>CM038675.1:88076222-88523661 GCA_021605145.1 Aegilops bicornis
CCTCCGCCAACTAGTCATCATTGTATTTGTATCCTAGAAGGAGGATTTGTTTCATCTAGCCCCGTGATAGTCTTAGTTGGTGTTCATTGTTTTGCAAGGAGAGGTGACCGAGAATATATATCCTGCTGGACAGCAACCGCTGCCAAAAATTGATTGAGTGAATTAAGAGACGTACTTATGTCTTTGGTCATGTAGTCTACGTTGTAACTACTAACTAGGAGCGGAAGCCAGAGGTGGGTGCACACCATTATAACATTGTCCATGGTCCATATGTGTACAATCATATCAAGGACATGTGAGCATATGACACAGTAAAGATATAAATCTACCATAAAATGCCAGATAGCGAATCAAAGTGGCGCATGTGGTAAAACTGGAGATAATTGCAGTTGCACAATCTGATATATACATCATGGTGCACTGCCAAAGAACCTCTCAAGATGGTGTTCAATCTGATATATACATCATGCCTCTCAAGCACCGTCACATAAGCAATTCCTAAAAGATGAATATAGTTCATTCGAAGCCTCTTAGTGATATACCTCTAGTGGGCATATATTCAAGAATTAGTGATGGCATATGACCTAATGAGTTGGGTAGGCTTGAGAGGCATCAGGGATTAGGGCTAGTTTGGTGGGTGTCCCCATGCCATTCGGCCTGGCCTGGGCATGCTTTGCGATTTCCAGCAACTCGTTTGGTTACTGTTCAATCCAAGAGGAGCCACTACCTAAGTGGCACAACAGCAGCACAGGTTATATATGGAACGTGTGCGGGTTGGACTGAGACGAGTTGTACGTTACTAATTGTGGCATGGGTTGGATTGGCATGTTGACTAGTCCGTGTATGGGGTAAATGGAGTACAGAGTGTTCTTAGACCATCCCCGGTATGGTTAAGGGAAGCAACACCGATCAGTGGTCTGAGGCATGCACGTAGCACAAAGCGGCTAGCCACTTCGCTGCAACCCGATAGATAATTGCATGGAGGGAGTGAAATATGATGCTTTGTCGGTTGCCGCCACCCTAGGCCTCCTTTTCCCATGCCTGTGTCGAGCACATTCGCCATGTAATTAGCCGGAGCCAAGCCCACAAAATGGAAGGCCAGAATAAAGCGCGTGCACAATCACCTTCGTAATCGTCCATTTATTCGCCGCACTGTTACAATCTGGATACCCTACGAAATACTCCCTCCGTTCCTATATATAAGTCTTTCTAGAGATTCCAATATGAACTACATACAAAGTAAAATGGGTAAATCTACACTCTAAACTATGTCTGTATATATCTGTATGTAGTCCATATTAAAATATCTAAAAGGACTTATATTTAGAGACAAAGGGAGTACGTATTTTACAATCTTGCCATGCAGGCACGAAACCAAACAACTTTGCTCTCAAACTTTGTTAGGCACGAAACCAAACAACTTGCTCTCAAACTTTGTTAGGCAGAAATTAACGTATTTCACAATCTTGCCATGCAGGCACGAAACCAAACAACTTGCTCTCAAACTTTGTTAGGCAGAAATTAACGACTACTCCGACCAGCGTCAGGCATACCTGTGAAGTTACCAATGAAACAACCCCAACTTTTTTAGATCACCATCTCAATTGCCCACCACCGAAACCGAAGTAGACACCAAGTGGACCCACGTAGATATAAAGTACCGATGATAAAGGATCACTTCTACAACTTAGCTGGAGGAAAATTTTCTGCCCTCAACTCTGCTATGATCGCTTCTGCTGCCGAAGAAGCACGGGGCCACGTGCATGGTTGATTTTCCGCCGATCAGCCTCATCCACTTCACTGCAAAATTGAACGCCAAGGTCCTGTCCATGAGGCTTGCCTCCGTCATCCGCACGTTGATCTCTCCTGCGCAAACTGCATTTCAGCGATCAAAGTGCATACACGACAGTTTCCTCTATGCGCAAAACGCCGCCAGAGCCATGCATCGCCGCAAGACGCCTACGCTCCTCCTAAAGCTGGATATTGCCAAGGCGTTCGATAGCATCTCCTAGGTATATATCTTCGAGCTCCTCCAGAGAATGGGCTTCCCGCCATGATGGCGGACTGGATCGCACTCCTACTCTCGGCATCTTTGTCGTCTTGCCTCCTGAATGGAACTCCGGGCGCTAGCATTGCTCATGTTAGGCCAAACTATCTACTGGCAGAACTGCCGAGGATCAGACGAGGCAAAAGACGATCTATACTGTAGCTAACTGAAGCTAGCAGGACACAAGTGAAGCACGCACACACTCACTACTTTGGAGATGCTCACGTAGTGAGGCTAGTTGTAGTAATACTATTGCACTCGGATTGCTTTGGTGCTCGCTTAATTTACAAGTGAGGGACTCAGGGTCCTTATATAGGGGAATACAAGTGAGCCCTTGAGCTGCACAACACACACACACGAAGGTGCACAGCACTTGCGTGTGCTACTACTCGGCTCAGCCTTTTCCTAGATTAAAGGCTACTACTACTACTCTCCACCTCAGGCTTTTAACAAGAGAAAGCCTACATGCAACGCAGCATCCACTTCTCAGCTCCTTTCTAACTAGGAAAAGCCTAGTATTACTTAGCTACTTTCCATGCAACCATGCATGCGTTGAAGACAGGATTTAAAGCCTACAATCTCCCCCTTAAACCTGTCGAAGGAGCTTGACGTCGTTGATCCCGACCTTGTCGCGTAGCTCCTGGAACCAGACGCGAACGAGTGACTTGGTCAGGATGTCTGCCTTCTGCTTACGAGTCCTGATGAACTCCACGATCACCGTGCCTTTCTCGACGCAGTCACGTATGAAGTGATAGCGGAGATCGATGTGCTTGCTGCGGTCATGAAGTACTGGATTCTTGCAGAGGGAAATCGCCGATTTGTTGTCGACGAAGATGAGCGCAGGGGCAGTTTCCTGATTCAGCATCTTGCCAAGAAGGTGAGCCAACCAGATTCCCTGACATGCCGCTGTAGCTGCCACGATGTACTCCGCCTCACACGAAGAAGCGGCGACAACCTTCTGTCTCACCGATTGCCAGCTGACGGGACTGTTCCCGAGAAGGAACAGTAAGCCCGAGGTGCTCTTCCGGGAGTCCACGTCACCAGCGTGGTCGGAGTCGCTGTATCCGACCAAGCTTTCGCCGTCGCCATGGCGATACACGCATCCATGCGTGAGCGTACCCGCGATGTACCGGAGCAGGTGCTTGACGGCAGCGAGGTGATCGCTTGCCGGGGCTTCCATGAACTTACTCAGGTACCCAACAACGAACGTGATGTCCGGTCGGGTGTGCACAAGGTACCTGAGGCTCCCGATAATGCTCCGGTAAAGCGTAGCATCCACCGCCTTCTTGGAGCTATCCTTTCTGAGCTTCAGTCGTGCCTCCATTGGAGCATGGACCGCATGGCAGTCCTTCATGCCTGCTCGCTCGAGCATCTTGGTGGCGTAGGCCATCTGCGTGATCATGATGCGACCACCCTCCTGGTTCACCTCCAGACCGAGGTAGTACCGGAGCAGCTCAAGGTCGCTCATGCTGAAGAGACTATGCATCTCTCCCTTGAAGCGTCGAACCTCTTCGAGCTCTGCCCCGGCGATGACCAGGTCGTCGACGTAGATGCCGACGATGAGCAGCGTATTCGCGGTGCCACGCGAGTACATGCCGTGCTCAGAAGCGCTGTGTGAGAACCCAAGGGATGCGAGGCTTGCATCGTGCTTGGTGTTCCACGCCCTTGGGGCTTGCCGGAGACCGTACAGGGCCTTGTGTAGCCTGTACACGCCCTGCTCGTGGCTCTTGGCAACAAACCCTGGAGGCTGGGAGACGTACACCTCCTCGTTAAGGTCGCCGTTGAGAAACGCCGACTTGACGTCCATGTGGTGTTCCTCCCACCCGTGGTGAGCAGCCACGGATAGGATGAGCCGCACGGACTCCAGCCTTGCCACCGGAGCGAAGACTTCCTCGAAGTCCACTCCCTCACGCTGCACGTAGCCCTTTGCGACGAGGCGCGCCTTGTGCTTGACAATGGCGCCATGCTCGTCCTTCTTGACCTTGAACACCCACTTGAGCCCGATGGCTCGGTGCCAAGTAGGCAGTGTGGTGAGTGTCCAAGTGGCATTGTCGTTGATCGACGCCAGCTCGCCCAGCATCGCGTGGCGCCAGCAATCCTCTTTCTCGGCCTCCACGAATGTGGTCGGCTCCTCGCCGGCCATCAGATGCAAGACGTTGTCGTCATCAACGTCCTCTTCCTCGAGCTGTTGTGGTGTTGTCGCAGCCTCGCCGAGGAGATCCCCCATGCGCCGAAACCTGTGAGGGGCGCCAACGCTGTCGTCGGCGTCGAACAGCTCCGACTTCGCCGTTGGCGGGGTTGCGAACAGCCTCCCGGGACACACCTTGCTTGACATCGGGGTGTCCGGGGACACCGTACCCGGGGACGGTGTTCTCGGGGTTGCGGTTCCCGGATCCACACCTCCCGGGCTTCCCGGGGTCTTGCTTCCAGGGGTTGTAGAGTACATCGGGTTCTCCACAGTGAAGGAGCTGCTTGCCGGGCCTCCCCCGACGCCTCCCAAGTCCATCGCGCGTCTTCGTCGAAGATGACATCGCGCGAGACATGCACACGCTTTGAGACGGGGTCGTACATCTTGTACGCCTTAGAGCCCGTCCCATAGCCCATGAATACCAATGGGGTGCTCCTGTCGTCGAGCTTTTTCAGCTGTGGGCGCGTCATTTTGACGTGCCCGACGCAGCCAAAGGTGCGGAGGAAGCGTACATCGGGCTTCCTCCCATACCACGCCTCGTAAGGCGTCTTTCCGTCGACACTCCTTGTGAAGGAGCGGTTGAGGATGAAGACGACCGTGAGTACGACCTCCCCCCAATACGTGCTCGGCACCTGCTTTGCCTTGAGCATGCAGCATGCCATCCCGAGCACCGTCTGGTTCCTCCGCTCGACGACGCCGTTCTGCTGCGGCGAGTAAGGGGCTGTGAGGTGACGCTGCACCCCTTTCTCGGCGCAGTGCTTGTAGAATGTGGCCGACGCGTACTCGCCGCCACGGTCCATACGCAGCACGCGACCTCTGCTGCCCTTGCTGCTTGACGATGGCTCGCCCCGCCTCGTCCTTGGAGGCGAGGAGCAGCACCCACATGAACCTGTTGTAGTCATCGACGAGCAGCAGGATGTAGTGACGCCCTCCTGGCGTTGCCGGGGTGATTGGGCCGCAGAGGTCCCCATGAACCATCTCCAAGGGTTTCTGCGCCCGATAACGTGCCTTTTCGGGGAAGGGCGGGCACCACTGCTTCCTGGCAAGACATGCATCGCACAGCTCGTCGGCTTGCTTGATGTGAGGTAGCCCACAAATGAGGCTGCCTCGCGCCATCTTTCGCAACCCGTCGAAGTGCTGGTTTCCTAGCCGGGCATGCCAACGCCACGCGTAGGAGACATGGCCCACGACAAGGCACACATGATGCACGGGTTGAAAGAAGAGCTTGTAGAGGCGGTTTGCCGAGCGGGTTACCTCGCTGAGCAGCCTCTTCTGTTGGTCGCGCATGGTGAGGACACCGCGGCGGATGCCGATGTCAAACCAGCCCTCATCGAGCTGTTCGACACTCATGACGCTACTCTTGAGCACCGGGATGAAGTAGATGTCCGTAAACGCCCTGTGATCACCCCCTTTGTCGGCGAAGACGACGGTCCCGTGCCCGTGGATCTCCACCACAGATCCGTCCGCGAACCGCACCTTCCCGGTGATTGAGCGGTCCAGCTCCGCGAACGCGTCGACCGACCCAGTCATGTGGTTCGTGGCGCCGGTGTCGAGGAACCAACCCTCACTTTTCTTGCCGCCTACAAGCATGGGTGTGGTCACAGCTCTCTCCTCATTGAGGAAGACGTAGCCGCATGCACACACAGCTCTCTCCCCACACCCGAGCCTTCATCGCCTCCCAGTCGACAGGCCCCGAGAACGTAGTTGTCGAGGTGTGGCCTGTCATTAGACTGATGGTTCCCATGGATGGGCTCCGTGCCTGCTACACGGAATGGGTGGTTGTCGGGGCCGTGGTCGCGGGAAACGCTGAGCTCTCCTGCACGGGCTCGACTCTTGCCAGCATCATTACCGGCCCGCCGTCCATGTCATCCTGGACGAGGTTTGCCGTTGCCGCGGCTGCCTCGTCGGCTTTCCTCCTGCGGCAATCCTGGATCCAGTGACCCGGCATGTTGCAGTAGAGGCACTTGCCACCGTTGCCAGTGCCTCGTCCTGCCTGGCTTGGCTTGCGACCGCGGTTGCCGCCGCCACTCTAGGCGCGGCCTCCTCCTCTGCCGCGACCTCTGCTTACCGTGGGGGCGCCTCCCCCACTGCCGGAAGAGCCGTCGTGGCCGCGCTGCTGAAGGCGTGCATCCCACTGCTCCCAGGTGAGCAGTAGTTCACCGCTGGCGTGGTTGTTGGCTTCGTCTCCGTGCTCCTCGACGACCTTGAGTCGCCCTACTAGCTCCTCGATCGTAATGGTGGAGAGATCCACCAGGCTCTCGATGGACCAGACCAGTTGCTTGTACTGCCTGGGGACGACGCGGAGAAACTTGAGAATCACCATCTTGTTGTCGATGTGATCTCCGAGCGTTGCGAGCTCGTTGACGAGACCTTGCAGCCGCAAGGCGAAGTCGTCGACTTGTTCACCGGCCTTGAACCGGATCTCCTCGTACTGGAGGCGCAAGGTCTGGGCCTTCGACTCCCGTACGCGCTCCACGCCGATGCGCAGAGTCTTGATGGTGTCCCATGCTTCCTTGGCCGTCTCCTTGGCGCCAAGGGTGAGCACCATCTCCTCTGGAATGGAGCGCAAGATCTCCTCCATCGCCAGCCGGTCCTCCTCGTACTCGATATCGCCGGTTTCCACGGCTTTCCACATATGCCGCGCCTCCATAATGACTTTCATCAGGACGGACCAACTGGGGTAGTTAGTCCGTGTGAGGAGAGGGAAGGAGGCACTGGACAAGCCCACGTCTCGCATGGAGCGTGGCGCACCCAGCTCACCTCCTGACCTGCCTCGCAGCGCGAGCGCGTTCGCCACACGGGCGTCCTCAGCCGAGCTCTGCTCGGCGGTCTTTGAACCGTCGTCGGCGACGCCTCCTTTCGGCATATGCTTCGGCATAACCTGAGGCTCTGATGCCAATTGTTAGCCGAAACTATCTACTGGCAGAACTGCCGAGGATCAGACGAGGCAAAAGACGATCTATACTGCAGCTAATTGAAGCTAGCAGGACACAAGTGAAGCACGCACACACTCACTACTTTGGAGATGCTCACGTAGTGAGGCTAGTTGTAGTAATACTACTGCACTTGGATTGCTTTGGTGCTGGCTTAATTTACAAGTGAGGGACTCAGGGTCCTTATATAGGGGAATACAAGTGAGCCCTTGAGCTGCACAACACACACACACGAAGGTGCACAACACTTGCGTGTGCTACTACTCGGCTCAGCCTTTTCCTAGATAAAAGGCTACTACTACTACTCTCCACCTCAGGCGTTTAACAAGAGAAAGCCTACATGCAATGCAGCATCCACTTCTCAGCTCCTTTCTAACTAGGAAAAGCCTAGTATTACTTAGCTACTTTCCATGCAACCATGCATGCGTTGAAGACAGGATTTAAAGCCTACAGCTCAACGGCGAGGGGTACGACAAGGAGACCCCGTGGCTCCGCTGCTATTCATCCTCTGCATCGACTGCCTGCATCAATTATTGGAGGCGGCAACCTTGCCCGGACAACTATCTCCGCTGCCTGGGACGGCCGTGCGCATGCGCACAATGACGTTGTCATCTTCACATTAGTAGAAAAAAGGTCAAATCTGAGACACATTAGTGCCGGTTTGATTTTGAGCCGGCATTAATATGTCCATTAGTGCCGGTTCCAACGGCTAGCCGGTCGCTCTCATTTGTACCGGATCGTGGCGAACCTTTAGCACCGGTTCGTGCCACGAACCGGTACTAAAGAGAGTGGTGGCAGGATGTTGTCAGTCTGGGGCCCCTCCAGCACCTTTAGTACCGGTTCGTGGCACGAACCGGTACTAAAGGTCGTCGTACATAAACCCTTCGTCCACCCGAGCTCGCTCTGTTCTTCCCCTTTCCCCTCACTTCCTCTGTTCTTCCCCTCTCTTCCTCGAGCTCATCACAAATTTTGCCCAAAATTTGTCAAGATTTGAAGGCCCCCATCCATTCAAATGATCACAAAGGTTAGCAACTTTGTCATTTCATCTCTCATTGCTAGATTAGCTTTTGCAATGCTTTGTATAGTGATTAATTTGGGAGGAATTATATGTGCTAGTATTTGATTTATATGCAATTTGAGGTCAAAAATAACACTTAGTTTGCATATGTAGGTGTGGTTTACTTAGTGGCTTCTAAATCTCCGTCGTAACCATCGTCGATCGCTCGCACCGTCCCGTCGCCGGCACCACACCTTGTGGTGAGGCTCTTTTTCATGAATGTTTTACATTACCAACTTGATGTTTGTGTGATTTGGATATATAGTTACTCATATAGTTATCTTACCCGTATGTTGTTTGTTATACATAGTGCCATGGTTTTGATATCCGTCCCCGTCGGCCCTCGTCCTTGTTATGATTCGGATGTGGTATATTCTCTTTTAAAACTAGTTGTTGCATTTCGTGTTTATGACAAATTCTGCCCATCAAGTTGACATAGATATTTTTATCTAGGAGGTATGTGAACCGGAAATTCCAACCGACCCTATTGCCGAGAGGTTAAATTTAGTTGAAAGAGAAAACGAGTATTTGAAAGAAAAATTGAAAAGAATTGAGGGGGAGAAGATGTAAATGGAGTTGCATGTTGCCGATGTCGTCGATGATCACAAGATCAAGATGGAGAAAATGTGGTTGAAGATTAGAAATATTAGAAAATATGCCATTGATAGTGTGGCTTGCTATCATTATGCTATTGGATCAATTGTTACCTTAGTTGCGATCTTGATCGCATTTGTTGTTGCATTTAAATTCTTTAGCTAGAGAGTTATTTGTATGTTGCATTTAATTAAGTGTTGTATATGAACTTTATGTATTAACTTGTATTAATTTGGTCTATTCGGTGTTGTGTAATGAAGATGAGCCGACAATGGATGTATGATGACCGATGCTCTCCCGAGTTCATTAATGGTGTGCATACTTTTCCGCTTGCCACTGAGGAAAACAAGCGGGCGGATGGTTTTATGCCTTGTCCATGTGCTGGCTGTAAAAATGGTCACAATTACTCTACGTCAAGAACCATTCACATCCACGTATTTGAGTCCGGTTTCATGCCCCACTATAATGTTTGGACCAAGCACGGAGAAAGAGGTGTTATGATGGAAGACAATGAAGAAGAAGAGGACGACGACGACTATCCTGGCCATGGGTTCCCTGAATACGATGATACAACAATGGGGGAAGAAGCTGAGCCGGCAATGCGGGAAGAAGCTGAAGAAGAGTTATCAGATGAGCCCGCTGATGATCTAGGTCGGGCCATTGCCGATGCAAAGAGAAACTGCGCAAGTGATTTGGAGAAGAAGAAGTTGGAGCGCATGTTAGAGGATCCCAAGAAATTGTTGTACCCGAATTGCGAAGCTGACAAAAAAAGTTGGGCACCACACTCGAATTGCTGCAATGGAAGGCAGAGAATGTTGTATCTGACAAGGGATTTGAAAAGTTGCTGGTAATGATAAAGAATATGCTTCTAAAGGACAACGAATTACCCGAGAGTACGTATGAAGCAAAGAAGGCTGTCTACCCTCTAGGGTTAGAGGTTCAAAAGATACATGCATGCCCTAATGACTGCATCCTCTACCGCGGTGAGTACGAGGATTTGAACGCTTGCCCGGTATGCGGTGCATTGCGTTATAAGATCAGTCGCGATGACCCTGGTGATGTCGAGGGCGAGCGCCCCAGAAAGAAGATTCATGCCAAGGTGATGTGGTATGCTCCTATAATACCACGGTTGAAACGTTTGTTCCAAAACAAAGAGCATGCGAAGGCGATGCGGTGGCATGAGAAGACCGTAAGAAAGACGGAAAGTTGAGAGTACCCGCTGACGGTTCGCAGTGGAGAAAAATCGAGGGAAAGTATTGGGAGGAGTTTGCAGGTGACCCAAGGAATGTATGGTTTGGTCTAAGCGCAGATGGCATTTATCCTTTTGGGGAGCAGAGCAGAACCCATACACCTGGCCTGTGACTCTATGTTTGTATAACCTTCCTCCTTGTTTGTGCATGAAGCGGAAGTTCATTATGATGCCATTGCTCATCCAAGGCCACTAGTAGAAAAAGGGCCTATAGTCCCGGTTCATAAGGGCCTTTAGTCCCGGTTCGTGAACCGGGACTAAAGGGTCGGTACTAATACCCTCACCCTTTAGTCTCGGTTCTATCCTGAACCGGGACAGATGGGCCTCCACGTGGCCTGTCCGCTGTGCCCTGGCCGGAGGGGCTTTGGTCCCGGTGGGTGGCCCCAACCGGGACCAATAGGCCTCCACGCGTCTTCATTTTTTTGGCTCTGGTTTTGTTTTTTTCAAAAGAGGGGGGTTTGGGGGTTTTGGGGGTTAATTTAGGTGTTTCATATATTGTGCTATAGCTAGCTAATTAATAGAGAAAAGTGTCCTTTCTTTTGTCCGTGCTTGGTCGACGCTCGTACTATACATACATTATAGAGAGGACTAACTAGACATGCTAGCTAGTTAGTAATTAAGCAAACAGAAGATCGTCATGAACATATATATGCATACAGAGAAGTGATATCGACCACCTCTCCTTCTCCGAGAGATTGGTCGAACAACAAGTTCTCGTATATCTATCCGACGCTACCGGCTACATACATACAATAATTATCTTTTAAAATACGGACGCGTGGTCCACATGGTATTCCCCGTCTTCAGCGATCACATAGTCAAGAAAGAATGCCGCCAATGCCTCTTGAATTGCTCGCATGCGATCTGGTGCTAGGAGTTCATCCCGCTGCGAAACATCTAATTTTAAGAAAGGGTCAATACATATATATATATATATATATATATATATATATATATATATATATATATATATATATATGAATGAATGAAACTCAACACGAATGATGGTAATAAAATAAAATTGTGAATATTATTATTTACGCACTTCAAATTGTTTGTCGGAGTAGCCCCTCTCACAGGTCGTGTGGCGGATGGACTCGCAAACGTAGTATCCACAGAAATCATTCCCTTGTTCCTGCCACAACCACTTTACAAGAAACAGAGGTCAATCAAACTGATAATTATATATAGCAAGCACATGCTAAATGGTATTGATGAAACTAGTGCTTGAATCACTAGGAGATGCGCGTGGAATATGCTACTATATAGTACTTACTTTGGTGTCTAAATTGCAGCTTCTTCGGTAGTCCGGAGCTTTTTGGTGAATTTTCCCCAAGCCCTGCCATACAAAGAAAACAATTACTTGATATCAGAAATGAACAAAGTTGCTGATATGGTGGATAATGATCGATTTAACTTACTTCTTGAGCATTTCAGTCATTTCCGCATACTCCTTGGGATCTTTTCGTCTCGAGTCTAAGACAGTTACTACTCCCTGCTCAAGCTTAATCTCTAGGAGAATATAGTCGAACCTGCGCACGCATGCATAACTCATCAATATTACATTTCTATAACCTGGACTAAATAAGGGAAACCGAATATGCCACAAGATAGTAACACTCACGTGTAGTTGTAAGGAAAGAGTATTGTATTTTTGTGTTCATTTATTTCCAACGATCGTAGCAAGTTGGCCTCGGTTTCCTTGGCACGATATTTAACCTCATTTGCATCGATGAGATATGTGTTAATGAACCCAATATCACCCACTTGTTTTTTCTTCATTTCTGCGATCTTCAATCTGCATAATATAGTGAGGATATTTATAAATACATGCAATGAAAGAGCTGAGTTATATAGAGATACTTAATGACAGAAGTAGTACTACTTACAGACAGTAGCAGGTGACCGTTGCTTTATCGATGGCCAATTGATTGAAATACTGATAGAACTCCTCAAATGGAATAGGCAACAGTTCAATTCCAAGGAGGTCATGCTCCTTTTAACTCTCAAATACAAAGTATTCCTCCGTCGGACTCTTTGCAGGTTTTCATGTACCAATCATGCAATCTTCGCATCATCGTTGTTAGAGAGCTTTCATCTTTGACGAGAGGCTTCCCGTACTCGTATCTTTGTATCTGCACCTCCAAGAAATCAAATTGTACATCGTCGGGCAAGTAATCTTCAGGATTGCCATAACCGGGCACCATCCTCGGATCGGCGATGTCGCTAGCAGGCACATTGAGCGGGGGCACGATTCTTCCGGCTTGTTCGCCGAGCTGGGCAATTTGTTTCCCAGCTCGTCGTTCTTTCATCCTTTGATCATCGACAAGATTTCCCGATCTCTCCGCCTCGGCAAATGCCTTTCCAATAATGCGCTCATAGTTGCCTTTTGGCGGAGACTTGGGTGGTTTTGTCGAGGCAGCGAGTGCGCTTCGCTTTGACCGGATCTACCTTCTCCTCCGGAGGTGGATGTCTCTTTGCTTTCAACCCTTGAAACCAGTCATCCACTTCGTCTGCGCGATCTTAGCGTTTTCCTCCTCGCTCCTCTCAGACGGTAACTTCTCCGAGTCTTGAGAAGGACCGAATCATATCTCCTCCAGCCTTTGGCGATCTTGCTAGACGCCGGCAGAGCAGACGGAGCGGATGTCTTCTTTCCTTGCTTACGAGGCGGAGCAGAAGGACTACGACGCGCCGGAGCAGCCGGAGCGGCGGCGGGTTTCTTCCGCCCTTGCTGACGAGGCGGAGAAGGAGGAGGCTCGCTGCCCGGACGCGCCGGTGCAGGCGGAGAAGGAGACGGAGTGCCGCCACGCACCGGAGAAGGAGCCGGCCGAGTGCCCTGATCGTCACTCGCCGGACGAGGAGGCGGTGGAGGAGGCGGAGTGCCCTGACTCGCCGGAGGAGGAGGAGGAGGCGGTGGAGGAGGCGGAGTGCTCTGACTCGCCGGAGGAGGAGGAGGAGGCGGTGGAGGAGGCGGAGTGCCCTGACTCGCCGGAGGAGGAGGAGGAGGCGGAGGCGGAGGCGTCCAGTTCGGAAGGTTGATGAGATCCTTCCGCCATAGGCATGGAGTCTTGAGCGAGAACCCAGCCGATACTCCCCTTCACCAGTAGGGTGGTCAAGCGGAGCTCCTCAAATCCCTCCGTTATTTCATCGACCATCACCTTAGCATATCCTTCCGGAATCGGCGGCGGTGAAAAGTTGAGTCGGGTTTAGTGGGATAAGCAGAGCCAACAGCCGCCTTGACCTTTAAATTGCTCCATTGCGCCATAAGGTGGCAACTTTCAGCATCCGTGATAGCATCCACGGGATAGCTGGCAGGAGCCGTCAAGGCATGCTGCTCTGGCTGAAGCAGCTCGGTGGAAGCCATGCTGCTTCTCCGCTGAGATGGCGGGGTAGCTTCGGGGGAAGCTTCGGCAGGTCGTTTGCTGCGATCTGCTGCTTCTCGTTCCTCTTCTCGTTCCTCTAGCCCCATTACCCTTTCGTGCAGCGCCTGCATTAGGCTCTGCTCCAGTTTCTTCCTCCTCTCATGTGTTTTGCAAGCCCTGCGTCCGGAAATCCAGCCTTCCACGAAAGGGAGCTGGCGTGCCTCGTGTCCGTCGAGGTGCTCAGGATTCCCGAGGGCCATAGTGAGCTCGTCCTTCTCCATGTCTGGAACGAACTTCCCTTGCTGCGCTGCTTCGATATAATGCTTAAGCCTCTTGACTGGTATGTCCAATTGTTCGTCCGTCCAAATGCACTTCCCCGTTATAGGGTCCAAGGATCCGCCGGCCCCGAAGAACCAAGTCCGGCAACGGTCTGGCCAGTTCATTGTCTCGGGTTCGATCCCTTTATCAAGCAGATCATTCTCAGCCTTGGACCACTTAGGCCGGGCTATGAGGTAGCCACCTGACCCCGTGCGATGATGAAGCTTCTTCTTCGCAGCATTTCTCTAGTTTGTCGCTGACATCATTTTACTCTTTTCCGATGTCTTGTAGGCCACAAATGCGGGCCAGTCATCTCTGATCTTCTCATATTTGCCCGTGAATTCTGGTGTCTCATTTTTTTCGACATACGTATTGAGGTCTTTCTTCCAATTCCTGAATAGTTCTGCTTTCTTAAGAGCAAAAGACTTGATTAATGGCTCTATTACTGGCTTCTCCGGATCATCCTCTAGCGGTAGGGTAAAATTTGACTTCAGCTCAGTCCAAAGATCATTTTTCTGCATATCATTGACATAACACACCTCAGGGTCTTCGTTCTTGAGGCTTATACCATTGGTGGATGCTGATCGGGATCTTGTCCCTAACCGTAACCCGACCTTTGAGCAACAAATGCCTTCTTTGTCGGTAGGGTTCAATCGGTTGGCCGTCGCCTTGCGATTTGTATGATCTCAAACTTTTCATCCGAGCTCAACTTTTTCTTGGGCCTCGTCTCTTTACGAAGTTGTGCTCGATCCGGAGGGCTAGAAAAAGAACAAAGACGAGAGTTAATTAATATGTGTACATATATATATACCAAAACAAAGGCGAGAGCTAGTCAGCACAGGCTTAACTAATATATATACCTGGCGGACTCGGTTTGGTGATCACCGGAGCCGTCCTCACGGTCTACTTCTTGCACCGGTATTGGGTCGCCAGAGCCATGTAAATCATAGCCAGCTGCTTCTTCACCCTCTCCTTCCGGACCATCGTTATCGGCGTTGAGAAACATCATCGAGGAGGCGGCATCACTTCCGTGTGCGATTATGTCCCTCAACAACGCTTCTTGTGCTTCGTCTCGGGGGGTGTCCATAGTTTCTACAAATATTTACAACATGGCAATTATTATTCAAACATGACAGATATGGATATATTAGTGCCAACATAGAACTAGCTAGCTAATCACAATAAGGAATCATATTAGTGGCCTCGACGCTGCTTCTCTAGGGTTTGGGGTGGCCTCGACAACGCTTCAAGGGTTAGGGGGTGGCCTCGAGAACGCTTCAAGCTAGGAGGGGACGTAATATCGACCCCCCCCCACGTGTTGAAGCTATCGGGAGGGGGTCGGCGTTGAACAGTACATCTATGTCCCACAAGTAGGGTAGAGGGTCGTGGATCGCCGAGCGGTCGAGGGTCAAGGGGTCGAAGATCGCCGAGGGGTCGGGAGGTTTCCTAATGTCAAAGGATTCAACAAAACCATGTCTTCATCATTAGTAATGTAACAGGTGCATGATGGTGCAAGCTCTCCAAAGTTGTTTTGGAGCGGAGTCCCAGATAGGATAATTAGCTTTTGGTACAAAGTTCAGCAAAAGGCAAATTATCCTATCCGGACTCCATTCCGTAACAACTTTGAGGACTTACCATCATGCCATGGTTACTTCCGGCTAATGATGAAGCGATGGATTTCTTCAATACTTTGACACTATCGGTACCCCCTATCGGAAAAGGAAGAAAAGAGGAAGAAGGAAGAAGAAGAAGAAAAAAAAATAAGAAAAAAAAAGAGGAGAAGAAGAAAAGAATAGAGGAGAAGAAGAAAAAATAGAAAAAAATTCTATTTTTTCTTCTTCTCCTCTATTCCTTTCTTATTCTCCTCTTCTTTTTCTTCTTTTTCCTCTCATTCTTTTTCTTCTTCTTCTTCCTTCTTCCTTCGGATCCTAGAACCCTCGAACCCTCGACCCTAGAACCCTCGAACCCTAGAAACATCGAACCCTCGACCCTAGAACCCTCGAAACCTCAAACCCTAGTGACAAGAAACCTCGACCCGCCTCGGCGACCCTCGACCCTCAAAACATTGACCCTCGACCGGCCTCGGCGACCCTCGACCCCTCTGTGACCCTCTCGACCCTCTAGCCTAGTTCCCGACCGTCGACCCCTCAGCGATCCTCGACACCCTCGTTCCCGATAAAAGAAGAAGAAGAAGAAGAAGAAGAAGAAGAAGAAGAAGAAGAAGAAGAAGAAGAAGAAGAAGAAATGAGAAGAAGAAAAAAGAAGAAGAAGAAAGAAGAAGAAAAATAGAAGACAAAAAGACACGACAAGAAGAAGGAAACCCGGAGCAGAACAAAATTTTTTCTTCTTCTCCTCTATTCCTTCTTCTTCTCCTTTTTTCTTCTACTTCCTCTTCTTATTTTTTTCTCCTCTTCTTCTCCTTCTTCCTTCTTCCTCTTTTATTCTTTTTCCTTATTTTCCTTCTTCCTCGACGACCCTAACTCTAAACATATGATCATCTATGAACAAAAAAAATTCATATGATCATCTATGAACAAAAAAAATCACATATATATGCAGAAAAAAAAACATTAGATCAACACTGCAAAAAAGCATCATACATATATCCATACATCAATATATATACATTTATGAAAAAATCATGAACATCTACGGAAAAAAAAAAAATCATGGCGGCGGGCGGTGGGGGCAGTGGCAGGTGCACGTGGGGCTCATCAGGGCGGAGGCGACGGGCGAGGTCGCGCGACGGAGGCGGGCGGGGAGGCGGAGGCGACGGCGAGGTCGGGAGGCGGAGGCGACGGCGAGGTCGGGAGGCAGGGGCGGCGACGGCGAGGTCGGCGAGGTAGCGGAGGCAGGGGCGGCGACGGCAGGGCGCTGCGACGGGCGGGACGGCGACGAGGCAGGGCGACGGCGTTAGGGCGAATGCGCTGGCGACGACGGCGGGGCAGACGGCGGCGACGAAGCGGGCGACGGCGGGCGACAACGGGCGCGGGCGACGGCGATGGTGACGACAGGCGTGGCGGCAGCGGACGGCGTCGGGCGGCGTCGGGCAACTGGCGGCGTCGGGGAGGAAAATGCGCGATGAATCTGAAATTTCCCAAGTGCTTTCTTATATAGCAAGGGCATTAGTCCGGTTCGTAGCACGACCGGGACTAATGCTACTTTAGTCCGGTTGGTGCCACCAACGGGACCAAAGGCCAAATTTCAGCAGCCCAAAGGCGGGAAGCGGCGGCCTTTGGTCGGTTGGTGGCACCAACCGGGACTAAAGGGGCATTAGTCCCGGTCGTGCCTAACCGGACAAAACTCCTTTAGTCTCGGTTGGTGCCACCAACCGGGACCAAAACTGTGCTGCCCAGCGCCAAATGTTTAGTCCCACCTCGCTAGTTGAAGGCGCCCGGCATTGGTTTATAAGCGCTGGTGTGCGTCCCCTTCGAGCCCCTCTCAAATGCAGGCTGGGCCTAATCATGCTCTTGCTGTGGGCCTATTATTGGGCCTCTGCGGGCCTGAATCCTGGCCCATGTAGGGTTTCTAGTCGTATTCAGGGCCGTGGGGGCCTAGTAGGTGGTAGTTTTTTTGCTTTATATTTTATTTCTTTTTGCTTTTAGTTTTAGAAAAATATAAACTTTCTATTAGTGCCATTAGTTTTAAAATTTGAAAACACTTTTTTGTTTTCTTTGTTGCTTTATTTATTTTATTTTGTTTCTACTTACAACAAAATACTTATTGTTTCTATTTTTATTTTTTCAAGTTTTTTGTTTTTGTTTTCTGCATTATTTATTTTCTTTTGGTTTTTGCTTTATTTTTTAATTCTTTTTGCTTTTAGGTCAGCAAAATTATAAACTTTCTGTTAGTGCTTTTAGTTTTAGAAAAAATATAAACTTTCTGTTTGTGCCATTAGTTTTAAATTCAAAAACACTTTTTTGTTTTCTTTGTTGCTTTATTTATTTTATTTTTTTTCTACTTACAACAAAATGCTTATTGTTGCTATTATTATTATTATTTTTTTCAAGTTTTTTTGTTTTGTTTCCTGCATTATTTATTTTCTTTTGATTTTTTGCTTTATTTTTTAATTCTTTTTGCTTTTAGGTCAGCAAAATTATAAACTTTCTGTTAGTGCCATTTGTTTTAGAACAATTATAAACTTTCTGTTTGTGCCATTAGTTTTATAAAATTTGAATTCTTTGAAATTTGTGTGAATCACAAGTTTGTGAGCTCAACAAGGCGTAGAGGGACGGGCTTATAAAAGTTGGCATAGTATGTTCTTGAACAAAACGGACAATGGTATCATACTCGTGTGTTACAAAGTTGGCATGGTATCATCACAATAGTTGCGGGAGAAAGTCTTCACTTTTTCTTCGCTTGTGTCGTTTGCTTATTGCGCCGTAACCATGGATAATCTTCATCATTTATCAGGATGCTTGTGTCAGCCTTGACTTTCAAGGGGGGAATTTCATGAAACTTTTCATACTCTTCAGACATGTCTGTCTTGCCCTCCACTCCCAGGATGTCCCTTTTTCCTGAAAGAACTATGTGGCGCTTTGGCTCATTGTATGATGTATTCACTTCCTTATCTTTTCTTTTCCTCGATGCAGTAGACATGTCCTTCACATAGATAACCTGTGCCACATCATTGGCTAGGACCGCTAAACCTAGACAAATATTGAGGAAAATGGAGGTTAGAGGTCGAGCTTGGAGAGGAGAAAGCTTAAGTAGTGTGGCTCGGGCATTCCATCAAACACCTTGTGTGCATAGGAGGTGAGCTAGAGCACCACCAAGCCCCCTCCCCCTCGGCAAGAAAAAACAGAGCAGTGTGCTCTGCTCTTGCGCGAGGGGCTATATATAGGAAGCACCATTAGCCCCGGTTGGTGGCATGAGCCGGGACTAAAGGGAAGCCTTTGGTCCCGGTTCATGCCAACAACCTGGACCAATAGTGGTGGGCCAGGAGCCAGGACCATTGGTCCCGGTTCGTCCCACCAACCGGGACCAAAAGGTCCGGACGAACCGGGACCAATGGCCCACGTGGCCCGGCCGGCCCCCTGGGCTCACGAACCGGGATAAATGCTCGCATTAGTCCCGGTTCTGGATTAAACCGGGACTAATGGGCAAAACAGGCCTCAACGATAGCCCCTTTTTCTACTAGTGGGCCCTAAGCAACCCGGCAACGACATTGATGTGTACCTAAGGCCATTAGTTGAAGAACTATTACAGCTGTGGAATGGAACAGGTGTACGTGCGTGGGATGAGCACGGACAGGAAGAATTTTACCTAAAGGCGTTGCTGTTCGTGACCATCAATGATTGGCCTGCTCTTAGTAACCTTTTAGGACAGACAAATAAGGGATACCGCGGATGCACCCACTGTTTGGATGATACCGATAGTATATATTTGGATAGTTGTAGGAAGAATGTGTACCTGGGACATCGTCGATTTCTTTCGAGCAGGCATCCCGTAAGAAAGAAAGGCAAGCATTTCAAAGGTGAGGCGGATCACCGGACGAAGCCTCGCCACCGTACTGGTGCTGATGTACATTATATGGTCAAGGATTTGAAGGCAATCTTTGGAAAGGGTCCTCGCGGACAACCTGTTCCGAAGGACGCTGACGGACGTGCACCCATGTGGAAGAAGAAATCTATATTTTGGGACCTGCCATATTGGAAAGACCTAGAGGTCCGCTCCGCAATCGATGTGATGCACGTGACGAAGAATCTTTGCATGACCCTGCTTGGCTTTTTGGGCGTGTACGGGAACACAAAAGATACACCAGAGGCACGAGAGGACCAGCAACGTATGCACGGAAAAGACGACATACATCAAGGTCAGTCTAGCTACGCTCTTACCAAAGAAGAGAAGGAAATCTTCTTTGAATGCCTGATCAGCATGAAGGTACCGTCAGGCTTCTCGTTGAATATAAAGGGAATAATAAATATGGCAGAGAAAAAGTTCCAGAACCTAAATCTCATGACTGCCACGTGATTATGACGCAACTACTTCCGGTTGCATTGAGGGGGATTCTACCGGAAAGCGTTCGATTAGCCATTGTGAAGCTATGTGCATTCCTTAATGCAATCTCTCAGAAGGTAATCGATCCAGAAATCATACCAAGGTTATAGAATGATTCGGTGCAATGTCTTGTCAGTTTCGAGTTGGTGTTCCCACCATCCTTCTTCAACATCATGACGCACGTCCTAGTTCACCTTGGCGAAGAGATTAACGTTTTGGGTCTTGTATTTCTACACAATATGTTCCCCTTTGAGAGGTTCATGGGAGTCTTGAAGAAATATGTTCATAACCGTGCTAGTCTAGAAGGAAGCATCTCGAAGGGCCATGAAAATGAGGAGGTCATTGAGTTTTGTATTGAATTTATTCCTGACCTTAAGCCGATTGGTGTTCCTGAATCGCGGCATAAGGGCAGACTGGATGGAAAAGGCAAGCTAGGAGGGCATCAAATAATATGTATGGATGGGCATTCTCTCACTGAAGCACACTACGCAGTTCTCTGAAATTCCGCCTTGGTGGCTCCGTATATGGAGGAACACAAGAATTTTCTACACTCCAAACACCGGAGAAGTCGGCGACTGGATTACACGTGAACAAGCGAGGACTTTTGCGGTTGGTTGCGAAAACGTGCCATGCATGGTGGCGATATTCAAAATGACCTGTACTCGCTGTCCCAGTTACCATCTTCGAATATAATGACTTTCAAAGGGTACCAGATAAATGGGAATACATTTTAAACGATCGCCCAAGATAAGAAGGGCACCAACCAAAATAGTGGTGTCCGCTTTGATGCAACAACCAACACGGGAAAGGAAACATATTATGGTTACATAGAGGACATATGGGAACTTAACTATGGAGGTGGTTTGAAGGTCCCTTTGTTTCGGTGCAAATGGGTCAATATGACACGAGGCGGGATAACGGAAGACCCGCAGTACGGAATGACAACAGTGGATCTCAACAATCTTGCGTATGCAGACGAACCATTCGTCCTATCCAATGATGTGGCGCAGGTTTTTTATGTGAAAGACATGTCTACCAGGCCGAGAAAAAGATAAGGAAGCGAATGGATCATACGATGAGCCAAAGCGCCACATAGTTCTTTCAGGGAAAAGAAACATCGTGGGAGTGGATGACAAGACAGAAATGTCTGAATATTATGAAAAGTTGGATGAAATTGCTCCATTCATAGTGAATATTGACCCGAGCATCCAGTTAAATGATGAAGATTTTCCATGGCTACGGCGCAAAGGGACACACGCGAAGAAAAAGTTTCACACCCAAAGATGCAGGATGTGATCGGCTTCACTATCATCACTTTCTTCTGTGTTTCACACCCAAGAGGGAATCTCTGTAATAGTTAGGGTAGTTATGTGTTTTGGCATTTCAAACGCGAAGAAATTTTATGTGCAAACAAATTCTTTCATGCATTTACTGATTTTTTCCAGCTAAATGACCCTGAAATTTAAAAGCATTTCAAATGAACTCAGAAAAGGTTGAAAGTTGGCATGGTATCATAATTTCACCCACATAGCAAAAACTGGATGCACTTCGTATACAAAATGGACAATCTCTTTCGAAGTATCATGGTTTCGGATGAAAACTCATCTGTTACAAAGAAATTTCATTTTTAAATAACCTAAGCTTTACCAAATTGAATATAATGATAAAACACACTAATATTAACCATAAGAAAAAAGAATCATTGAAAAATCTTTTTTCAAAGTTAAGTTATTCACAAACTAGTGATTCACACAAATTTCAAATAATTCAAAATTTAAACTATTCAAATTTGAAAACTACCGGCACTAACAGAAAGTTTGTAATTTTTTGTACCTAAAGCAAAAATAGTCACAAAGAAACTCTAAATACAGCAAAAAACAACTCAAAATAAATAAAACAAAAATAAATAAAGAAAAAACAATTAAGAATGTACAAAGCGGCCTGCATACGACTAGAAACACAACCTTTTGTTGGGCCAGGATGCAGGCCCGCAAAGGCCCAGTAGGCCCACATGGCAGCATAAAACAGGTAGGCCCAGTAGGCCTGCTTAGAAGAGGAGCTCGAGAGAGCTACCGCACTGGGGCTTATAAACCAGTGCGGTCGCCCCTCGACTAGCGAGGTGGGACTAAACTTGCCGCACCGCACTGCGCCAGCGCACCCCTTTAGTACCGGGTGGTGGCTGCAACCGGTACTAAAGAGGGGGTCTTTAGTACCGGTTGGTGCCACCACCCGGTACTAAAGTGGGGGGAGGGTGCTTCCCGCCGCTTGGCCTGGCCAAAACAGACCTTTAGTACCGGTTGGTGGCTCCAACCGGTACTAAAGGTCCATCCTATATATACAACACTTGAAAAAAATTCAGTTTCCCTATCTGTTTCTTTTCTCCGTCGACGACACGCGCGCGCCGCTTGCCCCGATCGACGCCTTCGCTGCCCCGGCCGTCCCCGCCCGTCGTCTCTGCCCCGGCCGTCCCGTCCCGCAGCGCCCGCCCCATCACGCGCCCGCCCGTTCGCTGCCCCGTCCCATCGTCGCCGCCCCGTCCCGTCGCCCCGTCGTCGCCGCCCCGTCGTCGCCTCGCCGGTGAGCTCACCCCGGCTGCCATGTCCACAGACACACGCACACACACACACATTAGTTTGTTTGTTATAAATTTTTAGTTATAGAAATTTTTTCTGTTTTTTAGTTATAGAAATGTTAGAAATTATTCTGTCTTTTAGTTATAGAAATATTAGAAATGTTATAATTTTTTTTCTGTTTTTTAGTTAGAGAAATGTTAGCAATTTTTCTGTTTTTTAGTTATATAAATATTAGAAATGTTAGTTATATAATCAGAAATGTTAGAAATTTTAGAATTAGTTTTAGTTAGATGAATTAGATTAATGTTAAATTGTTAGAATTTGCATATATATAGAATTTTAGTTATCACAATCCAATCATTTAAAAAATGTTACTTTTTGCGGGCATATAGTATTTGTTCTCGACGATATGCCCGACTCGCATCCTCGCCGTCGACCCGTTCGCGACGTCATCCTGCTTCAGAGGACCCATGTCCGGGACTGGGCTCCACCGGGCTGGCACTGGGAGGTGCTACCTGGAGGGGCGCGCCGCTTGGTGAGGAACCCGTCCTCGACCTTGATCTCCTTTCGTGGCGTTCGCGTGGGCCACATTCGGTGCAGAGGGAGCCGACGCCGCCGGAGGTGGTGCGTCGCCGTGTCAGGGAGGAGGACGAGCACGTCGATCGCTACATGGCTGCTATGGACGTCAGGTTCTCCAATACTTGGTAGTTTCTTTGGGCAGATGACCGGAGATATGATCCTGTGATGGTTCCTTCTCTTTGGGTGTCCACCGCCCGCGCCCCAGGAACCGCGAGTGGCCTAGATTCTTCTGTAGTACTCAATATTTATTAGGTACCTAGCCAGTGATGTATTCGAGATATAATATTCGAGACGATGTATTCAAGATTATATATATTATTCGAGACGATGATGTATTCGAGATTATATATTAATCGAGACGATGCATATATTTCTTCTGTATTATGATTCAGTTTTTCCTTATTGATTGCATCCATGCATTGTAATTTGAATACTTAATTGTTTTATATTTCTTCTGTATTAGTTATGTAAAAGCTATGGCGGAAAATACCGGCACAGAGAGAGAGAGAGAAGAGGAATTGTTCGACATCATACGCAGCCCTCACAGGCTAGATGATCTGAATGAAGCAGATGACGGCTCCCAATATTTGAACAATACTGGAGAGGGTGATGAAAAGATATTCGATCTCGATGACCGAGCTGATGAAGTCATGAACTATGATTATGATTATGATGACACAGACAATGTTGATGACACAGACAATGCTGATCTTCAAATAACAAAGACTACCGGCGAGGTATATTTATATAAGCAGGCATCATGGTGATCATCACATGTTTTTTTATTTGAAGATATATTAAAGAATCGATCTTTCTTCTTTCAGCCCTCCGGATCGAGCAAATCTGCTTCTACAGACAGCAGGACAAAGCGAGGCCAGGGCAGAAAGTTGAAGGAGGGTGTAAAGTACAACATCGAATCCACCAAACCTAGTGGCAAACCCCTCACGCCTAAGAACATTGCGAACAAGTGGACTCGTCAGTGCGGAGTTCTTGTGAAGGACCAACTCCCGATCTCCATTCAAGAATGGAAAGAGCCAAAGACTAAACGTCCAGGTGTTACTTGGGTCGACGACAAAGCAAAAAAAGCCCTTTGGGAATCTCTGATGGAACATTTAGCCCTACCAATTATTTTACTGAAGCAGATGTGGAGAAAGTCAAGGGCGCTGCTCTTAAGAAGAAGGCAATTGCATTCAACACCCACAAGAAAACTGTATGGGCCAACTACCTCGCTACAGAAAGGAACACTCCAGAATTCACGGGAACACTGGAGAAGCAAAGAGAACACTGGGCCGATTTCATGAAATTCAAGGAATCAGAATTATCTAAGGAACGGTCGATAAAAAACAAGGCCAATGCCGCAAAAAAGATGTGGTTCCATATGCTAGGTCCAGGTGGCTACGTGGTGGGAATGCCTAAGTGGGATAAGTCTGAGCAAGAGATGGAGGATGCAGGGGTCACTCCGGTTACTAGGAGCTGGCCCCCTAGGTGCAGAACTTGGTTCTATGCGCATGGGGCGGCGTTGGACCCGAAGACAGGCCTAGTTTCGTAGAAGGCGAGTCTAAAAGGAGCCGAACAAAAGATACTTGACGCAATAGAAGAAGCTCGAATGGGGGTGTTCACGCCCAACAGAGAGAACGACGAGCTTACGCGCGCCCTGGGAAATCCTGAACACCCGGGAAGAACACGAGGCAAGGGCATTATTCCCTGGTATGAGGGCTTTTCAGAATGGAACGAGGACTACAGGTACCGTGCGAGAAAGAAGATGGAGGAGAAGAAGAAGAGGAAGCTGGAGGAGGAGCAGAGGAAGCATGACATAAAACGCCTTCAAGGCCTAGAAGCAAGGCACGCGGACTTGGCACTCAAATTTCAGCAGCAGCAGTGGATCGACTCACTTATCCAGGAAAGGGGGTCTCAGCAGCGGTAGCAGCAAGCCGATGATCGTCTAGCATTGGATAGCACCGTCCCATCCATGCCGAGAAGCATCGTTGGTTCTACCCCGGGCGACACACTGCTGGATACATACCCTGTGGATGACATCATAGAGAGCACTAACTGTGAGCTACACTCCAAAATGAAGAACATATCCATGAAGGTGGCGGACGGCGTTGCTTTTACAATTACCCCCGAAGCAACCTTCCATTGCACCCCGATTCCAGAGGGCTACGCTCGTGTCTTGGTTGATGAAGTGGTGGACCCATATTCGGGGCTACAGCTTGACATTCCTGGAGGTGAATCTGGCGCACCTTTGGAGATGCCATACATCGTATCATCCTATGGAGAAAGGATTGCATCATCTTTCGAAGTCCACCGACACCGCGTCGTCTGCCGACTCCTCCACAAAGTCCGTCACCGAGTCAGCAGACTCCCGCTCCCCAAAGTCCACGAACGCGTGAGCCGAATCCTCCTCGAAGTCCGCCACCTCCTCCAAGTCCCCGAACGCGTGAGCTGAATCCTCCGATTTCAAGTCCGGCACAGCGCCAGGCCACTTCTCCGGTTTCAAGTCCGGCACCGTGTCAGGCCACACCTCCTGCTTCAAGTCCGGTACAGCGTCAGGCCACTCCTCCTGCTCCAACTAAGCCACGTCAGCCGTCTCCGCCGTCTCAGCAATCGCAGAAGAGACACGCCGCAGCTATGGTGCGTAGCAGTACGAGTCGAGGTAGTACAGGAAGTACATGCGGAGACAAGTGATATAAATATGGTCCAAGCCTCGCTCCTCTTCCTCAGAGGCCTTATGACATGACCGAGGAGCAAAACGCAGCCATAGTGCAGGCCCAAGTGGACGCCCATTTGGGACCGAAACCGGCACCTCCACCAAAGGAGAAAGTGCCTGAGAAAACGATTGACCACTTCATTCGTATGGCTAGAGCACCAGCTCCCAAGCCTGTTGACTCAGACTATGAGCGCCAAATCAGGAAGCTACATCGAGCACGACTACAGAAGGAAGCGAGCTCGAGCTCGAGCCAACAAGTAGCTGGCAAAAAATGCGGGAAAACCGTTCCCCGGCTGGGAGAACAGGCGGCTCAATCGATCCCCCCACTTGTTGTGCCAACAATACATGAGAGTATGCGCGCCCAATATTATTGTGGGCAAACCGTTAACGTTCCCCAGCTGGGCGATGTGGTAATAACCGAGGAGCATATAATGCAGGCTGAATGCTCAAGATCACTGTGGGACAACTCCTCGAAATCGAGCCCATTCCTCGGCTTAGAGAGGAGGAAATAAAACGGAAATATGTCCGGGGCCAACCTTTGGTCGAGCCAGACAAGGTCAAGAACCTCCCAACGAGAATGTATGAATTACATCAATGGTACATGAACATTACCAAGATTTCCAATCAAGTGTCCCTCATGGTGAATGTCAAGGAGGAGCATTACTTCCACGAGAAAGCTCTGTCCGTTGAGTATTCAGAACTATTTCAGTTATACAATCAAGACGCACTCAACAAAGTCTATCGTCAGTTTCTATTGTCTGTATGTGATTTCTTTCTGTAATTTAAGTCTCAAGCTAGCTGTAGTGATCATTTTGATCAATCATTACATGTAATTATCCTCACTATATTCTTTTCTGTGGTATTATATGCAGGATGAAGATGTATGAAATGAAAAAATCTGGACGCTATGGCATGGAGTTCATTGACCCAAATACCATTAATGAGTACACATGGAATCTTCCAATTTATCAAGCAAGTGTAGAGGAAAGCATGCTAGAGTTCTTAAAGCGCCTCAATACCAATGAAGATATACTACTTCCTTACAATTTCCTATGAGTCACACTGTCTTGTACTACAAATTCTGTTTTTGCTTAATAGCTAGCTAGATGTTAACAATTAAGTGTATAGGGTTTACGGTAGTTGATGAGTGTTATGCACATGCCCGCTTAATTAAGACATGCAAACGTGTGCGCATGCAGTTTCGACTGGATCTTGTTAGACATTAAAGTTGAGGAAGGAAAAGTTGAAGTACTGGACTCACTACTTAAAGAAGAAAAAGACTACACCATCGTGAAGGGGATACTCAACAAGTAATTTCAATCATTATTAACTATATCTCGGCCTATTTAGTTCGTCATTTCCTGATATGAACTATTTAATAACCCCTTTATTAATTTTCTTTGCCGGCGGGCAGGGTTTGGGCAAAGTTCATCAAGGTGACTCCAGGCACATGGGCTAAAAAGCTGTTTTGGTATCGACCAAAGGTAAGTAATTAAGTAGTACTAGTTAGCTAGCTAGCTACCATCTCTTTAATTCTTATTTCAATACCATTAATTAATTATCATGCTTGATTAATCATTATCTGATTCAGTTCCATTCTCGTAAAGGCCCTGAAGCAGGTGCAGGGGAATGATCTGTGTGCATTCTACGTTTGCGAGAACATTTGCATGATGGGGTCCGAAAGGAGCAGATCTCAAAGACAGGACTGGGTACGTTTGTCAGAACACTATTCACACCATTATTGATATCTAGTCACGCAACTAATACACATGCATATTGATCTCCTTCTTAACAGTTCAGAGAGGTGCGGGAGCAGCTCCTACCAGCGGACCGCATACTAGCACTTCAAGAGGAAATAGCGGGATTTTTGCTCGACCAGGTCATAGATCCCAATGGAGAATACTATTACCGCTACCGCCCCATGAACCACTTGTCATCGTGCTCAAGGCACCAAGGCAACATGTAGGAGAAATTGTATATGTATATATATACATGTGTATGTTTGAGTAATTAATGGTGTTGGTTGTGAGACATTCGATGATATATATATATATATATATATATATATATATATATATATATATATATATATATATATGCGGTTCTAAATGCACGACAAGAAAATCTATTTATATATATGCATAACAAGTACAATTTGTAGTATCGTATAATACCAGCAAACAAAAAAGAAATAAATCGAAAATAACTCCACCCCCCACCCCCCCCCCCACACATTTAGTACCGGAGGGTGCTACCAACCGGTACTACTGTCCTACACGCACCCGGGCCTGGCTCGTGCCACGTGGTGACACTTTAGCGCCGGTTCATGACAAACCGGTACTAAAGGGGGGGGGGGACCTTTAGTCCCCACTCTTTAGTGCCGGTTGCCGAACCGGCACTAAAGGCCGTTACGAACCAGCACTAAAGGCCGGTTCTGCACTAGTGTCATCAACCCCACAAGGATGGAGATCGATGCACTCCTTAGTATTCTTCATCTCTTCGGCGAGGCCATGGGCATCCACGTCAACCTGGCCAAGTCCTCGGCGGTCCTGATCAGCTGCAGCGACCTCGACCTCAACATCATCCTGCAAAACTTTGGTGGCATCATGGCGTCACTGCCCATCTCATACCTAGGCCTCCCCATCACCACCAGTAGGGTTCGTTTGGTCCACCTGCAGTTCACCGTAGATAGGATCCACGCGCGTCTAACTGGCTGGAAGGGTAGGCTGATGCATATCGTCGGTCGTAGGGTGCTAGTCCTCTGCATCCTCTCTGCCATGCCGACGTTTGCTCCTATGGTGCTCAGGGCGCCAAAGAATTTTTCAAAGAGGTAGACAAAACAAGGCGGCGTTTCCTATGGGCGCAGGATGAAGAGGTCACGAGAGCCAAATGAAAGGTCTCATGGAGCGTGGTCAGTGTGCCAGAGTCCTGTGGTGGCGTCGGCATCCATGATCTGGACAAGTTCACTCGCACCCTCCGGTTATGCTGGCTCTGGCTATCTTGGACTCATCCAGAACAGCTGTGGGTCCGCACGGACACACCATGCAATTTGGACGGTCAAGCCCTCTTCACCGCCAAGACAGCGGTCACCATTGGAGGCGGCGCGGCGGCCTCCTTTTGGTCTTGATCATGGCTTGGTGGCAGGCAGTTCCGCCTGGCCTACCCCACCCTCTTCGCCCGCTCCATCAGGAAGAATAGGTCCGTCCGCGACGCGCTGCATGAGGGGCGTGGGATCCTTGATCTTCGTCATGGCGACCACGGTAGCATCACGCTCATCGTGCTCCAGCTGGCAAGGGAGATTCGGAATGCGGGCAACATCATCGAGGAGGAACGAACGACATGATCCGCTGGACTGCTAGCACCTCCGGGCAATACACTAGTAGAAAACAGGGCTTTCGTTCAGGCCAGGTAAGCCCATTAGTCCCGGTTCAGTCACGAACCGGGACCCATGGGGCATTGGTCCCGGTTCGTGAGGCCAGGGGGCCTGCCGAGCCTCGTGGGGGCATTGGTCCCGGTTCGGCTGGCCCTATTGGTCCCGGTTGGTGGGACGAACCGGGACCAATGGGCATCGCTCCTAGCCCACCACCATTGGTCCCGATTGGTGGCCTAATCCGGGACCAAAGGATTGTCGTTAGTACCGGTTCAAGCCATGAACCGGGACCAATGAACCAGCCAAGGAAGAGGGCATTTGTGTGTAAAACATTAAAAGCAAAAAAGAATTTTCATAAAATAAATAGAAACAGCAAAATAGAAAAAGAAAATAAATAAGTAGAAACACAATAAATAAATAAGTAGAAACAAAATAAACTTTAATAAAGTAAAATAAGTGAAATATAATAGAACAAAAAATAGCAACAATAAGTAGAAAGAAAATAAAATAAATAAAGCATAAAAGAAAGAAAATAAATAAGTAGAAACAAAATAAACTTTAATAAATAAGTAAAAGCAAAATAAACTTTTATAAAACCTCTAGTATTATTGAAACTAAAATTATATAAAATTTATGCAACTAAAATTATCAAAGTATTTTCTGTTCAAAACATTAAAAGAAAAAGAATTTTCATAAAGAAATTTTTGGTAGAAACTTTAATAGCAAAAAGAATTATCATAAAGAATTTTATGTTAGAAAATAAAATAACAAAATATGTTTTTGAATATAAGGATAAAACACAGTAATATTAAATAGCAGAAAAAAGAATTACTCAAAAATCTATTTTTATAGTAAAGTAGAAACAAAATAAAATAAAATAAAATAAACAAAGAAAAAATAAAACAAAATAAATAAGAAAAAGTGCCACCTAAAGGGCCACCACAGCCTAAATACGACTAGAAACCCAACAATGGGCCAGGATTCAGGCCCGCAGTAGGCCCAGTAGGCCCACAGGCACAAAGTGACAGATTAGGCCCGAAAGCCTGCAGTTGAGAGGGGCTCGAGAGGGTTGTCGCAGCAGCGAACCACTCTCGAGCTCTCTCAACAAGCGATGTCGGACTAAACTTTGGCCGCGACGCGGGCAACACATGGCCTTTGGTCCCGGTTGGTGGCAACAACCGAGACTAAAGACTGGCATTGGTCCCGGTTGGTGCCACGAACCGGGACCTATGCCACCCTTTAGTCCCGGTTGGTGCCACCAACCAGGACCAAAGCCCTCTTCTTCCCGCCCTTTGGGCTACTGAAAGAGGCCTTTGGTCCCGGTTGGTGGCACCAACCGGGACTAAAGGGTGCATTGGTCCCGGTTGGTGCCACGAACCGGGACCAATGCTCATTGTATACAAGCAAGACTTGTGAAAATTTTCACTTCTCATCTCGCAGCTGCCACCTGCCGCCGCCGCCAGGACGCCGTGATCCCCTCCTCCTCCTCCCTGTACTAGCCGCCATCACCGCCGTGCACTGCCGCCGCGCCCCGGCCTCTGCCCTACGCTGCCGCCGCACGCCTTCCCTGCCCTGCGCGGCCACCGCCCCTTCCCTGTGCCGCTGCCCCTGCCTTGCAATTTTTTTATTTTTTTCATATATATGTATTTTTTTTGTCAATTTATATGTATATGTGTGTATATGTGTGTATGTGTATAAATATGGGTATGTGTGTATATGCATATGTATTTTTTTGTCATATATGTATTTTTTTTGTCAATTCATATTCAGAAGAAGGAAGAAGAGGAAGAAGAAGAGGAAGAAGAAGAGGAAGAAAGGAGAAGAAGAAAGGAGAAGAAGAGGAGAAATAAATAAGAAGAGAAAAAAAAGAAAAAAAAGAGGAGAAGAAGAAAGGAATAGAAGAGAAGAAGAAAAAATAGAGTAATTTCTATTTTTTTTCTTCTTCACCTCTATTCCTTTCTTCTTCTCCTCTTTTTTTTCTTCTCTATTTTTTCTTCTTCTCTTCTATTCCTTTCTTCTTCTCCTCTTTTTCTTCTTCTTTTTTTTCTTCGATCTTCTCCTCTCTCTATTCCTTTCTTCTTCTCCTCTTTTTTTCTTCTTCTTCCTCTTCTTATATTTTATCGGGTATGTCATTGTCGATATACCACCTCCTCGATAACTTCGACATGGGGGGGGGGGGGGGAGGGGGGCGATATACCACCTCCCCGATAACTTCGACATGAGGAGGGGGGGGGGGTCGAGCGTTCGAGGGTCTTCGAGGGTTCAAAGGTTTCGAGGGGTCGAGGGTTCTATGGTCGAGGGTTCGAGGGTCGAGGGTCGAGTGTTTGAGGGTTCTAGAATATGCAAAAGTTTGAATTTTAAATGATAACTCCTCAAACATGAGGGGGGGGGGGAGGAGTCCCCCTCCGGTTCCTAACTCTCTCGGGAATTCAACATGAGGGGGGGGGGGGGTTGATATACCCCCACCCCGATAACTTCGACATCTTGAAGTCGATATACCCCCTCCCCGATAACATTTTTTTCCATGTATGTATGTCGTCGTTGTCGATATACCCCCTCCTTTACCAAGTTAAAAGAGTGTTGTCGTCGAGGCCACCCCAAACCCTTTAAGCGTTGCCGAGGCCACTCCAAACCCTAGAGAAGCGTCGAGGCCATTAATTAATATAATTCCTTGTTGTGAATAGCTATAGCTAGGTCTATGTTTGCCACTAATATATCCACATGTCATGTTTGTATAATAATTGCCATGTTGTAATATTTGCAGAAACTATGTAGCACGGCCGAGACAAGGAAGCGGAAGGGGTGTTCGGGGACATAATCGCAGCCGGAGCTGATGTCATGTCGTATCTCAACGAAAGCGATGGTCTGGAAGGAGAGGGTGAAGAAGCAGGCTACGTCCTCGAACAATGGAGGAGACCGTGACTGGTGACCGAATGCCGGTGCAAGAAGGAGGCCGTGATGACGGCTCCGGTGACCGAACAGAGTCCGACCAGGTATATATATTAATTAAGCCCATGATGACTATAGCTAACTGATGCATTCATTGTTTTGGTATCTACACATATTAACTCTCGTCTTTCTTCTTATTTCTAGCCCTCCGGATCGAGCACAACTTCGGTAAAGAGACGAGGCCCGAAGAAAAAGTTGCGCTCGGATGAAAGGTTCACGATCACAGCAATCGCGCGCGATGGCAAACCGATTGAACCCCTCCGGACCAAGGAGGCATTTACTGCTCAGTGCGGGGTTCTTGTTAGGGACATGATCCCGATCAGCATAGAGCTATGGAATCAGCCTAAGGATGAAGAGCTTCAAGTTTCTTTTGTCGAAGATAGACAGAAAGCTGATCTTTGGAAAGCGCTGAAGGTAAATTTCACCCTACCGGAAGAGGACGATCCGGAGAATCCAGTTAAAGAGCCATTGATCAAGTCCTTTGCTCTCAAGAAGATGGCAGATCTATTCAGGAAGTGGAAGAATGACCTGAAAGCAAAGTTTGTCGACCAAAAAAAGACACCAGAATTCATCGGCCGGTACGAGAAGCTCAGAGATAATTGGGATGCATTTGTGGCCAATAAGACATCGGAGAGGAGTAAGAAGATGTCCGCCATAAACAAGATAAATGCTGCGAAGAAGGAGCATTACCATCGCACGGGGTCAGGTGGCTACCTCAAAACCCGACCGTTGTGGGCCAAGGCTAAGAACGACCTGCTTGATAAAGGGGTCGAACCAGAGACATTGAACTGGCCAGACCGTTGCCGGACTTGGTTCTTCGGGGTTGACGGAACCTTGGACCCTGTAACAGGGAAGTGCGTTTGGATGAGGGAGCAACTATATTAACGCAAGAAGGGACGTTCGTTCTAGACAGAGAGAAGGACGAGCTCACAATGGCCCTCGGGAATCCTGAGCACCCTAGACGGACACGAGGCACGCCAGGCTCCGTTCCGTGGAAGGCTGGGTTTCCGGACGCAGGCGGTTAAAAATGCCAAGAGAGGAGGAGGAAGGTGGAGCAGAGCAAACTGCAGGAGCTGCACTCAAGGGTACAGAAGCTAGAGGAACAAGATGAAGTTAGAAGCAGGCGACCAGCCGAAGCGACCCTGCCATCTCAGCGGAGAAGCAGCGTGGCTTCCACCGAGCAGCTTCAGCTGGAGCCTGTCTTCATGGCTCCTGCTAGCTACCCCGTGGATGCTATCACAGACTCTCAACATTGCCACCTTATGACGCAATAGGAGAAGTACAACGTCAAGGCGGTTGACGGCTTTATTCGACCTCCTGAACCCGGTGCAACTTTTCACTGCCGTCCAATTCCAGAAGGATATGCTAGGGTGACGGTGGAAAAAATAATGGAGGGATTTGAGGAGGTCGTGCTTGACCACCCTACCGGTGAAGGGGTGACTCGGCTGGGTTCTGCTTTGAAGACTTCATGCCTATGGCGGAAGGAGCTCATCAATCTTTCGAATTGGACGCCTCCGCCTCCTCCTCCTCCTCTGGCGAGTCAGGGCACTCCACCTCCTCCTCCGCCTGCTCCTCTGGCGAGTGATCAGGGCACTCCGCCTCCTTCTCTGGCGCGTGGCGGCACTCCGCCTCCTCCTCCGCCTGCTCCTCTGGCGAGTGATCAAGGCACTCCGCCTCCTTCTCCGGCGCGTGGTGGCACTCCACCTCCTTCTCCGCCTGCGCCAGCGCGCCCGACCAGCCAGCCTCCTCCTTCTCCGCCTCGTCAGCACGGGCGGGAGAGACCCGCCGCCGCTCCGGCTGCTCCGGCGCGTCGCAGTCGTTCTCCTCCGCCTCCTAAGCAACTAAAGAAGAAAGCCGCAGCCGCTCGGCCTGCTCCGGCGTCTAGCAGTACAGGCGGGAGGCAATACAGATTCGGTCCATCTCTCAAGACTCCAGAGAACTTACCATACGAGAGGACCGAGAAGGAAAACCAGGAGATCTGTCAAGCCCAAGTGAGGGACTACTTTGCAACCCAAAGAGCTAAGAGACATCCACCTCCACAGGAGAAGATAGATCCGGTGAAAGCGAAGCACACTTTGGATGCCCTGCAGCGACCAACACCGTCTCCGCCGCAAACCAATTATGAGCGCATTACGGAAAAGACATATAAGGAAGCGAAGCGGTCGGGAAGTACTTGAAGTGACAAAAGGTTACAAGAATGAAGATCTGGGAAAAAAATTCCCATCTCGGCGAACAAGCGAAGCAATCGTGCCCCCCGGTCAAGGTGTCTAGCGATATCATCGCTAATCATCCGGGGGTCTTGCCCGGTACCAATCCTGGAGATTACGACGATGCACATTTTGACATAATGGAGCCGGACGTATTCAAATACGAGTACAGGAAGCCTCTCATCAAAGATGGAACTATTCTAACAACAATGATGCGAAGATTCCATGATTGGTACATGGAAACCTGCAGAAAGGTGCAGTCAACTGGGAATAAAATCGATACTTTGATGCTGAAAGTTAAAGAGGATGTGCACGACCTCATTGGAAGTAAGGAGTTGTCTGTTCCATTTGAGGAGTTCTTCCAGTTTTTCAATCTAAAGGCCCTCGTTAAATTAACGGTCACTTGCTACTGTCTGTAAGTACTACTTCTGTCAATAAGTCTCTATATATAGCTCAGCTCTTTCACTGCATGTATATATAATTATCCTCACTATATTATGCAGTTTGAAGATCGTCCAATGCAGTAAAAATGAAATGTATGATATTGGGTTCATTAACACAAATCTCATAGATAAATTTACGGTTAAATATAATGCCAAAGAAACCGAGGATAACTTGCTACGATCTTTGGTAATAAATCAAAACAAAGATACAATACTCTTTCCTTACAACTTCAAGTGAGTGTTACTGTCTTGTGCAGATTCGGTTTCCCTTAATTATTACTTGAGGTTATAGTAATTATTGTAATTGATGAGTTATACATGTGTGCGCAGGTTCCACTATATTCTCCTAGAGATTAAGCTTGAGCAGGGACTAGTAAACGTCTTAGACTTGAGACGAAAAAATCCCGAGGAGTATACAGACATGTCTAAGATGCTCGAGAAGTAAGTTGAATCGATCATTATCGCACCATATCGGTGTAACACCCCAAAAATTTAACCAGGTTTTAGTTATTAAAATTTTGCCAAGAGTTTAAAATTTTTGCCTGCAAGAATATCTCTGTGGATTTCAGTTTTTTTAATATTAAGGAGTTTTTCCCAAGTGGGTCCTTCCAAAAACATATTGGACTTATATGCCCTCCCTTTAAAAACATCTCTCAATCAGTAGATTTATTTATTAAATTATTTCACCCTGAGCTTTATTCACTAAAATGACTTGTTTTAAGTTTTGGAGCTCCTTTTTGTACTACAACCAGTTGATAAACTTAACTAAAAGTCCAACCAAAATTTGGAGACGTCATGTGATGTCTCTAAATCACTTTTGTGCAATAATATATTTCATTCATTGCATATTTTGAGTGCTACACATGTTTTTGTTCTCTGGTCCAGGGGACATTTTTACACTACAACCCTTTAAAATATTTCTTTCTAGCTTCCACCAAAATTATGGGATGTCAGTAGGAGCATATTATTCCTCTTTATGCAAAAATCCAGGGATATTATTTGAAATTTTTGAGTGAATCAACCTCATTTTCATGCTGGTCCAACATGATGAATTGTACATCAACCATAGTCTTGCTTGCTCTTTGGCCCTAGATTTTTCTCCTACTTGTAGTCCACCATGCAAAACCCCTAAGTCCAGGAGCATGCACTCATTTGATCATTTTTGGTTCAAGTTATAATGCCATCCACCTCCTGTCCAGATTTGAAGTTCTGCAAAACTTGCACTAGCAAGTTTGTGCTTTTCACAAACTAACCTCACCACCCTCTTGTGCATCTAAAGAGACACTGATCTGGAAGTATTGGCCACTCCAAGAAATGCCTAGGTGCCTGTGGCATTTTGTCAAACACCTGGAGGGCATGAACTGATTTGACATGAATTGTTGTTGGCATTGTGAACTTGGCCACCTGACCAAACCATCGTGTCCCTTGAGTTTCCCTCTATCTCTAACCTAGTTCTGTTGCTTGCCAACCTCACCTGTGACATGTAGCATGCCACGGCATTGTATCGAACACCTTCCGTGCGTGCACTGGGCGCGGCCAGAGCGCGTGTTTTGCACGTGCGTGCGCCCGAGCTGCCGCGTCCCAGGTTGACCCCTCCCCCCGACCTCGATCTGATCCGCTGGTCTGGTCGTGTCGCGCCCCACCCGACCGCCCCTGGCTCGCTACAGCGGCGCCGCAGCAAGCCTCTTGGCGGCACGCTTGTGGCCGCATCCATGGACGGCGCCGCCCAAACCTCCTCCGCTCGCCACCTGCCCCCTTACGCATCTCCAGCTCAGCCGCTACTTCGTCCCCTAGCGCGCGTCGCCGCCACGTCGCCGTTGCTACAGAAAGACGGTCCGCCGTCATCCTTATCTCCGGCCACCTCGGAACCGACCTCCACCACCTATATAAGGGCCCCGGAGCTCAATCGAGTTCTCACTACTAGAAAAACCACTACTAATGGCGCACCTATTTTGGCTATTAATGGCGCATCTGTGGTGCGCCATTAATAGCACGCCATTAGTAATTTTACTAATGGCGCAGGGTGGTGCGCCATTAATATCTGATATACTAATGGCGCACCACAGTGCGCCATTAGTATATGCGAGGGTGCGCCATTAGTATGCCTCCCAGGGGGCATGTATACCCCGGTGCTTTGGCATACTAATGGCGCACCACCTCTGGATGCGCCATTAGTAACCGCGGCATACTAATGGCGCACTACCAAGTGATGCGCCATTAGTAACCATGGCATACTAATGGCGCACTGACAAGTGATGCGCCATTAGTATGCTTTGTCATACTAATGGCGCCTTTATCATGTGATGCGCCATTAGTATGAATATTAGGGTTTTTTATTTTTTATTTTCTGTTTTTGCACAGGTTACAAAATGTATAATTTGACAAAATATAGACAGCACACATCAACAATAGATTCATCAGATCCAATAGAAGATTAGTCTTTGAATACAATTCATCATATTAGTCTCCGACTACAATTCATCATATTAGTTCCGAAGTGAAAAGACCGAACAAAGTTAGAACATTATATTACAAGTCTCGAGACCATGAGTAGCGAGTTTGTCTTCACATTACAAGTCGATATCGATCATCTAAACTACCATCACATAGAAGAGAGCTGCGGTCATCACGATGAGCATCATCACGATGAAACTTCGTCTTCATCCGGTTCCTCCAACGCTCCCTCCCTCTCCCGCTAGATAGCGGGCGTATCTAGATTCGGCCTCGGCCCTAGTGGTGTACCCTTTGTAACTGTTACCGCTGAATCGGTGAACCTGTCTCCGACACTCCTCCCAGTCATCGTAGACTCCGGGAACCTTACCCTTGTACACGACATACGTCGGCATCGCTATGCATTAGCCAAACGAAACGTTAGTACCAATTCACAGACAATACATAAGCAATATATAAGTATGCAACAGAACGATCGGAAGAGAAAAACAAGACATTAATAGCATCGATTACATCTAAGTTGAACGACTCTCGAAACCAAAGAGACATACTACAAGTTCATTAAAGTTTAATTACAACATGAGCCAATCGATGTTTCAGAACTAGACAACTCGACTCAAGGGACGGAGCATGGATGAAGCCGCCGTCTATCGTGGGAGTCATGAAAGAGCAGGCGTTGTCATCCTGCATTTGTAGCATTGTGTCGATGTCCTGTTGGACGGTTGATTTCTGAGGTAGAACTGCCCCGAGTGCGAAGGACATCTTGATGGACGATTTCCGCAAACTCCATTGGATGCGAAAGAATTCTTGTCGGAGGTCCGCGTCCTGGATTGTCGACACGCTCGCGGCCCAATCTTGGAGTTTACTCGGTAGCAGAAGTTGATGATGGTCCCGTACGATCGCCCGCATGTGATGGATGGCGTAGTAGGCACCCTTCTGACCGCCAGGCGGCTGCTTGACGCAGCGAGCGTCGTATTATTGGGGAGAACACGTGCTTGCCGTGCCACGAATAGGCCTGGTGAAGGTGCCTCCAGATTTGGCGTAGCCGGGGAGAACATCATCAAGAACCTTCTTGACATTTGTGTAGTCTACGTTCGACTGACGGTCCGGGTCGAAATACGTGGCCATGGAATATTTGGGGCTTAGGAGGATGAGCGTGCAACGTGTGTCACTGCAGAAAACACGGAATGTTAAAATAAACGATCGAAATGTAAGAATTCATATGTTACGGGCGGTTGAGGGAGGACTTACTCGGGAAAGTAAGGCACGAGGAAGTTATCCTTATCTTGGTTTGCCGAATGGCGCCTTCGAGGTAAGAACTCACGACTTGCGGTCCCCAGCGCTGCCCAAGAACTTGGCACGCATGTAGAAGGGTCGACTATCGCGATGTCGGGGTCTTGTCGCGAATGATCCGCATCTCCATACTCAGCGAAAATAGCCGAGCGAAGGTGTAGTGCAGCGGATGAAGGTTCAACATAGCGTGGATGTCATCAAACGCAGGACGATCGTCGCCCGATGGAGTTATCCACAAAGCCCTTGCCCTCTGGCACCTTGGCCGCGAAAACCGGGTATGCCACATCCTTCTCCATGAGACGCAGCTTCTCCAAAGAAAGAACACTGTCATGCAGACTCCGCATAGCACCGGTTGCAGCATTGAGCATATTTGTCGGTAGCATCGCCCTACCCACCACATGCACCCTCCTCGAGATATCCTGCGGTGAAGGTGGCCCGTCCTAAGCACGGATCGTACTCGGTGCCGGCTGGCTCGCACCCTTCTTAGTCTTTCTTTTGCGTGCCTTCTTCTTCTCCTGTAATGGGACCGAGTTTTGCTCACAGACCGCCTTCTTGAGTGTGTTGGGGCTGATAATATTTCGCACCTCGCCTATCGAGGCTCGGTGAAGTCGGCATGGAGGCGTCTCACGAGAGCTGAACGCCAGACGGCGCTGTTGCAACTTGGCTTCTCCATGATGCGAGCTAGATCGCACACGTCTTTTGTTGGGTTTGGTTCTTGAGAAGGAGGCCCCATGAAGTCGCCATCGTACCCATGCTCGGCAAAGTCTTGATCGGCGTTGCCAAATGTATCATAGTAAATAAATGCGTCGTCGTTACGATCCTGTGCCATATGCATGTTTGGATCCATTGGCATAGGGATGTCCGGCACCGTTCTGGCGGTCTTGCCATGGGGCCGACTTGGCGCCGCACGGTGGCGGTGTTGTCTTTGGGGTGGTGTCCCCGCCCCCAAACGAATCTGGCTCTTCGCCGGCGAGGGCCAGCTTCGAGCGGCCGAGGGTCATCACGTCATCATCGTCGGCCCCGACGGGTCGATTCGGAGGTAACAAGTCGTCGCAGCCTGGCAGCACCGAACCAGTTGAACCCTAAACAAGTTGGGTGGCATCTGGGTACCGTGGAACAAGGGTTGCCGGTTGAACGATTTTGCCCTTGGCGACATCGACCAACTCGTTGTTCACGTAGTGGAGGAGAGTGCACGGAACATCGGCGGCGCCCTGCGAAAACATGTAGGGAGTCAGGGATGCCCAGTCAAAGGCAAGGAGATGAAGTCCTCGGCCGAGAGAGGCTTAATTAGTTACCGTGATGATAGCGTCGAGCTTGGCTAATGTAGAGGCACCGCCAACGGTGTGCGATTAATGACGGAGGGGCCGCTTGCTGCAGAGGTGCCTGCCGGCGTACACCCGGGTGCATTAAGCTCCCGTGCCGGCGTCGGAGACACCAATGCCGCCTCCGCCGGAGGCACCAATGGCCCCGCCATCGCGTTATGCGAGTTGCTGGCCGTGAAGCTAGGAATCGGGGGCGGCCCCTGTTGGCCGCCCGCAATCCACGCACTCAACCCCGAGATCAAGGTAGGCACAAGGGCGGTGATCGTCACTCCGAGTCGTTGTTCCACTTGCTCTTGGACAATCTCCGAATCCGCGCCACCTGTGCCTTGAGTTCTTGAACCTCTCGCGCTGGCTTTCCGAGCTGGTCTTTTCTCCTTCCGCACACCATGTATAGTATGACCCCCATTTTGTCGACAAGCCTTTGCGGCCACACGACCAGCCGACGTCGGCTTCTTGAGCTTATCCTTGTTCTTCATTACATTCAACCCCTATTTAGCGTGGTGTCCCAAGGGTTGCTCTGAGTCGACCCAGCAAGCTGCTTTCGATCGCTGCGGAAGGAATGTTAAACATTTAGAAATTCGGCTTCATTAATTAGAATTCAACCATATGGAGCTAATTACGCGGGGGTGTATTACTTACCAGAACAAGCTGAAGCTGCCTGGTCTTGGATCCGTGGTAAGCTCCTTTGTTTTCGGGTCCTTCTTGTACCGGGCCACGACAAAGTTCCTGGTCCGCTTGTCACCGTATGTATCGAAGAGGCGGTAGGCCTTGCTCGGCACGCTCCGCCTCCTCCTTGTCCCATATAGGCTCCGCCACTCTGTAACCGCCGGGACCGAGTGTGTGTTCCCCTATGTTCAGCTCCCGCATTTGTTTCCCCCACTCACTTGATTGGGAGCTTGCGGTGCTCGAGCAATTGATCTTGAAGTCGTTGTAGTCATCTTCGGTGATCGAAGGATTTTTCTCCTTGATCTTCCGATAACTCTCACCTTTCTCGATCATTCTCTTCACATTGCTTTTCCAAGTAGACAGGGCCTTGCTCATCTTCGTGAGGGCAGCATTGTTCACTTTATTCCCTTTGAGGCTTGTGTTTTCAAATTCAGCGGGGAACTTGTATCGTTCGTGCAGCTTCGTGAAGAGGAGGTTGCGCAAATTCCCTCGGTCGAGGATGCCTCGGGTTCTCGGTGTTGATCGAGGCGGTGCTCGGAGAATGCACCCGAGCTGAAGCGAGTACCCTTGACTATTCGTTCGGCGCCGTTGGATTCCCGTTGGAGTCCACTTGATAACTTCCTCCTTGAGGGTGCGGAGCACGATCGGGCGCCAGTCCTTCCGTTGCCTCTTCGGTTGGCTGCCATCGTAAATGCGCCGCCATCATCGATGGTGGCATCCTCGGCGGCACCATCGGTGGTGGCATCGGTGGGAGTCATCCTCGGCGGTACCATCGGTGGTCTCGGGATCGGTGGGAAGGCGGCGGCCTCATACAAGTGAGGTTGTTCCTCCATCTCCTGGGACAGCTCCAGAATGCCTTGCCGCTTGAACCCCCGGCCTCATCGTTGTGGGCCATGTTTCTCTCTAAATAGAAACAAAGTTTGGTCAAAAAGTTGGTTATTGTCAAGTAACAAGATCATGGTCTCATCATTTAGGGTTTGTCGACACCGAGGCATCCTAAAATCTAAGCTTTTATCATTGAGGGTTTTTCGACGCCGAGGCACCCTAAAAGCCTAAGCTTTCATCATTTCGGTTTTATCGACACGAGGCACCCTAAAAGCCATGCATTAGTCACAAATGCATGGGGCAGTTGATCCTACTTAATTAACTACTAAGATACCCGGCCCATGCATTAGTCACAAGTACCCCATATGTCCTATTTTTAGCAAAGTCATGCTAAAATTCACGGAAAATTTCAGCATGACCTTTGCTGAAAATAGGACATATGGAGTACCCGAATTTGCCGGAACGGAAGTTAATCGACATTCCGGCAAACTCAAGGGCCTCTTTTTCGCAAATGGAGTTCTTCTGTGGAACGGACGTCCTTTAGGTAGGGTGGTCCTGCTTCTTCTTGTGGTGTATGCTGCTACTTCATCATCGTCGTCATGTTCGATCCTCGGGTCGCCGTACTTGTAGAAGTCTTGCTCATTGGCTACTCCATCCATTCCGATGATCTTCCTTTTGCCTCTCCTCACGACAACACGACTGAGCTTTGGCGGGTCGGTAATGAAGAAGCATTGGTCCACTTGGGAAGCCCGGTACCCATGGCTCATTTTTCGCGATGGCGTTTGCGCCCATGATCTTGGATTTGGCCGGGTATAACCATGGTGGTGAAATATCGGTCTTCTTTTATGGCGTTCTTGGCCCATCGACACGGAACATCGGGACCTTCTCTCCGGCGTAGCTCAGCTCCCAGATCTCCTCGATCCTTCCGTAGTATCTGTCCTTGTCGTTACGGTGTAGGATTCCATCGTTACCCGGAGTTACGATAACCATCGCTCTTCATGTCCTTGGCCTCGGTGTAGAATGTGTAGCTGTTGATATAAATGACGCCTCATAGGTCATCAGGTTGTGCTCGGCGCCCTGTGACAAGGCGAATATGAGTTGTTCTTCCGCGGAAGAATCCTCATGTAAAGATGCGACGAAGCTTACGCTTGAACCAACGCGTGAAACATGAGTTGTGCTCTTTGAGTGTATCTCCGTCCAGTCCTCTGATGGCCTCGGTCATTGTCGTCTTTTAATAAAGGTTTTGTGCTCTACCACCCAAGGATCGACCACGTCTATGTGTTGTAAGCGCGACTAGGTTTTCTCTTTCAAAGTCGTGAGTCGACCCTCGAAGTCGACATGCATTTCGCGGCGACCCTCACGGTGACCCCATCCAGCGAGCCTGCCGAGGTGCCTGTTGACGGGCAGACCAGCGGGGTTCTCGATGCCTAGATAATTCGTGCGATGGAGATGCACTCTTGGTCGAAAAGCCCCTGGCTATGCTTCCTTACGGGCGTGACATGTTGCGACGTATCCTTTGATGACACCATTCATCCTTTCGAGCGGCATCATGCTTTGTGCGAGGAGCGTCGGCCGAGTTGGATGATATCCTCCACTATATGGACCAGCAGATGCACCAAAACGTCGAAGAATGCGGGCGGGAAGTACATCTCAAGCTCGCATAGTATCACCACGATCTCTTCCTGTAGCCTTATGAGTTGCCTCACGCCAAACGACTTCCGAGAGATGGCGTCGAAGAAGTTGCATAGGCCAAATAGCGTTTCCGCAGACGTGCGCGTCCATGATCCCACGGATTGCAAGCTGGAAGTATCTGCGTCATCGGCACGTGTGGTCGTGAGACTTCATCCCGCTGAACTTCGCCCGGCTGGGTCTAGGTATCTGCTTATCTTCCCAGCGTAACGTAAGGAAGTTTTACTCCTAGGAGGCAGGTGAAAAACTGCTCGATCTCCTCCTGACTTAGAGTGAAGCAGCGGGAGGGTAGTCATTTCCGGTCTTCTTGGCCTTTTGCCTTTGGCGACTTTACGTGTCCTGCTTCGCCTCATCATCATCATCATCATCATCATCATATATAGCGTGAAGCTCCTGCCCGATGCCCATTGATTTCAAGTCTGCCCTTGCTTTCGGCCCATCTTTGGTCCTCTCTGGCATGTTGAGCAGGGTACCAAGCAGACTCTCGCACACGTTCTTCATGATATGCATGACATCAAGGCTGTGAGGCACACGGTGGATCTTCTAGTACGGCAAGTCCCAGAAAACAGACCTCGTTTTCCATACCTTCAGCAGCGGCTCTGGCGCCTTTCGCTTCTTTCGGTTACGGCGCCTTTTGCTTCTTTCGGCGGTGGGCAGTCTATCCAATTTTTCAACAGCTTGTCTATTTCCTCGCCGCTCCTCATTACACGGGCGTTTTGAAGTCGGTTTCACCATCGAACAGATCCTTGCGTTTCCTCCATGGGTCATCGTCGCGAAGCCACCTTCGATGTCCCATGAACACGGTTTTCGAAGACCTGGGATCTCTATCTAGCTGGCGATACGTTGTGTCATCCATGCACCTTACGCATCCAGAAAATCCGTGGACTACCTGCCCTTGAGATATCCGTAATCGAGATAGTCGTGCACCGTCGTGAGCAGTGCGGCTCTCATAGGGAAATATTCTTTCTGCGGCGTCCCACGTATTGGCTGGCGTTTTCCACAGCGTGTCAAGCTCCTCTTTCAGCAGCCCAGATCTGATTGATGTCGTTCCCTGGTTGTTTCGGCCCTTCAATTAGCATACTCATGTGAATGTACTTCCTCTTCATGCACAACCAGGCGAAGGTTGTACATCCACACAAACACAGGCCAGGTGCTATGTGTGCTTCTCACGGCTGCCAAGCGGATTGACTCCATCGGTGCTCGCGCCCGGCCACGATGTTCCTTGGATCGTTCCCAAATTCCGAGTCTTGAAGTTCAACGCTTGCCACTGGCTCGCATCCTTAGGGTGACTCAGCATCTTGTCTTTTTATCTATCTCCGGATCATTGCGTCATCTTCCGCTTCTTCTCCTCCCTATCCGCGTGCCAACGCAGGAGCTTTGCTACCTTAGGGTCCGCGAAATAAGCGCTGCAGACGAGGAGTGATCGGAAAGTACCACACCACTTTTCGAGGAGCTTTCTTCCTCTTCTTGTATCGAGTGGCGCCGCACACGGACATATGGTAGACTCCGCGTGCTCGTCCCGATAAATGATGCAATTGTTCATGCGCACATGGTATTTCACGTGCGGTAAATCGAGAGGACACACGATTTTCTTCGCCTCCTCCAAACTAGTCGGGCACTTGTTCCCCTTGGGAAGACGTTAGTGAGAATGACATGTTCTCGTCGAAGCATCGTCCGGTCATTTTGTGTTTTACCTTCATCTCCAGAGCCATGAGCGTTACTTTCAGGCGGGTATCCTTGGGCCTGCATCCTTCATACAATGGAGTAACCGCGTCTAACTCAAGTTGATCCATCTTGGCTTTCTCTCGGGCGGCAGCTCTTGCGTTATCCATCTGCTTGAGAAGCAGCTCTTGAATATGAGGGTCCTGCACCCAGCCCATCGATGGTCCAGCGTCGTCTGCTCCGGCGGCATCATCATCTTCATGATCATGCCCGTCGTCTGCTCCGGCATCTTCCTCATCATCATGTCCTGCATCTTCTCGATGATGACTGTGTACATCATCACGGTCGTGATCATCTCACAGGGATTCTTCGTCTTCTCGCCCGCCCGAGCCGCGGTGGTTGTCTTGCTGCCCTTCCTCATTTCTTGCCGGCCCGCATGGGCGACTTCGTAGTCATCTTCATCACCTTGCCACCGATAGCCATCCATGAAACCACGCAACAGCAGGTTGTCCCGCACCTGCCGGAATCCGGGTCCGCAATAAGGCTCTTGACTTGCATCTTCGACCACGGACATCTTATCTCCGTCTCGTTCTTTTGAAGCATCTCGGCCTTCGTGGACCTCAAAAACCTATTCACGATGCCTTCGGTCATCGTGCGGACCATGGTCACCTGCGGGGTAGAGCAAAACGATATTTTAGAACCAAATAAAATTTGGCATGACTTTCCCTAAAAATAGGACCACAAAAGAATGCTTAATGCCAAAATTCTCGCCGAAACGGAAATGAATCAACATTCCGGCAAAATATTGGCAACTATCGCATTTCAAATACCGGTACACCTCCAAACACAAACACATATGCAACACCACAAACATATGCAACACCAGAACATACATAGATCTAGCTAGGCCGTAAAAAAGTGCATGTGCACATTGTTGTAGGGAGAACAACCTAAATATAGCTTCCCCCTTACTTACCTATTAAAACAAGGTAATTTAACCACTTAATTTGAATGAATCTATGGTGGAAATGAGGTGAAAAGAGGAGGCACCGAGACAAGGAGGAGGTGGAGAGAATGAAGTGGGGAGAAAGTGAGTGTGTGGGTAGGAGAGGCTGCCCCAAATATCTTGTTGCTGCCCACTTACTAATGGCGCACCTCTTGCATGGTGCGCCATTAGTAGTTACAACTACTAATGGCGCACCTAAGCAGGATCGCCATTAGTATGTTTGGATAGGCGCACTAGTTCAAAAAAAGAATTTCTATACTAATGGCGCACCTTTGCCTGGTGCGCCATTAGTAGTTACAACTACTAATGGCGCACTTTGGCAGGATGCGCCATTAGTAAGTTTGAATAGGCGCTAGTTCAAAAAATTTCTATACTAATGGCGCACCAACTGCACAGTGCGCCATTAGTAATTACAACTACTAATGGCGCACCCTGTCGGATGCGCCATTAGTATGTTTGAATAGGCGCTAGTTAAAAAAAATTTCTATACTAATGGCGCACCCACAGCACAGTGCGCCATTAGTAGTTACAACTACTAATGGCGCACTTGGGCAGGATCGCCATTAGTATGTTTGACAGCGCTAGTTAAATTTTTTTTGATACTAATGGCGCACCCTTTGCCTGGTGCGCCATTAGTAGTATAAACTCTAATGGCGCATCAGATTGTGGTGCGCCATTAGCATATACTAATGGCGCACCAGCTTTCTGGTGCGCCATTAGTGTCAATCCCATCTATAGCCCTTTTTCTAGTAGTGTCTTGAGCAACCTCATATGATCACCCTAGAGCTACCGCGGCCAGTAGTCGAGGAGGGGAAGGCCTTCTTCCCCGAGTACGGCCGGTTCGGTCGCCGCTAAGTTCCGGCCGATTTCGTCGCCACCAATGCCTCTCCCCCTCCATTCTCTCCACCAAGAGCTCCCCCTCCCTCTCGTGAGTGCAACCCCACGCTCGATTTTGGTCGGAAACCACCATAGCACCAAACCCACTATCCACCCGAACGCCTCCTCCGCCGCGAAGCTCGTCGCCGGCGACTCCGTCCACATCGGCGACCATGGCAGGTACCCACAGACTCGTCTCGACCCCCTGAGCACACCCATGTCCTCAGATCACCAAGAGACACCCTCGTTCGCCGGCAAACCCTCGCCGGAGCTCCGCCTCCGTTCGGTCAAAGGGGAACGACGCGCGCGTGGCTGGTCAAACCTGACCAGTGGGCCAGGCGGGCCCACCGTCAGTGACCCAGCGCCAGTCCACACAGGAGTAAGTGGAAGCTTCTTTTCCGAATACGCATTCGACGTGTTTTTCTTCTAAAACGTTTTCTTTTTCTGTTTTATTTTAAAAACAGATATTGACCAAACTTTGACCTGCTGTATCTTTTTAAATACAACTCCAATTAAATTGATTCTTTTTCCTACCTCCTTCAAATATTGTCTAGTTTATTTTAAGATTTATTTGAAAAAATTTCAAAACAACTTTTGTGCTTTTTTTATTTTTGTGTGTTAATTCCTTTATATTTTCAAAAAAGGATTTTTGAAGAGAGGAGAATTATTTCAGGAGTTTGAAATGCACCCTGCCTTCCCGTGACCTGAACGCAAGCATTCTGAACCCCTGCATAATATTTTTTTGAGGTCGTTGACACGTTTATAACATCACCTCATTTCGGAGGACTCGTTATTTCATGTGATATGATCATGTGCATGGATGCATATTAATGATTTCCATGCTGTTGGGAATGAACACACTTGTGATGATAATCATCCTCATGTGCCTTGCATGCATGCCAGAAGAAATCCGGGAAAAACCTCGGCCTTGGGTAGGCATGAGTTTGTCGCCGGTCTCCGTCGGAACGGTTATGTCCGGTATGGCATAGTAAGGTATAGTGAGCGGTGATTCTGTTGGTTGAATTATTTTCTCTATACATGTCATGCAGGGAAATTTATAAACCTCCTGAGTCGACCATAGATCGAGTCTTGTGCCAGCAACCCCCATACTTGTTTCGTACTACCACTCGTCTCTACAGCAAGTAGAGTACGGTTCAGTAAGTTGTCAACCTCTTTCTAGCACACACCGTACAGAGAGGCCAGGGTGGAAGATACCGGTTGTAGCTGGTAGGCAGACCACCTGGTCCGGGGGCATGGGTGTTTCCGGTTGAGACCGAGAGGGGAGGCCACCCCTTAGAGCGCGCAATATAAATTTGATCCCATGCTACACGAGGTTGTAGCCTCCCCACTTAGAGTTTGCTTGACAGGTGTCGTGGGTGATTCCAGACACGTGTGATTTAAGCTGGTGTGTGTAAGTTAGGTGTGTTTTCAACAAAAAGGCCGTAGACGGAATTAGTCCCGGTGGACTAAAGGAATCCGTTACTCGTGGGTAAAGAGTACACCCTCTGCAGAGATTAAACCTATTCGAATAGTCGTGTCCATGGTTAAGGATTACAGTCTTGGATGGGTCAATTGTCGGTCTTAGTGTCGGTCTTCGGAGGTGAAACTGTTAAATCAGAACTGATATTACGACTTGCGACATGTGGTGATGATGATTATCATTTTGTTGTGGACTAACCCATGATATTATTGGTATTATTGAATATCCCTGGGACGGTTCTACCTCTTGGATATTCACTATGATTGTTTTCTTTTAAAGCCCTTTATGTGGTGTCACTCAGACGCCCGACTGTGGCATTTCTTTTAAAGCCCTTTATGTGGTGTTGCTCAGACGCCCGACTGTGGCATTTCTTTTATAGCCCTTTATGTGGTGTCGCTCAGACGCCCGACTGTGGCATTTCTTTTAAAGCTTTTTATGTGGTGTCGCTCAGACGCCCGACTACGTCATTTCTTTTAAAGCCGTTTATGTGGTGTCGCTCAGACGCCCGACTGTGGCATTTCTTTTAAAGCCAGTTATGTGGTGTCGCTCAGGCCCGATTGTAACATTTCTTTTAAAGCCCTTTATGTGGTGTCACTCAGACGCCTTGACCGTGGCATTTCTTTTAAAGCCCTTTATGTGGTGTCGCTCAGGCCTTTGGTATAACATTTCTTTTAAAGCCCTTTATGTGGTGTCGCTCAGACGCCCGACTGTGGCATTTCTTTTAAAGCCCTTTATGTGGTGTCGCTCAGACGCCCGACTATGGCATTTCTTTTAAAGCCCTTTATGTGGTGTCGCTCAGACGCCCAACTGTGGCATTTCTTTTTAAATCCCTTTATGTGGTGTCGCTCAGACGCCCGACTGTGGCATTTCTTTTAAGCCCTTTATGTGGTGTCGCTCAGACGCCCGACTGTGGCATTTCTTTTAAAGCCCTTTATGTGGTGTCGCTCAGACGCCCGACTGTGGCATTTCTTTTAAAGCCCTTTATGTGGTGTCGCTCAGACGCCTTGACTATAACATTTCTTTTAAAGCCCTTTATTTGGTCTCACTCGGGCCTTGACTGTGATATTTCTTTTAAAGCCCTTTATGTGGTGTCGCTCAGACGCCCGACTGTGGCATTTCTTTTAAAGCCCTTTATGTGGTGTCGCTCAGACGCCCGACCATGGCATTTCTTTTATAAGCCCTTTATGTGGCGTTGCTTCGGACGCCCGCTCGGTGCCTTTTATTATTGTTATGTTATTACATTTTCATAAATAACCTGCTGACATGCATCACAAATTCATTTACCTTTTGTGACTGACGTCATGGGCATAAATATTTTTGGAACATCGTTGTTATATTATTCCCGTGTTCATAATGTTTGCGAGTACATTCCAAGTACTCACTGGCTTGTCCCTGGCTATTGTCTTGGCCAGATTTCTTGCGCGGAAAGGAGCGACCGTGTTGAAAGCCTCGGAAACTAAGCAACGGTGATAGCAGCCTCGCGAAGATAGGAGTTAACCTGTTCAGCTGTTCCCGTGGGAAATGGAGTCCCATAGACACTGATGATTTACAACCGGCTTCCGCCATCAACCGCTAGAAACCATTTGTTGTACTCACAGACCAGAATAGTCTTGTACCCCATATTTTGTGTTAGTCTTGGAGTTTCTGTATCAAGTTGGTACCTCATCAGCTAACAGTAATCCTGGGGCTGATGAGCACAAGGGCCATTTTCTGGGAATTAATACCCAGAGAATCGGTCGCCACAATCGGCAACTTTAAATTGTTCATTTCATGATATCAAGTAATTGTTTTCTTTGTCTCACAGGGTTTGGAAAGTATTCACCGCACAAGTTACTTCATTGCCGCGGAATCTGCGATGGAAATATCCGAAAGTAAGTACTATACTAGCTAGCTAGTTCTGTGCATCTCCCGTTGATTCTAACTACTTTAATCAATGCCATTTATAATGCTTCATTATCAGTTTGATTGACCTCTATTTCTCGTAAAGGGCTTGTGGTAGGAAGTCGGGAATAATTACTGTGGATACTACGTCTCCGAGTTCATCTACAAAACGACGGCCAAGAATAGGCGGGACTACTCTAAAAGACAATATGAAGTGCGTAAGCAAAAATATTCACAAGTTTATTTTATTACAATCATTTCTGTTGAGTTTCTTTCATATATATGTATTGACTCCCTTATTCAAATTAGATGTGGGAGATGCGGAATGAACTCCTACCAAAAAATTGCATGCGAGCAATTCAAGAGGAATTGGCTGGATTCATTCTTGACCATGTCATCAATAAAGCCAGAGAATACCACCATGCATGTGGAGGTTGAGTTCATATGTTAGGGTATTGTAAGAGATCTTACACATTATATATATATATATATATATATATATATATATATATATATATATATATATGTAGCCAGTAGCGTCGGTAAGATATACGAAAACTTGTTGTTCGACCAATCTCTCGGAGAAGGGAGGTCGATCACTTCTGTATATGTTCATGATGATCTTCTGTATACTTAATAGTTTCCATCATTTGCGTACTAGCTAGCTAGCGTGTCGAGTCCTCTCTATACGTAGCGTCGACCAAGCACGGAGATAAGAGAGGAGATTTCTCTCTATTAGCTAGCTAGCACAATATATGAAACCCCTAAATTAACCCTACAAAACCCCCCAAACCCCCCCCCCCCTTTCAGAAAAAAACAAAAAATCCAGCCCCTGAAATGCTGACACGTGGAAGCCTTTTGGTCACGGTTGGTGGCACCAACCGGGACAAAAGGCCCCCTGCCTGGGCAAGCGGCAACGACCACGTGGAGTCCCCATCTGTCCCGGTTCCTGGGCGAACCGGGACTAAAGGGTCAGGGCTTTAGTGACGACCCTTTAGTCCCGGTTCTGGAACCGGGACCAATCACTAGTAGAAAAGGGGGCAACGGTCCAGGCCGGGTCAGCCCATTAGTCCCGGTTCAGTCTAGAACCAGGACCGATGGGGGCATTGGACCCGGTTTGTGAGCCCGGGGGGCCGGCCGGGCCACGTGGGCCATTGGTCCCGGTTCGTCTGGACCTTTGGTCCCGGTTGGTGGGACGAACCGGAACCAATGGGCCTGGCTCCTGGCCCACCATCATTGGTCCCGGTTGGTGGCATGAACCAGGACCAATAGCTTCCCTTTAGTCCCGGTTCATGCCACGAACCGGGACCAATAATGCTTCCTATATATACCCCTCGCCCATGAAAGCAGAGCACTCAGGTGCTCTATTTTCTCTGACGGCCGGCGAGGGGGGCTTTGTGGTGCTCTAGCTCACCTCCTATGCACATGAGGTGTTCGTTGAAATGCCCAAGCCACACTACTTAAGCTTTCTCCTCTCCAAGCTCGACCTCCAAGCTCCATTTTCCTCAATATTTGTCTAGGTTTAGTGGTCTGTCACGCCCCGTCCCTGTCTTCACCGCCGTCGATCACCCGCGCCGATCTCATCGCCGGCACCACCGTGGTGAGCCTCTTGTTCTTATCTTTTTCTGAAAGGAAAAATATTCTTACTTGTATTATTTTCTTACTTTTATTATTGCATCTTGTATAGTGCGATGGTTTTGGTATCCGCCCCCGTCGGCCCTCGTCCTATCTATGATTCGGATGTGGTATATATTATCTTTATAACTATTGGTTCATTTATTGTTTGTGAAAATTATGCTGACCAACGTGACATAGATTTTATTTATCTAGGAGGTATGTGAACCGGAAATTCCAACCGACCCTATTGTCGAGAGGTTAAATTTAGTTGAAGAAGAAAACAATTTCTTGAAGCAAAAATAAAAAAAATTGAGGAGGAGAAGATGATATTGGAGTTGCATGTTGCGGATGTCGTCGATGATCACAAGATCAAGATGGATGCAATGCGCTTGAAGATTAGAAATATTAGAAAATATGCCATTCATACCGAGGCTTGGTATCATTATGCCGTTGGATCAATTGTTACCTTGGTTGCGATTATGATCGCATTTGTTTTCGCATTGAAATGTTTTACATAGTTTCAATGTATGGTTTAATTAATTAGATGCTCTGGAGATCTATATGTTGTTATATGAGAACTATGTATGTACTTTGGTTTTAATGAGATGATGAACTTCTATTAATTTGGTAACTTATTTATCTATTCACGAAGTTTTGTAATGGTTTTTGACACACTTAATTATATATAATGCACGCAGATGAACCGGCAATGGATGTACGGTGACAGACACACCTCCGAGTACATTAAGGGCGTGCATGAGTTTCTCGAAGCGGCTGAGGCAAACAAGCAGAATGGTATTATGTGTTGTCCATGCATTAAATGTGGGAATACGAAGTCTTACTCTGACCAGAAAATCCTTCACACCCACCTGCTTTACAAGGGTTTCATGCCACACTATAATGTTTGGAGGAGGCACGGAGAAATAGGGGTTATGATGGAAGACGGCGAAGAAGAAGAGTACGATGACAACTACGTGCTCCCTGAATACGGTGATGCTGCAACGGGGGGAGCTGGTGAAGATCAAGAGGAACCAGACGATGTGCCCAATGATGCTGCAACGGGTGAAGCTACTGAAGATCAAGAGGAACCAGACGATGTGCCCGATGATGATGATCTCCGCCGGGTCATTGTAGATGCAAGGACGCAATGCGAAAGTCAAAAGGAGAAGCTGAAGTTTGATCGCATGTTATAGGATCACAAAAAAGGGTTCTACCCCAATTGCGAAGATGGCAACACAAAGCTCGGTACCGTACTGGAATTGCTGCAGTGGAAGGCAGAGAATGCTGTGCCTGATAAAGGATTTGAGAAGCTGCTGAAAATATTGAAGAAGAAGCTAACAAAAGATAACGAATTGCCCGACAGTACATACGCAACAAAGAAGGTCGTATGCCCTCTAGGATTGGAGGTGCAGAAGATACATGCATGCCCTAATGACTGCATCCTCTACCGCGGTGCATACAAGGATCTGAACGCATGCCCGGTATGCGGTGCATTGCGGTATAAGATCAGACGAGATGACCCTGGTGATGTTGACGGCGAGCCCCCAGGAAGAGGGTTCCTGCGAAGGTGATGTGGTATGCTCCTATAATACCACGGTTGAAACGTCTGTTCAGAAACAGAGAGCATGCCAAGTTGATGCGATGGCACAGTGAGGACCGCAAGAAAGACGGGAAGTTGAGAGCACCCGCTGAAGGGTCGTAGTGGAGAAAAATCAAGAGAAAGTACCGGGATGAGTTTGCAAAGGACCCAAGGAACATATGGTTTGCTTTAAGCGCGGATGGCATTAATCCTTTCAGGGAGCACAACAGCAATCACAGCACCTGGCCTGTGACTCTATGTATGTATAACCTTCCTCCTTAGATGTGCATGAAGCGGAAGTTCATTATGATGCCAGTTCTCATCCAAGGCCCTAAGCAACCCGGCAACGACATTGATGTGTACCTAAGGCCATTAGTTGAAGAACTTTTACAGCTGTGGAATGGAAGCGGTGTACGTCGTGGGATGAGCACAAACAGGAGGAATTTGACCTAAAGGCGTTGCTGTTCATGACCATCAACGATTGGCCCGCTCTCGGTAACCTTTCGTGACAGACAAACAAGGGATACCACGCGTACGCACTATTTACTTGACACGATAGTATATACAGGAAGCTGCAGGAAGAAGGTGTACCTGGCCAATCGTCGATTTGTTTCGACCAACCATCAATGTCGTAAGAAAGGCAAGCATTTCAAAGGCGAGGCAGATCACCGAAAGAAGCCCGCCATGCGTACCGGTGATCACGTACTTGCTATGGTCAATGATTTACACGTAATATTTGGAAAGGGTCCCGGCGGACTAGCTGTTCCGAATGACGCTGAGGGACACGCACCCATGTGGAAGAAGAAATCTATATTTTGGGACCTATCCTCTTGGAAAGACCTAGAGGTCCGCTCTTGATCGACGTGATGCACGTGATGCAGAACCTTTGCGTGAACCTGCTAGGCTTCTTGGGCGTGTATGGGAAGACAAAAGATACACCTGAGGCACGGGAGAACCTGCAACGCTTGCACGAAAAAGAGGGCATGCCTCCGAAGCAGTATGAAGGTCCTGCCAGCTATGCTCTTACGAAAGAAGAGAAATAAATCTTCTTTGAATGCCTGCTCAGTATGAAGGTCACGACTGGCTTCTAATCGAAAATAAAGGGAATAATAAAAATACAAGAGAAAAAGTTCCAGAACCTAAAGTCTCATGACTGCCACGTGATTATGACGCAACTGCTTCCGGTTGCATTGATGGGGCTTCTACAGGAAAACGTCCGATTAGCCATTGTGAAGCTATGTGCATTCCTCAATGCAATACCCCCTCCATTTTTGTATACAAGGCCACTATCGAAATTACAATTTGCAGCTATACAAGGCCACTAACATCGATCGAGGTAATATTGATGAGGCTTGCCTCGTACTAGCAACCGAGGACATTAATACGCCTTGCATGCATGTGGGAGTGAGAAGGTTGAGTTTAATGCACCACATTAATCAACCAACAAGGAGTGAGAGAGTTGTCTTGTTGTGCGTTGAAGAGAAAAATACACATTAATTAACACGTCAAACGAGGAGAAAAGACTAGCTTGTAACATTGGCCTAACTAAGCATTAATTTCTACCTCGGTACCTACAATATGGGTTTGTGGCCTTGTAGACAAAAATGGAGGGAGTATCTCAGAAGGTGATCGATCCAGAAATCGTACCAATGCTAAGGAGTGATGTGGCGCACTGTCTTGTCAGTTTCGAGCTGGTGTTCCCACCATCCTTCTTCAATATCATGACGCACGTCCTAGTTCATCTAGTCGACGAGATTGTCATTCTGGGGCCCGTATTTCTACACAATATGTTCCCCTTTGAGAGGTTCACGGGAGTCCTAAATAAATATGTCCGTAACCGCGCTAGGCCAGAAGGAAGCATCTCCATGGGCCATCAAACAAAGGATGTCATCGGGTTTTGTGTTGACTTTATTCCTGACCTTAAGAAGATAGGTCTCCCTAAATTGCGGTATGAGGGGAGACTGACTGGAAAAGGCACGCTTGGAAGGGACTCAATAATATGCAGGGACGGATATTCTTGGTCTCAAGCACACTACACAGTTTTACAGAACTCTACCTTGGTGACCCTGTATGTCGATGAACACAAGAACAGTCTGCGCTCCAAACACCCGGAGCAGTGCGAGGACTGGATTACATGTGAACACATCAGGACTTTCAGCAGTTGGTTGGAAACACGTCTCAGAGGTGACAAGACTGTTTGTGATGAGCTGTACTTGTTGTTCAGGGGACCATCTTTGACTGTATTGATTTACACAGGATACGAGATAAATGGGAATACATTTTACACGATTGACCAAGATCAAAAGAGCACCAACCAAAACAGCGGTGTCCGCTTTGATGCAGCAACCGAGAGGGGAACTTGACTACGGACATGATTTTAAGGTACCTTTCTTTAAGTGCAAATGGGTCAATCTGTCAGGAGGCGGGGTACAGGTAGACCCACAGTACGGAATGACAACAGTGGATCTGAAAAATCTTGCGTACATTGATGAACCCTAGCCAATGATGTGGCACATGTTATCTATGTGAAGGACATGTTTACCAGACCGAGAAAAAGAAAAGATAAGGAAGCGAATACATCATACGATGAGCCAAAGCGCCACATAGTTACATCGGGAAAAGGGACATCCACGGGAATGGAGGGCAAGAGGCAGACATGTCTGAAGAGTATGAAAAGTTTCATGAAATTCCTCCTTCAAAGTCAAGGCTGACCCAAGCATCACGATAAACGATGAAGATTATCCATGGTTACGGCGCAATAAGCAAATGGCACAAGCGAAGAAAAAGTGAAGACTTTCTCCCGCATCTATTATGATGATACCATGCCAACTTTGTAACAGACGAGTATGATACCATTGTCCGTTTTGTACATGCACATGCTATGCCAACTTTTTCAGAGTTCATTTTAAAACTATGAATTTAGGTCAAATTTTCTCTATAGGTGCATCTATGTTCATTTTTTTGAAAACTAATGGCAGTAACAGAAAGTTTATATTTTGTTGTAAGTAGAAACAAAACAAAAGAACTAAAAACTGGAAAACAATTAAAAGTTTATAATTTTAACCTAAAAGCAAAAAGAATTAAAAATAAAGCAAAAAACAGAAGAAAATAAATAATACAGAAAACAAAACAAAAAATGCAAAAAAATAAAAATAGCAACAATAAGTATTTTGTTGTAAGTAGAAACAAAATAAAATAAATAAAGCAACACAGAAAACCAAAAAACTTAAAAAGTGTTTTCAAATTTGAAAACTAATGGCACTAACAGAAAGTTTATAATTTTTTGACCTAAAAGAAAAAATAAATCACTAAAAAACTATAAGTATTTAGTTCTAAGTAGAAATGAAAAAATAAATAGGAAAAAAGAAAAAAATGCCACCTACTGGGCCAGCACGGCCTGAATACGACTAGAAACCCAACCATGGGCCAGGATTCAGGGCCGCAGCAGGCCCAGTAGGCCCACATGCATTGCAGTGTCCGATTAGGCCCGTAAGCCAGCAGTTCAGAGGAGTTCGAAAGGGAACACAGAGCAGGGCTTATAAACAGGTGTGGGAGCTCTTCAGCTAGCGAGGTGGGACTAAAAATCCCACCACCTCGTCAGCGCAAGGCCTTTGGTCCCGGTTGGTGGCACCAACCGGGACTAAAGGGGGCATCGGGACTAAAGGGGGCATTGGTCCCAGTTTGAGCCACGAACCGGGACCAATGCTCGGTCTATATATACAGCACTTGTGAAAATTTTGGTTCAGTTTCTTCGATCCCGCCCTAACGACGCCGCCAGGCTGCCCCTCTCTGCGCCTCGCCGTCGCCACCGTTTCCCCTGCCCCGCCCCCGAGCCCACGCCGACGCCGTCCGCCGCCCCCGTGCGTGCCCTGCCGCACACCCTGCCCTCGAGCCCGTCCATGGCCCCGAGCTTCGCCTGCCTACGCCCGTCGTCGCTGGCCGCCCGTCCGCCGCCCAGAGCACCCCTGCGCCCCGAGCCCGTCAAGCGCCCTGGCGCGCCCGCGTCTCCCTTGCCCTCGCCGACCCCGAGCCCGTCATCGTCGCTGTCGCCCCCGACGCCGGCCGTCCTCGTCTCCTCCCCGATCCCGCCGGGAGAGGTAGCTACCGCCCCATCCTCCCCCCTTCCTTCCTTCCCCTGCTCCTTTGCAAAATATATGTATGTATGTATGAGTTGGGGAGAAAGTTTATAATTTTTGTTCATATATACTGTAGATGTATGTATGATGAATTTTGATTTTTTTTTGTTCATATATAATGTAGATTTCTATGTATGTATGGAACGATATCGATGGATGTATGTATATAGAACATTCGTACAAAATATGACGAATCCGATATGACCAATGTCCCCCTCCGGTTCAGTCGGGAACACTAACTCTCTCGGAGAAAAAAATGTTATCGGGGAAAAAAATGTTATCGGGGTCGAGGGTCGTCGAACCTGAGAGGAAGAAGATGATAAAAAAATAAGAGGAAGAAGAAAAAAAAAAGAGGAGAAGAAAGAATAGAGGAGAAGAACATTTTTTTCCCTCTATTCTTCTCCTCTATGCTTTCTTCGGCTCTTTTTTTTTTCTTCTTCCTCTTTTTTCTATCGGGAACGAGGGTCGTCGAGGGTCGCCGAGCGGTAGAGGAAACCCTAATTAAATAGCAAGTATTGTCGGTGTGAGATACATGTGGCCGTCGGTGTTGGACACTAGATCCACGTCCCACAAGTGACGCGGGCGTCGATGCTCACGTCACTTGTGGGACATAGATGTAGTGTTCAACGCCGACGCCGACGTCTCATTCTTTTTTTCTAAAATTTCTATTTGAACATTATTTAAAAAACAAGCAATACTACTTCATGTATTTTTAAGAAGGAAAAAACAAGCATATTATTTTCCCATGTACGTATGTCGTCATTGTCGATATACCCCCTCCCGATAGCTTCAACACTTGGGGGGTCGATATTACCCCCTCCTTGAAGCGTTCTCGAGGCCACCCCTAACCATTGAAGCATTGTCGAGGCCACCCGAAACCCTAGAGAAGCAGCGTCGAGGCCACTAATTAATATGATTCCTTATTGTGATTAGCTAGCTAGTTCTACGTTTGCCACTAATATATCCATCTATAATGTTTAAATGATAATTTCCATGTTGTAAATATTTGTAGAATCTATGGACAACCCGCCAAGACGAAGCACAAGAAGCGTTGTTGAGGGACATAATCGCAGAAGGAAGTGATGTTGTCTGCTGGTTGATGTTTCTCAACGACACCGATGGTCTGGAAGGAGAGGGTGAAGAAGCAGCTGGCTATGATTATGATGGCTCCGGTAACCCAATGTCGGTGCAAGAAGTAGACCATGAGGATGGCTCCGGTGACCGAACCGAGTCCGGCCAGGTATATATATTTGTTAAGCCTGTGCTGACTAGCTAATTGATGCATTCATTGTTTTGGTATGTACCCATATTAACTAACTCTCGTCTTTGTTCTTTTTCTAGCCCTCCGGATCGAGCACAACCGGTAAAGAGACGAGGCCCAAGAAAAAAGTTGAGCTCAGATGAAAGGTTTGAGATCATAATAATCGTGCTGACGGCCAACCGATTGAACCCTTGGGACAAAGAACACATTTGTTGCTTTCGGTGTGGGTTACGGTTAGGGACAAGATCCCGATCAGCATCCACCAATGGTATAAGCCTAAGAACGAAGACCCTGAGGTGTCTTATGTCAATGATATGTAGAAAAATGATCTTTGGACTGAGCTGAAGTCAAATTTCACCCTACCGCCAGAGGATGATCCGGAGAAGCCAGTTAAAGAGCAATTAATCAAGTATTTGGCTCTTAAGAAGATGGCAGACCTATTCAGGAGGTGGAAGAAAGACCTGAATAAGTTTGTCGATAAAAAAGAGACACCAGAATTCAAGGGCAAATATGAGAAGATCAGAGATGACTGGCCCGCATTCGTGGCCCACAAGACATCGGAAAAGAGTAAAAAGATGTCGGCAACAAACAAGCAAAATGCTGCGAAGAAGAAGCTTCACCATCGCACGGGGTGAGGTGGCTACCTCGTAGCCCGGCCTAAGTGGGCCAAGGCTGAGAATGATCTGCTTGACAAAGGGATCGAACCAGAGACAATAAACTGGCCAGACCGTTGCCGGACTTGGTTCTTTGGGGCTGGCGGAACCTTGGACCCTGTATCAGGGAAGTGCATTTGGACGGACGATCAATTGGACATACCAGTCAAGAGGCTTCAGCAATATATCGAAGCAGTGCAGCAAGAGACGTTCGTTTCCAGACAGAGAGAACGACGAGCTCACAATGGCCCTCGGGAATCCTGAGCACCCTGGACGGACACGAGGCACGCCAGGCTCCGTTTCGTGGAAGGATGGGTTTACGGACACAGGCGGTTACAAATGCCATGAGAGGAGGAAGAAAGTGCAGCAAACCGAACTGCAGGCGCTGCATGCAAGGGTACAAGCGATAGAGGAACGAGAAGCAAATCGCAGCAAACGACCTGCCGAAGCTTCCCCGAAGCTACCCCGCCATCTCAGCGGAGAAGCAGCGTGGCTTCCACCAAGCTGCTTCAGCCGGAGCATGCCTTGATGGCCCCTGCCAGCTATCCCGTGGATGATATCACGGAGTCTCAAAATTGCCACCTTATGACGCAATGGATGAATTTGAAGGTCAAGGCGGCTGTTGGCTCTGTTTATCCTACTGAACCCGGTGCAACTTTTTCACCGCCGGCAGATTCGAAGGATATGCTAGGGTGATGGTGGATGAAATAACGGAGGATTTGAGGACCTCGGCTTGACCACCCTACCGGTGAATGGGAGACTCGGCTGGGTTCTGCTCAAGACTCCATGCCTATGGCGGAAGGATCTCATCAACCTTCCGAACTGACGCCTCCGCCTCCTCCTCCTCCTCCGGCGAGTCAGGGCACTCCGCCTCCTCCACCGCCTCCTCCTCCGGCGAGTGACGATCAGGGCACTCGTCCGGCTACTTCTCCGGCGCGTGACGGCACTCCGCCTTCTTCTCTGCCTGCGCCGGCGCGCCCGAGCAGCCAGCCTGCTCCTTCTCATCCTTGACAGCAAGGGCGGAAGAGACCCGCCGCCGCTCCGGATGCTCCGGCGCGTCTTAGTCCTTTTCCTCCGCCTCGTAAGCAAGGAAAGAAGACATCCGTTCCGTCTGCTCTGCCGGCGTCTAGCAGTACATCCAAAGGCGGGAGGACGTATAGATTCGGTCCTTCTCTGAAGACTCCAGAGAAGTTACCATACGAGATGACCCCGGAGGAGAATGCGAAGATCGCGCAAACCGAATTGAAGGACTGGTTTCAAGGGTTGAAAGCACGGAGACATCCACCTCCGGAGGAGAAGGTAGATCCGGTGAAAGTGAAGCGCACTCTGGCTGCCCTGACAAAACCACCCAAGTCTCCGCCGAAAGGCAACTATGATCGCATTATTGGAAAGGCATTTGCCGAAGCGGAGCGGTCGGGAAGTACTGTAAGTGATCAAAGGATGAAAGAACGACGAGCTGGGAAACAAATTGCCCAGCTCGGTGAACAAGCGAAGCAATCGTGCCCCCCGCTCAAGGTGCCTGCTAGCGACATCTTCTATCCGAGGATGGTGCCCGGTTATAGCAATCTTGGAGATTACCTGTCCGACGATGTACATTATGATTTCGTGGAGGTGCAGATACAAAGATACGAGTACGGGAAGCCTCTCGTCAAAGATGAAAGATCTCTATCAACGATGATGCGAAGATTGCATGATTGGTACATGAAAACCTGCAGAGAGTCTAGGGGGAGGAGTACTTTGTATGTGAGAGTTAAAAAGGAGCTGTTGCCTGTTGGAATTGAACTGTTGCCTGTTCCATTTGAGGAGTTCTTTCAGTTTTTCAATCAATTGGCCCTCGATAAAGCAACGGTCACCTGCTACTGTCTGTAAGTAGTACTACTTATGTCATTAAGTCTCTCTATATTGCTCAGCTCTTTCATTGCATGTATTTATAATTATCCTCACTATATTATGTAGATTGAAGATCGCCGAATTGAAGAAAAGACAAGTGCGTGATATTGGGTTCATTAACATATATCTCATAGATGCAACTGAGGTTAAATATCATGCCGAAGATACCGAGGCCAACTTGCTACGATCGTTGGTAATAAATGAACCCAAAGATATAATACCCTTTCCTTACAACTTCAAGTGAGTGTTACTGTCTTGTGGCATATTCGGTTTCCCTTATTAGTCCAGGTTATAGTAATGTAATTGATGAGTTATGCATGTGTGCGCAGGTTCCACTATATTCTCCTAGAGATTAAGCTTGAGCAGGGAGTAGTAACTGTCTTAGACTCGAGACGAAAAGATCCCAAGGAGTATGCGGACATGACTGAAATGCTCGAGAAGTAAGTTAAATCGATCATTATCCACCATATCAGAAACTTTGTTCATTTCTGATATCAAGTAATTGCTTTCTTTGTATGGCAGGGTTTGGAGAAAATTCACCAAAAAAGCTCCGGGACTGCCGAAGAATCTGCAATTTAGACACCCGAAAATAAGTACTATAGTAGCATCTTCCACGCATCTCCTAGTGATTCAAGCGCTAGTTTCATCAATACCGTTTAGCATGCTTGCTAATTATCAGTTTGATTGACCTCTATTTCTTGTAAAATGGTTGTGGCAGGAACAAGGGAATGATTTCTGTGGATACTACATTTGCGAGTCCATCCGCCACACGACCTGTGAGCGGGCTACTCGACAAACAATATGAAGTGCGTAAATAACAATATTCACAATTTTATTTTATTACCATCATTTGTGTTGAGTTTCATTCATTCATATATATATACATGTATTGACCCCCTTCTTAAAATTAGATGTTTCGGATGCGGGATGAACTCCTAGCACCAGATCGCATGCGAGCAATTCAAGAAGAATTGGCGGCATTCTTTCTTGACCACGTGATCGCTGAAACGGAGAATACTATGTGGACCACGCAGCGTCCGTATGTTAGGAGATTATATTTGTAAAAGATAATTATTGTATATATGTAGCCGGTAGTGTCGGATAGATATACGAGAACTTGTTGTTCGACCAATCTCTCGGAGAAGGAGAGGTGGTCAATATCACTTCTCTCTGTATGCATATATATTCATGACGATCTTCTGTTTCCTTCGTTTGCTTACTAGCTAGCTAGCTTGTCTAGCTAGTCCTCTCTATACGTACGTAGCGTCGACCAAGCACGGACAAAAGAGAGGACACTTCTCTCTATTAATTAGCTAGCTAACACAATATATGAAACACCTAAATTAACCCCCCAAACCACCTAACCCCCCCCCCCCCCCCTTTAAAAAAATAAAAGTCCAAGCCACAGAAATGCTGACGCGTGGATGCCTATTGGTCCCGGTTGGTGCCACCAACCGGGACCAAAGGCCTCCCCGCCTGGCTCGGCGCAAGACAGGCCACGTGGAGGCCCATCTGTCCCGGTTCTGGACTGAACCGGGACTAAAGGGCCAGGGCATTAGTACCGACCCTTTAGTCCCGGTTCAAGGCCCTTACCAACCGGGACAATAGGCCCTTTTTCTACCAGTGAATAGCCCTCACGAACCGAGACCAATGAGGGTTTTCTACTAGTGATACGCTGCATGATCTACCTGCGCCGTGCAGTTTGTGGCGAGCACAACGCCTTGCTTCCCCAAGAACATCTAGCGTATCTGGGCTCTCGGAAAGCAAAAGATGTTTCTCTGGCTGCTCCACCGTGACAGGTTGTGGTGCAACGACTGGCTGCAGCGACATGGGTGGGAAAACAGTTACTTGTGCCAGCTTTGACTTCGGAGTTTGGAGTCCTCCTCCCACCTCTTCTAGGAATGCCCGATCGCCATCCATCCTTGGACCACGGCGGCAACACAGCGAGGATGCCACTCTATGGCACACACAGTTTGGAGCTCTGGAACGACGACGGCAGAGCGTGTGCGGCTGATCACCGATGCGGCCACCACAACTGACAGGAAGGGAACCAGATCAATGCTAGCATTCAACGCCTGGCATCTGGCTTGAGCGCAATGCATTCACTTTCCAGGGTAAATCGCCATGTTCCTGCGCCATCGTTAACAAATAAAGGAGACAAGATAATTCTTCTCCTCCCAAGTAAGCTTGGAACAGCAGTGTAATAGGTCTCGTTTACTATATTCCGTATTTTTCTTTGAGATAGAAAATCAGATGTAGATTTTAATTAAAATGTTAAGTTAGGAGTGAACAGCAAATATTTTAAGATAGATTACTTAACAAATTTGTTAAAGAAACTCACACAGAGAAAAAAATAGGAATCATCTTCACACAGGCATGTCTATTTTCATCTAAATGTCTTGATCAAAATGAGGAAATGTTCTTGAGAAATATGAATATCAAAGCTTATAATAATACCCTCCTCAAATCCGCAAGCCTTGCATAATCCTTTTCGATTAGTGCAACCAAAATATGTGTGATCTACTTCATTGTAGATCCTAGCTCGAAAATGAAACTTTGTTTCATTTTCAGGTAAACAGTCCTTTCAGCAATGTCATCTCTGTCTTCGACATGCAGCTTCTCTACGATAAAAGACCTTGCATAGCAGCGGATGCACTAGTCGGATTGAGAAGAAAAAAAGAGAAATTACATGTTAAAACAAAAATCTTGAGACATGTTTAGTTAAGAAGGAAATATGTGTAGAAATTACTGTATAATATTTGTAGTCCTCTTTAAGCGTTAGCGAGAAGTACCTATCGTTCTCAAGATTAGGATCGTCGCACATACCTCCGTTGTAAGAACAGTAGGGGCACTCGGGATCCCATCGAGATCATCCTCATTCATTTGCTGTTTCATAGATGGAAGATTAACAGTCAACAAAAAAATTTAATAATGGTAACAAGTGCGATCACACATTACGAACACTACGTGTGCCGCCTTGGTGAGGTCGGGCCATTGTATCTTGACCATGTCGGGTTTTAAATCAGGAGCGCTCACTTTCTACAAATTGAAAATAATATGAATCGAAAACTAATGGAGTTAGGTCATATGTAAGCAAACTAAACATGCATATAACAATCTTGATAAAAACATAAAAATTACATTCAGAAGAATCGATCATAGCTAGAGATCGCATAAAGGCAGTGCAACACTAGTTCACAACATGAAATTAAGTTCACACAGATCATGTAGATCACATAAGGGCAGTGCAGTACTAGTTCACAAGCAAACGCCCAGCTCCGTCCAGAGCTATCCTCGTCTCCAATCATCTTCTTGATATCGGCTAGGGCGGTCTTCGCAGCTTCGGCGGTTGTACGCGCAATCATGGCAGCTCATCGTGCTCTTCCTGTGGCTCCTTGCGCAAGATAGAAAGATGTTGCATCTCGGTAGGCGTATTCAGCACTCTCGGCGGCTAGTACATTGCACTCCGCAAAGGAGAGCGCGACCTCCATTTAATGAGCCACAATCGAGACAGAGTGTACAATTGCAGGAGTCATAACGACGTGTCTTGGCTTCTCCATCTAATTCGCATTAAAAAAGTTGACATTTAGATAAACCACAATCTCATTGAGAGCAACTATATAAAATGATATAGTAGCCGATGTGTCGTACAAAAAATATCGGCATGACCTTTGCTAGTAATTCGAACTATTGAGTGCCCGAAATTTGGCAAAGCAAAACTTAATCAACGTTTCCCAAAACGTTAGCACTCCTTATAAACAACTGCATCATGAATAAGTAGTACAAACTTTTAGGTTTACATGTACACTATCTAATAACTAGTACTAACTTTTTCTAGTATCAATAAAATGCTACGCCCAAAAAACGTACATATTCAATCTACATCTACAATAAACAATATTTACACCCAAAAAAATGTACATCTAGTACTAACTTTTTCAAGTACAAAACATTAACAATCTAAAAATACGGTAGAAGAGAAAGATGTTGTTTACCGGGGCGGACGGAGAAGACGGGGAGGTTGAGGACGGCAAAAGTGGATGTTGAGGGCGTCTGGGATGCGGCAGAGGTTGGAGTCGGCGGAAGGCAAGGGCAACGATGATGACGGGGACGTTCGAGGCGGCGGCAGACGGCGATGATGTTCGATGCGGCGGCGGCGGACGACGAAGGCGGTGGGAATGACAAGGACGAGGGCGATGACGTCGACCTGGTAGGCGCCGAAGGACGAGTACGACGGTGGAGGCGCCCAGGGCCGCCATGATGATGGCGATGGCGGCAACGGGCGAGAGAGACGAGGGTGAAAGTTTTTTGGATAAGCTAGATGTGGGCAGCGGCGGGTGCGTGGGGCTTAGAAAGTCTACACCATATGGTGTATGACCAGTGACGAGGGCGACAACGCATCCGCAACAACTAAGTCCAGGTGGCGGGCATAGAAAACTACCCGCCACATCATGTTAGGGACCCGCCACTACTATTTTTTTTGAATTTTTTGTACAATTGCGGCGCAAGTTGCCGAAAGACATGTGTTGCGAGCTCTTTTCTCCGCCCACCACGGCTATCTACCGCAGCGCCCGCACCAATGATTTTCACCAAGCCGGGATCTTGATGACAGTTCAATTGTGGTGGGTACAACGTATTGCCCGCCACTGTTGTAACAAGAGCAGTGGCGGGGCCATTTTGGTACACGCCGTTGCTACTTTTCCAACGTAGTAGTGGTAGGTGTTATAGTGCGCCCGCCACACATTTGAGTTCACATATAAGCCCTTTCCTGGTAGTGACGTCTTGGGGTCCCTCCTGGCGCGACTTCACTCCTGTCGCGCACTGGCTCGTCGCTGTGAGGCCAGGCACGACGCGAGGTGTGTAGGTGGCGGATCTGGGGTTCTCTGCCCAGATCCAGTCAATTGCGGTTGGTGGCGTCTTTGGGGTCGGCCGGCGACGCTAGAGGGTGGTGGTGGTGGTGGCGCATTGGGTTTGGTGTGCTTGGACTGCGTCTAGTGTAGTGCAGGTGGCGTGCAGGCGAAGCTCTGGCTGTTCGGTGGTGCGGGGGTAGGGGGCATGCTGGGAGATATCCCAATGGGGTACTGGGCACCTTCGTTGATCTCTGGTCAGATCCACTCGGATCTAGCCCCTTGGTCGACGGCAGGTGGCTCAGGGGGATGGCAGCAACGTTCTAGGTTGTAGTGACAGTGTGGTGGCGGTCCATGTTGGTGGTGCGGGGTGGTCCAGCGTCTGACTGTTCGCGAGCTGCTTGTGTGGCTGCCCATGGGTCCACTCACGACAGCAAGTTGTGGCAATTCTGGGACCTTCCATCATTGGGCAAGTGTCCGGTACCTACTAGATGCAGATACAGTTCGGGAGCCGAGGTTGGGCGTTGTAGGGGGGAAATGTTGGGAGAGGTGGCGGGAGTGATGGGTGGCACCAATGCGGTCGGGCCGCCCGTCACCGGCAGGGTTGCCGGACGTCGACATGGTCCGCTCTTGCTTCACCTCTTCTCCGACCTGTTGGTTCCCCAATCGGTCTGGGCGTTTTGGTCGTTGTGGCCTTGTTGGGCGGTCGGAGCATGCCGCTCAGTGCATCCCTTGCAGCCATGGACGGCCTATGGTGTGTCTTGTTCCTTGGGAGGCGGCCCTCATTGTGGGAGCTGCAGTACTTGTGGGCTGAGCTCGCGGATCAGGTGGGGGCGGTTAGCGCCCATGGCTGCATGGGCGGCCTTATGGCTGGCATTTTGACGACTAGTGGTGGAAAAAACGGAGTATGCTGCCGGGGTAAAAACCGTACCTGGCTTGGCCAGGCCGACGGAGGCGGCACCTATGGATCTCATCTTCTTTTTGAAGTCTCCCTTGTTACTACTCCTTTCCCTTATCGTGCACCGGATGAACATCTCTTTGAATCAGGCGGTAGCGATGCTTTGGTGTCATGTCTTTCTTGAAGTCACCGTTTTGGAGCTCCTGGTTCGTCGTCTTTCAGCTTCATCTTTTGGCTGGTTTTCCGGGAAGAGCTCCGGCGGCTCGACTTCATGTCGATCGGGGTGGTGCTGTTGTAGGCCTTTGGCATCTATGTATCTGGTATTGGGTGCATGTGTGTTGGTGTGTCGTGTTGTGTTGTGAATCCATCGGCTCGTTTGTTGTTGCTTTATTATATATATAAAGTGGGGTGAAGCCTTTTTCAGTAGCCGATTCTTAGTACGGCCAAATGAAAATATTGGCAACTTAGGCCAAGCAGGCTGTAATAATCCTCCTTAATCAATGAAAGCCTCTCATTCACAAAAGAAAACATATATTTTGAGTAGTGGGGTGGAACACTACGGGTGTGTTTGGTTTGGGAATGGAGTGGAATGGAATGTCAAGGTTCCATTCCAGTAGAATGGGTCGGTTCCATTTTTGTGTTTGGTAGGGGCAGTTCGAAAGAATGGAATGATTACATTTTGGTGTTTGGTTTTATAGATGAAACGGAATGGGTTTGTTCATATCTCCACTTGTTTTCTTGTGATTATGTACAATATATTGATCTTTGGCACCAAACACAAACAAGACACATATAGAGGTAAAAAAGATCATCAACACACAGCAAAACTTTCAATTGTAAATGCCCAAAACAAGTGATATATATTGCCCTGTCAGCTATCAGCAACACTTAGCCGTAGAACTTCATCATTTTCTGTCATCTGCATACAAAACATAAAATTCAGTGGGAACACAGCAAGCGACCAGCTGGAGCAGCACGACACACAACAATACGAACAAGTTCAGCCCATGAGCAGCAAGGGCCGGCCACGAGCATTACGCACGCAAGGGCTGGCTAGCGACATCGGTAACAACACGGGACAGAACAACAATAGCAGCAAAGGGCGGCCACGAGCAGGACACACGCGGGGCCGGCCATGAGGGCGCAGTGGGGGAAGGTGAGCGGAGGACCTACCGGCTAGATGGCCGCCGCCGTCGTCGGACCATCTGACGGGAAAGGGGAGGGAACGGCCACGATCCGGTGGTCGCCGCCGGCGTCAGCGGCGAGTGTGCCGGCGGTGAGGCTGGGAGCAGCGAGTGTCTCCATCGGGCGCCGCCGTTCGTCTCGTCCAGCGCCGCCACCCGGTGCCTGCCAGCTGTGGGGGAGATGTACGAGAGAGGGAGATACGCGAGGCGAAGACGCGAGGGCGAGTCGTTCTGCGTGGTCCGCTCGATTTGAAGGAATTGCTCGGTTCCGCATAAACGAGGAATATGCCGTTCCCTGGAATCAGTGGGTTCCGGTCTTTTGACAATCCGAATACGTGAATGAGTCTTGGAAACGGAACCGACCCGTGCCGTTCCACTTCATGACAGAAATCAAACACATCCTATATGACCATACAGTACGTGTCCCTACGTGGCACTCATAAGGACAACCCAACGCATTCCCACGCGAAAAAATGTATACGTGTCCACATACCACTGCTGTACCACTGCCTTGTTTTGTTTTAAACATCAATACAAACACAAGCGCTCATACATACGCGCATACACTCACCCCTTTGAACGCACATATGTATATCCTATCGCTATGAGCACCTCCGAAAGACTGAGCCGGCATGTCATCTTGAAATTTACGAAGTCACCGTAGGCGTCTCGTCGTTGACGGGAACGTACCCTCCCACTGAAAGAGCATCGCCGGAAATCCTGAAATAAATTCAGAAATAATGCGAGCACAAGGACTTGAACCCTGGTAGGCTGGGGATACCACTGCCCTGTTGGTCATCAACCATGGGCAAGGCTCACATGTAATACAGACGAGGCAAGAAGACAAGCTATACAAGGAAGATATAGTTGATACGGAGGAGGCGGCTGGACCAGAACGGCGGCTTCGACCGGTAGGCTTGGCTAGCAGTGCGTCGAGTGTTTTTCTTCTCCTCGTGTTAGGGCATCTTCAACAACGGCCCGTAAATTTCCTTCACATTTGTCCACAGATAGAGAGACCAATGCACGCACAGGGATGCGGGAGACGGCCATCCAAACCTGCTCATATGTATTTTGACAAATTATTGAATCAATCGGATGAAATTCATGCAAACACGGCGTATTTCATGTAAACCGGACGACATTCATTACATTAACATTTTTTAAACGGAAGCGGGCGGTACGAGGGTCAAAGTTGATTGGAGATGCCCTTATTCTTCATCTTCCTTCCTGGTGTCCACCTTTCACTGTATCATTCCCTGTAATGGAGTTGTGATCTGTGAATTCATAGCCACTTTCATGATCTAGTACTAGAATCCTAACAATTTGCCAGTGCATAAAAAGCAATGTATGCACCACATATACTGCTGAAGGTGATTTGTCTCAAGCGCTTAAGAAAAGGAAGGAGGCCATAACACACACGCATAGACGCACGCCCGCGCGAAAGGCATCTTCATCATAAAATAATCTGTTTGGCCAAGCCTAAAATTAGTCTTTCTAGTTTTGTTCGAAACTGAGGATTCGGGTCCCCGTGAAGGTTTTGTCTGCAATTAGCGTATGGTGTAATCACATTAACGACCCAATCATGTTTTGTCTGTATGTTCTCGATGTATTTACCTCAAGTTCATATGTAAAGACGATGTTTACATTCTTTTTGTCAGATTGCATGACTTGCTTTATATTTGCTATTTTAGTCATGCTTTATCTAGTATCTTGTTAATAAAATCATTCGGTAAATTGCTCATATTTCCAACAATTCCCCTATTGGCGTGCGCTCGGCGTGGTGGCGCTTGGTGGTGCGTGGAAGACCCACGGTAGCCACGTATCGGTCAAGGCTTTATGTGAAGCTAGATTCGCACAAAACTTGCAGTTCAAGGCCCAGTCCACTGTTCAAGTTGCTTACTAGTGTAACATAGAGTTCTAGGTGGAAGTTCAACTTAACAGTCTCCACTGCAATACCGGTATATAAAACAGTGTTTTGGAACCAAAGGCAAATTTCTGTGTGCCTCTGGGATCTGGTGGGGGATTGCTGGAATTTAGACTATATTGGGGCAACCCAATAACTATTTCAGAAATTCATAATAAATCCTAGAGGCCCACTTAGCCCATTTGTGCAAGGCAAGGGATACTACTAAAGTTTAGTCCCACATTGCTAGTTGAGTGGGAATTGGACCTCCTTATAAGGAAGGTTCTTTTCCCCACTTGTATGAGCATGAGAACAAGAGGGACATCCACGCGCGCTCCTCCTCCGCCGCCCGCCCCGCCGCGCCGCGCCGCGCCGCGCCGTGTGTTGCGGGAACGAGCCGATGTCTAATTTTTGCCACACACTACGGGTATACGAAAGGTCACTCGGAAGCTGAAACATTTTTTTCTGTAGTGGACACTGATTCCGAACGGCGCGCCCCTTCGGCTGCTGCCTGTTCGTTTTGTCTCCTGCATTCCCTTCAGCTCCCGGCGCAGCCTCTCGCCTCCTTCTCTTGCGCCTATAAAAGGGAGGTCGCTTCTCTCAGAGAGACGCACCAGAATCTCTTCCTCCTCTCGCCACAAGTTCCTGAGCACTGCACTGCTGCTACGTTCTTCCTCATCCCGGCTTGCGGCGTGCACCGCACGTCGGGACAGTAGGCCTCCGAGACCGCACCTTTTGAGTCCTGTACGGGAGAAGGGTGATAAGGTTTTTGGGGAGCGCTTAGCATGACTACTGGCTGTTTCATCACGGACGACTACTTCCCCAACGACGACTTCTTCCCCGACGTCCACGACCTCCTTGACGACCTGGCACGCGAGGACACCGACACCAAGTCCAGCACTTCTGTTGCTGTGTCAGACGTGTTCTTCTCCTTTGTGTTTAAAGTCCTCCTACAGTTCTTGGCTCTAGTTTCTACCCTATGTATGTTAGGTTCTGTTTCGTATAAGCAACTTCATCTAGTGTATGTTCTCGATGTGTTTACCTCAAGTTCATATATGAAGACGATGTTTACCTTCTCTCTGTCAGATTGCACGACTTGCTTTATATTTGCTATTTTAGTCATGCTTTATCTAGTATTCTTGTTAATAAAATCATTCGGTAAATTGCTCATATTTCCAACAATTCCCCTATTGGCCTTGGCGTGCGCTCGGCGTGGTGGCGCTTGGTGGAAGGGAAGACCAACGGTAGCCACGTATCGGTCAAGGCTTTATGTGAAGCTAGATTCGCACAAAACTTGCAGTTCAAGTCCCAGTCCACTGTTCAAGTTGCTTACTAGTGTAGGATAGAGTTCTAGGTGGAAGTTCAAGTTAACAGTCTCCACTGCAGAACCGGTATATAAAACAGTGTTTTGGAACCAAAGGCAAATTTCTGTGTGCCTCTGGGATCTGGTGGGGGATTGCTGGAATTTAGACTATATTGGGGCAACCCAATAACTATTTCAGAAATTCCTAATAAATCCTAGAGGCCCACTTAGCCCATTTGTGCAAGGCAAGGGATACTACTAAAGTTTAGTCCCACATTGCTAGTTGAGTGGGAATTGGACCTCCTTATAAGGGAGGTTCATTCCCCACTTGTATGAGCATGAGAACAAGAGGGACATCCACGCGCTCCTCCTCCTCCGCCCGCCGCCACTGACGCGCTGCCACTGGTTGCGGAACGAGCCGATGTCTAGTTTTCGCCACGCACTACGGGTATACGAAAGGTCACTCGGATGCTGAAACATTTTTTTCTGTAGTGGACACTGAATCCGAACGGCGCGCCCCTTTGGCTGCTGCCTGTTCGTTTCGTCTCCCGCATTCCCTTCAGCTCCCGGCGCAGCCTCTCGCCTCCTTCTCTTGCGCCTATAAAAGGGAGGTCGCTCCTCTCAGAGAGACGCACCAGAATCTCTTCCTCCTCTCGCCACAAGTTCCTGAGCACTGCACTGCTGCTACGTTCTTCCTCATCCCGGCTTGCGGCGTGCACCGCACGTCGGGACAGTAGGCCTCCGAGACCGCACCTTTTGAGTCCTGTATGGGAGAAGGGTGATAAGGTTTTTGGGGAGCGCTTAGCACGACTACTGGCTGTTTCATCACGGACGACTACTTCCCCGACGACGACTTCTTCCCCGACGTCCACGACCTCCTCGACGACATGGCAGGCGAGGACACCGACCCCAAGTCCAAAGACTTCGCTGCTTTGTGCCGTCGTGTTCTTCTCCTTTCTGTTAAAAGTCCTCCTACAGTTCTTGGCTCTAGTTTCTACCCTATGTATGTTAGGGTTCTGTTTCAGTATAAGCAACTTCATCTAGTGTCTGTTCTCGATGTGTTTACCTGAAGTTCATATATGAAGACGATGTTTACCTTCTCTTTGTCAGATTGCATGACTTGCTTTATATTTGCTATTTTAGTCATGCTTTATCTAGTATTCTTGTTTATAAAATCATTCGGTAAATTGCTCATATTTCCAACAATTCCCCTATTGGCCTTGGCGTGCGCTCGGCGTGGTGGCGCTTGGTGGTGCGGGGAAGACCCACGGTAGCCACGTATCGGTCAAGGCTTTATGTGAAGCTAGATTCGCACAAAACTTGCAGTTCAAGTCCCAGTCCACTGTTCAAGTTGCTTACTAGTGTAGCATAGAGTTCTAGGTGGAAGTTCAAGTTAACAGTCTCCACTGCAGTACCGGTATATAAAACAGTGTTTTGGAACCAAAGGCAAATTTCTGTGTGCCTCTGGGATCTGGTGGGGATTGCTGGAATTTAGACTATATTGGGGCAACCCAATAACTATTTCAGAAATTCCTAATAAATCCTAGAGGCCCACTTAGCCCATTTGTGCAAGGCAAGGGATACTACTAAAGTTTAGTCCCACATTGCTAGTTGAGTGGGAATTGGACCTCCTTATAAGGGAGGTTCTTTCCCCACTTGTATGAGCATGAGAACAAGAGGGACATCCACGCGCGCTCCTCCTCCGCCGCCCGCCTCGCCACGCCGCGCCGCGGGTTGCGGGAACGAGCCGATGTCTAATTTTTGCCATGCACTACGGGTATACGAAAGGTCACTCGGAAGCTGAAACATTTTTTTTCTGTAGTGGACACTGATTCCGAATGGCGCGCCCCTTCGGCTGCTGCCTGTTCGTTTCGTCTCCCGCATTCCCTTCAGCTCCCGGCGCAGCCTCTCGCCTACTTCTCTTGCGCCTATAAAAGGGAGGTCGCTTCTCTCAGAGAGACGCACCAGAATCTCTTCCTCCTCTCGCCACAAGTTCCTGAGCACTGCACTGCTGCTACGTTCTTCCTCATCCTGCTTATGGCGTGCACCGCACGTCGGGATGAGGGCCTCCGAGACCGCACCTTTTGAGTCCTGTGACGGGAGAAGGGTGATAAGGTTTTTGGGGAGCGCTTAGCATGACTACTGGCTGTTTCATCACTGACGACTACTTCCCCAACGATTTACTTCTTCCCCGATGTCCACGACCTCCTCGACGACATGGCACGCGAGGACACCGACACCAAGTCCAGCACTTCTGCTGCTTTGTCTTTGTCGTGTTCTTCTCCTTTCTGTTAAAAGTCCTCCTACAGTTCTTGGCTCTAGTTTCTACCCTATGTATGTTAGGTTCTGTTTCGTATAAGCAACTTCATCTAGTGTATGTTCTCAATGTGTTTACCTCAAGTTCATATATGAAGACGATGTTTACCTTCTCTCTGTCAGATTGCACGACTTGCTTTAAATTTGCTATTTTAGTCATGCTTTATCTAGTATTCTTGTTAATAAAATCATTCGGTAAATTGCTCATATTTCCAACAATTCCCTATTGGCCTTGGCGTGCGCCGGGCGTGGTGGCGCTTGGTGGTGAGGGAGGACCCACGGTAGCCACGTATCGGTCAAGGCTTTATGTGAAGCTAGATTCGCACAAAACTTGCAGTTCAAGTCCCAGTCCACTGTTCAAGTTGCTTACTAGTGTAGCATAGAGTTCTAGGTGAAAGTTCAAGTTAACAGTCTCCACTGCAGTACCGGTATATAAAACAGTGTTTTGGAACCAAAGGCAAATTTCTGTGTGCCTCTGGGATCTGGTGGGGGATTTCTGGAATTTAGACTATATTGGGGCAACCCAATAACTTTTCAGAAATTCATAATAAATCCTAGAGGCCCACTTAGCCCATTTGTGCAAGGCAAGGGATACTACTAAAGTTTAGTCCCACATTCCTAGTTGAGTGGGAATTGGACCTCCTTATAAGGGAGGTTCTTTCCCCACTTGTATGAGCATGAGAACAAGAGGGACATCCACGCGCGCTCCTCCGCCGCCCGCCCGCCCCTTGGCGCCAAGGCCAGCGCCGTGTGTTGCGGAACGAGCCGATGTCTAATTTTTGCCACACACCACGGGTATACGAAAGGTCACTTTCGAAGCTGAAACATTTTTCTGTAGTGGACATCGATTCGAACGGCGCGCCTTCGGCTGCTGCTGTTCGCTTTGTCTCCTGCATTCCCTTCAGCTCCCGGGCGCAGCCTCTCGCCTCCTTCTCTTGCGCCTATAAAGGGAGGTCGCTTCTCTCGAGAGACGCACAGAATCTCTTCCTCCTCTCGCCACAAGTTCACGAGCACTGCTGCTGCTACGTTCTTCCTCATCCCGGCTTGCGGCACCGCACGCCGGGACAAGAGGCCTCCGAGACCGCACCTTTTGAGTCCTGTCACGGAGAAGGGTGATAAGGTTTTTGGGAGCGCTTAGCATGACTACTGGCTGTTTCATCACGGACGACTACTTCCCCAACGACGACTTCTTCCCCGGACGTCCCACGACCTCCTCGACGACATGGCACGCGAGGACACCGACACCAAGTCCAAAGACTGCTGCTGCTGTGCTTTGTCAGACGTGTTCTTCTCCTTTCTCGTTAAAAGTCCTCCTACAGTTCTTGGCTCTAGTTTCTACCCTATGTATGTTAGGTTCTGTTTCAGTATAAGCAACTTCATCTAGTGTATGTTCTCGATGTGTTTACCTCAAGTTCATATATGAAGACGATGTTTACCTTCTCTCTGTCAGATTGCACGACTTGCTTTATATTTGCTATTTTAGTCATGCTTTATCTAGTATTCTTGTTAATAAAATCATTCGGTAAATTGCTCATATTTCCAACAATTCCCCTATTGGCCTTGGCGTGCGCCGGCGTGGTGGCGCTTGGTGGTGCGGGGAAGACCCACGGTAGCCACGTATCGGTCAAGGCTTTATGTGAAGCTAGATTCGCACAAAACATGCAGTTCAAGTCCCAGTCCACTGTTCAAGTTGCTTACTAGTGTAGCATAGAGTTCTAGGTGGAAGTTCAAGTTAACAGTCTCCACTACTGATGCCGGTATATAAAACAGTGTTTTGGAACCAAAGGCAAATTTCTGTGTGCCTCTGGGATCTGGTGGGGGATTGGTGGAATTTAGACTATATTGGGGCAACCCAATATCTATTTCAGAAATTCCTAATAAATCCTAGAGGCCCACTTAGCCCATTTGTGCAAGGCAATTGATACTACTAAAGTTTAGTCCCACATTGCTAGTTGAGTGGGAATTGGACCTCCTTATAAGGGAGGTTCTTTTCCCACTTGTATGAGCATGAGAACAAGAGGGACATCCACGCGCGCTCCTCCTCCGCCGCCCGCCTCGCCACGACGCGCCGCGCCGCGGGTTGCGGGAACGAGCCGATGTCTAGTTTTCGCCACGCACTACGGGTATACGAAAGGTCACTCGGATGCTGAAACATTTTTTTCTGTAGTGGACACTGAATCCGAACGGCGCGCCCCTTTGGCTGCTGCCTGTTCGCTTGCCTCCCGCATTCCCTTCAGCTCCGGCGCAGCCTCTCGCCTCCTTCTCTTGCGCCTATAAAGGGAGGTCGCTCCTCTCGAGAGACGCACTGAATCTCTTCCTCCTCTCGCCACAAGTTCACGAAAGCACCAGACCGCTGCGACGTTCTTCCTCATCCCGGCTTGCGGCGTGCACCGCACGTCGGGACAGTAGGCCTCCAAGACCGCACCTTTTGAGTCCTGTACGGGAGAAGGGTGATAAGGTTTTTGGGGAGCGCTTAGCGCGACTACTGGCTGTTTCATCACGGACGACTACTTCCCCGACGACGACTTCTTCCCCGACGTCCACGACCTCCTCGACGACATGGCAGGCGAGGACACCGACCCCAAGTCCAGCACTTACGCTCTTTGTGCCGTACGTGTTCTTCTCCTTTCTGTTAAAAGTCCTCCTACAGTTCTTGGCTCTAGTTTCTACCCTATGTATGTTAGGTTCTGTTTCGTATAAGCAACTTCATCTAGTGTCTGTTCTCGATGTGTTTACCTGAAGTTCATATATGAAGACGATGTTTACCTTCTCTTTGTCAGATTGCATGACTTGCTTTAAATTTGCTATTTTAGTCATGCTTTATCTAGTATTCTTGTTTATAAAATCATTCGGTAAATTGCTCATATTTCCAACAATTCCCCTATTGGCCTTGGCGTGCGCTCGGCGTGGTGGCGCTTGGTGGTGCGGGGAAGACCCACGGTAGCCACGTATCGGTCAAGGCTTTATGTGAAGCTAGATTCACACAAAATTTGCAGTTCAAGTCCCAGTCCACTGTTCAAGTTGCTTACTAGTGTAGCATAGAGTTCTAGGTGGAAGTTCAAGTTAACAGTCTCCACTGCAGTACCGGTATATAAAACAGTGTTTTGGAACCAAAGGCAAATTTCTGTGTGCCTCTGGGATCTGGTGGGGGATTGCTGGAATTTAGACTATATTGGGGCAACCCAATAACTATTTCAGAAATTCCTAATAAATCCTAGAGGCCCACTTAGCCCATTTGTGCAAGGCAAGGGATACTACTAAAGTTTAGTCCCACATTGCTAGTTGAGTGGGAATTGGACCTCCTTATAAGGGAGGTTCTTTCCCCCACTTGTATGAGCATGAGAACAAGAGGGACATCCACCTTGGCTCCTCCTCCGCCGCCCGCCTCGCCACGCCCGCGCCATGGTTGCGGAACGAGCCGATGTCTAATTTTTGCCATGCACTACGGGTATACGAAAGGTCACTCGGAAGCTGAAACATTTTTTTCTGTAGTGGACACTGATTCCGAACGGCGCGCCCCTTCGGCTGCTGCCTGTTCGTTTCGTCTCCCGGATTCCCTTCAGCTCCCGGAACAGCCTCTCGCCTCCTTCTCTTGCGCCTATAAAAGGGAGGTCGCTTCTCTCAGAGAGACGCACCAGAATCTCTTCCTCCTCTCGCCACAAGTTCCTGAGCACTACACTGCTGCTACGTTCTTCCTCATCCCGGCTTGCGGCACCGCAGACGCCGGGACAAGAGGGCCTCCGAGACCGCACCTTTTGAGTCCTGTACGGGAGAAGGGTGATAAGGTTTTTGGGGAGCGCTTAGCATGACTACTGGCTGTTTCATCACGGACGACTACTTCCCCAACGACGACTTCTTCCCCGACGTCCACGACCTCCTCGACGACATGGCACGCGAGGACACCGACACCAAGTCCAGCACTTCTGCTGCTGCTGTGCTGTACGTGTTCTTCTCCTTTCTGTTAAAAGTCCTCCTACAGTTCTTGGCTCTAGTTTCTACCCTATGTATGTTAGGTTCTGTTTCGTATAAGCAACTTCATCTAGTGTATGTTCTCGATGTGTTTACCTCAAGTTCATATATGAAGACGATGTTTACCTTCTCTCTGTCAGATTGCACGACTTGCTTTATATTTGCTATTTTAGTCATGCTTTATCTAGTATTCTTGTTAATAAAATCATTCGGTAAATTGCTCATATTTCCAACAATTCCCCTATTGGCCTTGGCGTGCGCTCGGCGTGGTGGCGCTTGGTGGTGCGGGGAAGACCCACGGTAGCCACGTATCGGTCAAGGCTTTATGTGAAGCTAGATTCGCACAAAACTTGCGGTTCAAGGCCCAGTCCACTGTTCAAGTTGCTTACAAGTGTAGCATAGAGTTCTAGGTGGAAGCTCAAGTTAACAGTCTCACCTTCTTGACCAGTATATAAAACAGTGTTTTGGAACCAAAGGCAAATTTCTGTGTGCCTCACGGGATCTGGTGGGGATTGCTGGAATTTAGACTATATTGGGGCAACCCAATAACTATTTCAAAAATTCCTAATAAATCCTAGAGGCCCACTTAGCCCATTTGTGCAAGGCAAGGGATACTACTAAAGTTTAGTCCCACATTGCTAGTTGAGTGGGAATTGGACCTCCTTATAAGGGAGGTTCTTTCCCCACTTGTATGAGCATGAGAACAAAAGGGACATCCACGCGCGCTCCTCCTCCGCCGCCCGCCTCGCCACGCCGCGCCGCGCCGCGGGTTGCGGGAACGAGCCGATGTCTAATTTTTGCCACGCACTACGGGTATACGAAAGGTCACTCGGAAGCTGAAACATTTTTTTTCTGTAGTGGACACTGAATCCGAACGGCGCGCCCCTTCGGCTGCTGCCTGTTCGTTTGCCTCCGCATTGCCTTTCAGCTCCCGGGCGCAGCCTCTCGCCTCCTTCTCTTGCGCCTATAAAAGGGAGGTCGCTTCTCTCAGAGAGACGCACCAGAATCTCTTCCTCCTCTCGCGACAAGTTCCTGAGCACTTCGCTGCTGCTACGTTCTTCCTCATCCCGGCTTGCGGCGTGCACCGCACGTCGGGACAGTAGGCCTCCGAGACCGCACCTTTTGAGTCCTGTACGGGAGAAGGGTGATAAGGTTTTTGGGGAGCGCTTAGCGCGACTACTGGCTGTATCATCACGGACGACTACTTCCCCGATGAAGACTTCTTCCCCGACGTCCACGACCTCCTCGACGACATGGCAGGCGAGGACACCGACCCCAAGTCCAGCACTTCTGCTGCTGCTGCGTCGTACGTGTTGTTCTCCTTCATTAAAAAGTCCTCATACAGTTCTTGGCTCTAGTTTCTGCCCTATGTATGTTAGGTTCTGTTTCGTATAAGCAACTTCATCTAGTGTCTGTTCTAGATGTGTTCACCTCAAGTTCATATATAAAGACGATGTTTACCTTCTCTCTGTCAGATTGCACGACTTGCTTTATATTTGCTATTTTAGTCATGATTTATCTAATATTCTTGTTAATAAAATCATTCGGTAAATTGCTCATATTTCCAACAATTCCCCTGTTGGCCTTGGCGTGCGCTCGGCGTGGTGGCGCTTGGTGGTGCGGGGAAGACCCACGGTAGCCACGTATCGGTCAAGGCTTTATGTGAAGATAGATTCGCACAAAACTTGCTGTTCAAGGCCCAATCCACTGTTCAAGTTGCTTACTAGTGTAGCATAGAGTTCTAGGTGGAAGTTCAACTTAACAGTCTCCACTGCGGTACCAGTATATAAAACAGTGTTTTGGAACCAAAGGCAAATTTCTGTGTGCCTCTGGGATCTGGTGGGGGATTGCTGGAATTTAGACTATATTGGGGCAGCCCAATAACTATTTCAGAAATTCCTAATAAATTATAGAGGCCCACTTAGCCCATTTGTGCAAGGCAAGGGATACTACTAAAGTTTAGTCCCACATTGCTAGTTGAGTGGGAATTGGACCTCCTTATAAGGGAGGTTCATTCCCCACTTGTATGAGCATGAGAACAAGAGGGACATCCACGCGCGCTCCTCCTCTGCCGCCCGCCTCGCCACGCCGCGCCGCGGGTTGCGGGAACGAGCCGATGTCTAATTTTTCCCACGCACTACGGGTATACGAAAGGTCACTCGGAAGCTAAAACATTTTTTTTTCTGTAGTGGACACTGAATCCGAACGGCGCGCCCCTTCGGCTGCTGCCTGTTCGCTTGCCTCTCATTCCCTTCAGCTTGGCGCAGCCTCTCACCTCCTTCTCTTGCGCCTATAAAGGGAGGTCGCTCCTCGTGAGAGACGCACCAGAATCTCTTCCTCCTCTCGCCACAAGTTCTGAGCACTGACTGCTGCTACGTTCTTCCTCATCCTGGCTTGCGGCGTGCACCGCACGTCGGGACAGGAGGCCTCCGAGACCGCACCTTTTGAGTCTGTACGGGCGAAGGGTGATAAGGTTTTTGGGGAGCGCTTAGCACGACTACTGGCTGTTTCATCTCGGACGACTACTTCCCCGATGACGACTTCTTCCCCGACGTCCACGACCTCCTTGACGACATGGCAGGCGAGGACACCGACCAAGTCCGGCACTTCTGCTGTCTTTGCCGTCACGTGTTCTTCTCCTTTTCTCGTTAAAAGTCCTCCTACAGTTCTTGGCTCTAGTTTCTACCCTATGTATGTTAGGTTCTGTTTACGTATAAGCAACTTCATCTAGTGTCTGTTCTCGATGTGTTTATTGAAGTTCATATATGAAGACGATGTTTACCTTCTCTTTGTCGATTGCATGACTTGCTTTATATTTGCTATTTTAGTCATGCTTTATCTAGTATTCTTGTTTATAAAATCATTCGTAAATTGCTCATATTTCCAACAATTCCCCTATTGGCCTTGGCGTGCGCTCGGCGTGGTGGCGCTTGGTGGTGCGGGAAGACCCACGGTAGCCACGTGATCGGTCAAGGCTTTATGTGAAGCTAGATTCGCACAAAACTTGCAGTTCAAGTCGATCCACTGTTCAAGTTGCTTACTAGTGTAGCATAGAGTTCTAGGTGGAAGTTCAAGTTAACAGTCTCCACTGCAGTGCCGGTATATAAAGCAGTGTTTTGGAACCAAAGGCAAATTTACGTGTGCCTCACGGGATCTGGTGGGGATTGCTTTGGAATTTAGACTATATTGGGGCAACCCAATAACTATTTCAGAAATTCCTAATAAATCCTAGAGGCCCACTTAGCCCATTTGTGCAAGGCAAGGGATACTACTAAAGTTTAGTCCCACATTGCTAGTTGAGTGGGAATTGGACCTCCTTATAAGGGAGGTTCTTTCCCCACTTGTATGAGCATGAGAACAAGAGGGACATCCACGCGCTCCTCCTCCGCCGCCCGCCTCGCCACGGCCACGACGCGCCATGGGTGGAACGAGCCGATGTCTAATTTTGCCACGCACTACGGGTATCTGAAAGGTCACTCGGAAGCTGAAACATTTTTTTCTATAGTGGACACTGAATCCGAGCAGCGGCGCCCCTTCGGCTGCTGCCTGTTCGTTTTGTCTCCGCATTGCCTTCAGCTCCCGGGCGCAGCCTCTCGCCTCCTTCTCTTGCGCCTATAAAGGGAGGTCGCTTCTCTCGAGAAGACGCACTGAATCTCTTCCTCCTCTCGTGACAAGTTCACGAGCACTTCGCTGCTGCTACGTTCTTCCTCATCCCGGCTTATGGCGTGCACCGCACGTCGGGACAGTAGGCCTCCGAGACCGCACCTTTTGAGTCCTGTACGGGAGAAGGGTGATAAGGTTTTTGGGGAGCGCTTAGCGCGACTACTGGTTGTATCATCACGGACGACTACTTCCCCGATGAAGACTTCTTCCCCGACGTCCACGACCTCCTCGACGACATGGCAGCGAGGACACCGACCAAGTCCGCACTTACGCCGCTTTGCTGCGTCAGACGTGTTGTTCTCCTTTCTGTTAAAAGTCCTCATACAGTTCTTGGCTCTAGTTTCTGCCCTATGTATGTTAGGTTCTGTTTCGTATAAGCAACTTCATCTAGTGTCTGTTCTAGATGTGTTCACCTCAAGTTCATATATAAAGACGATGTTTACCTTCTCTCTGTCAGATTGCACGACTTGCTTTATATTTGCTATTTTAGTCATGCTTTATCTAATATTCTTGTTAATAAAATCATTCGGTAAATTGCTCATATTTCCAACAATTCCCCTGTTGGCCTTGGCGTGCGCTCGGCGTGGTGGCGCTTGGTGGTGCGGGGAAGACCCACGGTAGCCACGTATCGGTCAAGGCTTTATGTGAAGCTAGATTCGCACAAAACTTGCAGTTCAAGGCCCAATCCACTGTTCAAGTTGCTTACTAGTGTAGCATAGAGTTCTAAGTGGAAGTTCAACTTAACAGTCTTCACTGCAGTACCGATATATAAAACAGTGTTTTGGAACCAAAGGCAAATTTATGTGTGCCTCTGGGATCTGGTGGGGGATTGCTGGAATTTAGACTATATTGGGGCAGCCCAATAACTATTTCAGAAATTCCTAATAAATTATAGAGGCCCACTTAGCCCATTTGTGCAAGGCAAGGGATACTACTAAAGTTTAGTCCCACATTGCTAGTTGAGTGGGAATTGGACCTCCTTATAAGGGAGGTTCATTCCCCACTTGTATGAGCATGAGAACAAGAGGGACATCCAAGCGCGCTCCTCCTCCGCCGCCCGCCTCACCACGCCTCGCCTCGTCACGACACGCCGCACCGCGCCGCGCCGCGGGTTGCGGGTTGCGGGAATGAGCCGAGCCGATGTCTATTTTTTGCCACGCACTACGGGTATACGAAAGGTCACTCGAAAGCTGAAACATTTTTTGTTCTGTAGTGGACACTGAATCCGAACGACACGCCCCTTCGGCTGCTGCCTGTTCGTTTCGTCTCCCGCATTCCCTTCAGCTCCCGGTGCAGCCTCTCGCCTCCTTCTCTTGCGCCTATAAAAGGGAGGTCGCTCCTCTCAGAGAGACGCACCAGAATCTCTTCCTCCTCTCGCCACAAGTTCCTGAGAACTGCACTGCTACTACGTTCTTCCTCATCCCGGCTTGCGGCGTGCACCGCACGTCGGGACAGTAGGCCTCCGAGACCGCACCTTTTGAGTCCTGTATGGGAGAAGGGTGATAAGGTTTTTGGGGAGCGCTTAGCACGACTACTGGCTGTTTCATCACGGACGACTACTTCCACGACGACAAGTTCTTCCACGAAGTCCACGAACTCCTCGACGACATGGCAGGCGAGGACACCGACCAAGTCCAGCAGTTCTCGCTGCTTGCTGTGCCATCACGTGTTCTTCTCCTTTACATTAAAAGTCCTCATACAATTCTTGGCTCTAGTTTCTACCCTATGTATGTTAGGTTCTGTTTCGTATAAGCAACTTCATCTAGTGTCTGTTCTCGATGTGTTTACCTGAAGTTCATATATGAAGACGATGTTTACCTTCTCTTTGTCAGATTGCATGACTTGCTTTATATTTGCTATTTTAGTCATGCTTTATCTAGTATTCTTGTTAATAAAATTATTCGGTAAATTGCTCATATTTCCAACAATTCCCCTATTGGCCTTGGCGTGCGCTCGGCGTGGTGGCGCTTGGTGGTGCGGGGAAGACCCACGGTAGCCACGTATCGGTCAAGGCTTTATGTGAAGCTAGATTCGCACAAAACTTGCAGTTCAAGTCGATCCACTGTTCAAGTTGCTTACTAGTGTAGCATAGAGTTCTAGGTGGAAGTTCAAGTTAACAGTCTCCGCTTGATACCGGTATATAAAGCAGTGTTTTGGAACCAAAGGCAAATTTCTGTGTGGCTCACGGGATGCGGTGGGGGATTGCTGGAATTTAGACTATATTGGGGCAACCCAATAACTATTTCAGAAATTCCTAATAAATCCTAGAGGCCCACTTAGCCCATTTGTGCAAGGCAAGGGATACTACTAAAGTTTAGTCCCACATTGCTAGTTGAGTGGGAATTGGACCTCCTTATAAGGGAGGTTCATTCCCCACTTGTATGAGCATGAGAACAAGAGGGACATCCACGCGCGCTCCTCCTCCGCCGCCCGCCTCGCCACGACGCGCCGCGCTGAGATTGCGAAACGAGCCGATGTCTAATTTTTCCCACGCACTACGGGTATACGAAAGGTCACTCGGAAGCTAATACATTTTTTTCTGTAGTGGACATCGAATCCGAGCAGCGCGCCCCTTCTTCGCTTGCTGCCTGTTCGTTTCGTCTCCGCATTCCCTTCAGCTCGGCGCAGCCTCTCCGCCTCCTTCTCTTGCGCCTATAAAAGGGAGGTCGCTCCTCTCGAGAGACGCACCAGAATCTCTTCCTCCTCTCGCCACAAGTTCTCGAGCACTTTGCCGCTTGCTGCTCGTTCTTCCTCATCCCGGCTTATGGCGTGCACCGCACGTCGGGACAAGAGGGCCTCGAGACCGCACCTTTTGATTCCTGTATAGGAGAAGGGTGATAAGGTTTTTGGGAGCGCTTAGCACGACTACTGGCTGTTTCATCACGGACGATTACTTCTGACGACGACTTCTTCCCCGGCGTCCACGACCTCCTCGACGACATGGCGGCGAGGACACCGACCCCAAGTCCAGCACTTCTGCTGCTGCTGTGTCGTACGTGTTCTTCTCCTTTCTGTTAAAAGTCCTCCTACAGTTCTTGGCTCTAGTTTCTACCCGCGGTATGTTAGGTTGTGTGTCGTATAAGCAACTTCATCTAGTGTACATTCTCGATGTGTTTACCTCAAGTTCATATATGAAGACGATGTTTACCTTCTCTTTGTCGATTGCATGACTTGCTTTATATTTGCTATTTTAGTCATGCTTTATCTAGTATTCTTGTTAATAAAATCATTCGGTAAATTGCTCATATTTCCAACAATTCCCCTATTGGCCTTGGCGTGCGCTCGGCGTGGTGGCGCTTGGTGGTGCGGGGAAGACCCACGGTAGCCACGTATCGGTCAAGGCTTTATGTGAAGCTAGATTCGCACAAAACTTGCAGTTCAAGTCCCAGTCCACTGTTCAAGTTGCTTACTAGTGTAGCATAGAGTTCTAGGTGGAAGTTCAAGTTAACAGTCTCCACTGCAGTACCGGTATATAAAACAGTGTTTTGGAACCAAAGGCAAATTTTTGTGTGCCTCTGGGATCTGGTGGGGGATTGCTGGAATTTAGACTATATTGGGGCAACCCAATAACTATTTCAAAAATTCCTAATAAATCCTAGAGGCCCACTTAGCCCATTTGTGCAAGGCAAGGGATAATACTAAAGTTTAGTCCCACATTGCTAGTTGAGTGGGAATTGGACCTCCTTATAAGGGAGGTTCTTTCCCCACTTGTATGAGCATGAGAACAAGAGGGACATCCACGCGCGCTCCTCCTCCGCCGCCCGCCTCGCCGCGCCGCGGCTTGCGGGTTGCGGGAACGAGCCGATGTCTAATTTTTGCCACGCACTACGGGTATATGAAAGGTCACTTTCGAAAGCTGAAACATTTTTTTTCTCAGAGTGGACATCGAATCCGAACGGCGCACCCCTTCGGCTGCTGCCTGTTCGTTTGCCTCCGCATTGCCTTCAGCTCGGCGCAGCCTCTCGCCTCCTTCTCTTGCGCCTATAAAGGGAGGTCGCTTCTCTCGAGAGACGCACCAGAATCTCTTCCTCCTCTCGCGACAAGTTCACGAGCACTTGGCCAAGCTCGTTCTTCCTCATCCCAGCTTGCGGCGTGCACCGCCGTCCGGAGACGATAAACCTCCGAGACCGCACCTTTTGAGTCCTGTGCGGGAGAAGGGTGATAAGGTTTTGGGGAGGCGCTTAAGCGCGACCATCGGCTGTATCATCACGGACGACTACTTCCCCGATGAAGACTTCTTCCCCGACGTCCACGACCTCCTCGACGACATGGCAGGCGAGGACACCGACCCCAAGTCCAGCACTTCTGCTGCTGCTGCGTCGTACGTGTTGTTCTCCTTTCTGTTAAAAGTCCTCATACAGTTCTTGGCTCTAGTTTCTGCCCTATGTATGTTAGGTTCTGTTTCGTATAAGCAACTTCATCTAGTGTCTGTTCTAGATGTGTTCACCTCAATTTCATATATAAAGACGATGTTTACCTTCTCTCTGTCCAGATTGCACGACTTGCTTTTATATTTGCTATTTTAGTCATGCTTTATCTAATATTCTTGTTAATAAAATCATTCGGTAAATTGCTCATATTTCCAACAATTCCTGTTGGCCTTGGCGTGCGCTTGGCTCGGCGTGGTGGCGCTTGGTGGTGCAGGGGAAGACCCACGGTAGCCACGATCGGTCAAGGCTTTATGTGAAGCTAGATTCGCACAAAACTTGCAGTTCAAGGCCCAATCCACTGTTCAAGTTGCTTACTAGTGTAGCATAGAGTTCTAGGTGGAAGTTCAACTTAACAGTCTCCCTTTGGTACCGGTATATAAAACAGTGTTTTGGAACCAAAGGCAAATTTCTGTGTGCCTCTGGGATCTGGTGGGGGATTGCTGGAATTTAGACTATATTGGGGCAGCCCAATAACTATTTCAGAAATTCCTAATAAATTATAGAGGCCCACTTAGCCCATTTGTGCAAGGCAAGGGATACTACTAAAGTTTAGTCCCACATTGCTAGTTGAGTGGGAATTGGACCTCCTTATAAGGGAGGTTCATTCCCCACTTGTATGAGCATGAGAACAAGAGGGACATCCAAGCGCGCTCCTCCTCCGCCGCCCGCCTCGCCACGCCTCGCCTCGTCACGACCGCACTGCACAGCGCCCATGGGGTTGCGGGTTCTTGAGGAATGAGCCGAGCCGATGTCTATTTTTGCCACGCACTACGGGTATCTGAAAAGGTCACTCGAAAGCTGAAACATTTTTTGTTACGTAGTGGACACCGAATCCGAACGGCACGCCTTGGCTGCTGCCTGTTGCGTTTCGTCTCCGCATTCCCTTGGCTCCGGTGCAGCCTCTCGCCTCCTTCTCTTGGCGCCTATAAAAGGGAGGTCGCCTCTCAGAGAGACGCACAGAATCTCTTCCTCCTCTCGCCACAAGTTCACGAAACCTTTGCTGCTTTGCTACTACGTTCTTCCTCATCCCAGCTTGCGGCGTGCACCGCACGTCGGGACAGTAGGCCTCCGAGACCGCACCTTTTTAGTCCTGTATGGGAGAAGGGTGATAAGGTTTTTGGGGAGCGCTTAGCACGACTACTGGCTGTTTCATCACGGACGACTACTTCCCCGACGACAACTTCTTCCCCGACATCCACGACCTCCTCGACGACATGGCAGGCGAGGACACGACCAAGTCCAGCACTTACGCTGCTGCTTTGTGCCGTCGTGTTCTTCTCCTTTCTACATTAAAAGTCCTCATACAATTCTTGGCTCTAGTTTCTACCCTATGTATGTTAGGTTCTGTTTCGTATAAGCAACTACATCTAGAGTCTGTTCTCGATGAGTTTACCTGAAGTTCATATATGAAGATGATGTTTACCTTCTCTTTGTCAGATTGCATGACTTGCTTTATATTTGCTATCTTAGTCATGCTTTATCTAGTATTCTTGTTAATAAAATCATTCGTTAAATTGCTCATATTTCCAACAATTCCCCTATTGGCCTTGGCGTGCGCTCGGCGTGGTGGCGCTTGGTGGTGCGGGGAAGACCCACGGTAGCCACGTATCGGTCAAGGCTTTATGTGAAGCTAGATTCGCACAAAACTTGCAGTTCAAGTCCCAGTCCACTGTTCAAGTTGCTTACTAGTGTAGCATAGAGTTCTAGGTGGAAGTTCAAGTTAACAGTCTCCACCGCAGCACCGGTATATAAAACAGTGTTTTGGAACCAAAGGCAAATTTACGTGTGCCTCTGGGATCTGGTGGGGGATTGCTGGAATTTAGACTATATTGGGGCAACCCAATAACTATTTCAGAAATTCCTAATAAATCCTAGAGGCCCACTTAGCCCATTTGTGCAAGGCAAGGGATACTACTAAAGTTTAGTCCCACATTGCTAGTTGAGTGGGAATTGGACCTCCTTATAAGGGAGGTTCTTTCCCCACTTGTATGAGCATGAGAACAAGAGGGACATCCACGCGCGCTCCTCCTCCGCCGTCCGCCTCGCCACGATGCGCCGCGCGGCGTTGCGAAACGAGCCGATGTCTAATTTTTGCCACGCACTACGGGTATACGAAAGGTCACTCGGAAGCTGAAACATTTTTTTTCTGTAGTGGACACTGAATCCGAACGGCGCGCCCCTTCGGCTGCTGCCTGTTCGTTTCGTCTCCCGCATTCCCTTCAGCTCCCGGCGCAGCCTCTCGCCTCCTTCTCTTGCGCCTATAAAAGGGAGGTCGCTTCGTGAGAGACGCACTGAATCTCTTCCTCCTCTCATGACAAGTTCCTGAGCACTTCGCTGCTGCTACGTTCTTCCTCATCCTGGCTTGCGGCGTGCACCGCACGTCGGGACAGTAGGCCTCCGAGACCACACCTTTTGAGTCCTGTACGGGAGAAGGGTGATAAGGTTTTTGGGGAGCGCTTAAGCGCGACTACAGCTGTATCATCACGGACGACTACTTCCCCGATGACGACTTCTTCCCCGACGTCCACGACCTCCTCGACGACATGGCAGGCGAGGACACCGACCCCAAGTCCAGCACTTCTGCTGCTGCTGCGTCGTACGTGTTCTTCTCCTTTCTGTTAAAAGTCCTCATACAGTTCTTGGCTCTAGTTTCTGCCCTATGTATGTTAGGTTCTGTTTCGTATAAGCAACTTCATCTAGTGTCTGTTCTCGATGTGTTCACCTCAAGTTCATATATGAAGAGGATGTTTACCTTCTCTCTGTCAGATTGCATGACTTGCTTTATATTTGCTATTTTAGTCATGCTTTATCTAGTATTCTTGTTAATAAAATCATTGATGAAATTACTCATATTTCCAACAATTCCCTATTGGCCTTGGCGTGCGCTCGGCGTGGTGGCGCTTGGTGGTGTGAGGGAAGACCCACGGTAGCCACGTATTGGTCAAGGCTTTATGTGAAGCTAGATTCGCACAAAACTTGCAGTTCAAGGCCATGTCCACTGTTCAAGTTGCTTACTAGTGTAGCATAGAGTTCTAGGTGGAAGTTCAAGTTAACAGTCTCTCTTGCAGTACAAAAGATATAAAACAGTGTTTTGGAACGAAATGCAAATTTCTGTGTGCCTCTGGGATCTGGTGGGGGATTGCTGGAATTTAGACTATATTGGGGCAACCCAATAAGTATTTCAGAAATTCCTAATAAATCCTAGAGGCCCACTTAGCCCATTTGTGCAAGGCAAGGGATACTACTAAAGTTTAGTCCCACATTGCTAGTTGGTGGGAATTGGACCTCCTTATAAGGGAGGTTCTTTCCCCACTTGTATGAGCATGAGAACAAGAGGGACATCCTGGCGCTCCTCCTCCGCCGCCCGCCTCGCCCACGATCGCCCGGCGCCTGGTTGCGAGAACGAGCCGATGTCTAATTTTTGCCACGCACTACGGGTATCTGAAAGGTCACTCGGAAGCTGAAACATTTTTCTTCTGTAGTGGACATCGAATCCGAGCGGCGCCCCTTCCGGCTGCTGCCTGTTCGTTTCTTCTCCCGCATTGCCTTCAGCTCCCGGCGCAGCCTCTCGCCTCCTTCTCTTGCGCCTATAAAAGGGAGGTCGCTTCTCTCAGAGAGACGCACCAGAATCTCTTCCTCCTCTCGTGACAAGTTCCTGAGCACTTCGCTGCTTTCGTTCTTCCTCATCCCGGCTTATGGCGTGCACCGCACGCCGGGACAATAAACCTCCGAGACCGCACCTTTTGATTCCTGTGACGGGAGAAGGGTGATAAGGTTTTTGGGGGGCGCTTAAGCGCGACTCTGGCAGCTGTATCATCACGGACGACTACTTCCCCGATGGCGACTTCTTCCCCGACGTCCACGACCTCCTCGGCGACATGGCGGCGAGGACACCAACAAGTCCAGCACTTCACTGCTGCTGCTGCGTCGTCGTGTTCTTCTCCTTTACGTTAAAGTCCTCATACAGTTCTTGGCTCTAGTTTACGCCCTATGTATGTTAGGTTCTGTTTCAGATAAGCAACTTCATCTAGTGTACATTCTCGATGTGTTCACCTCAAGTTCATATATGAAGAGGATGTTTACCTTCTCTCCATCGATTGCATGACTTGCTTTATATTTGCTATTTTAGTCATGCTTTATCTAGTATTCTTGTTAATAAAATCATTCGGTAAATTACTCATATTTCCAACAATTCCCCTATTGGCCTTGGCGTGCGCTCGGCGTGGTGGCGCTTGGTGGTGCGGGGAAGACCCACGGTAGCCACGTATTGGTCAAGGCTTTATGTGAAGCTAGATTCGCACAAAACTTGCAGTTCAAGGCCATGTCCACTGTTCAAGTTGCTTACTAGTGTAGCATAGAGTTCTAGGTGGAAGTTCAAGTTAACAGTCTCTACTGCAGTACCAGTATATAAAACAGTGTTTTGGAACGAAATGCAAATTTCTGTGTGCCTCTGGGATCTGGTGGGGGATTGCTGGAATTTAGACTATATTGGGGCAACCCAATAAGTATTTCAGAAATTCCTAATAAATCCTAGAGGCCCACTTAGCCCATTTGTGCAAGGCAAGGGATACTACTAAAGTTTAGTCCCACATTGCTAGTTGAGTGGGAATTGGACCTCCTTATAAGGGAGGTTCTTTCCCCACTTGTATGAGCATGAGAACAAGAGGGACATCCACGCGCTCCTCCTCCGCCCGCCTACTTCGCCACGATCTTGCCGCTGGTTATGGAACGAGCCGATGTCTAATTTTGCCACGCACTACGGGTATCTGAAAAGGTCACTCGGAAGCTGAAACATTTTTTCTGTAGTGGACACTGAATCCGAACGGCGCGCATCTTCGGCTGCTGCCTGTTCGTTTCGTCTCCCGCATTGCCTTCAGCTCGGCGCAGCCTCTCGCCTCCTTCTCTTGCGCCTATAAAGGGAGGTCGCTTCTCTCGTAGAGACGCACCCAGAATCTCTTCCTCCTCTCGTGACAAGTTCACGAGCACTTCGCTGCTGCTACGTTCTTCCTCATCCCGGCTTGCGGCGTGCACCGCACGCCGACAAGAGGCCTCGAGACCGCACCTTTTGATTCCTGTACGGGAGAAGGGTGATAAGGTTTTTGGGGAGCGCTTAGCGCGACTACTGGCTGTATCATCACGGACGACTACTTCCCCGATGACGACTTCTTCCCCGACGTCCACGACCTCCTCGACGACATGGCGTGCGAGGACACCGACCCCTAAGTCCAGACTTCTGCTGCTGCTGCGTCAGACGTGTTCTTCTCCTTCTGTTAAAAGTCCTCATACAGTTCTTGGCTCTAGTTTCTGCCCTATGTATGTTAGGGTTCTGTTTCAGTATAAGCAACTTCATCTAGTGTACATTCTCGATGTGTTCACCTCAAGTTCATATATGAAGAGGATGTTTACCTTCTCTCTCACGATTGCATGACTTGCTTTATATTTGCTATTTTAGTCATGCTTTATCTAGTATTCTTGTTAATAAAATCATTCGGTAAATTACTCATATTTCCAACAATTCCCCTATTGGCCTTGGCGTGCGCTCGGCGTGGTGGCGCTTGGTGGTGCGGGGAAGACCCACGGTAGCCACGATCGGGTCAAGGCTTTATGTGAAGCTAGATTCGCACAAAACTTGCAGTTCAAGGCCATGTCCACTGTTCAAGTTGCTTACTAGTGTAGCATAGAGTTCTAGGTGGAAGTTCAAGTTAATCAGCCTCATACTGCAGTGCAGTATATAAAACAGTGTTTTGGAACGAAATGCAAATTTCAGGTGCCTCTGGGATCTGGTGGGGGATTGCTGGAATTTAGACTATATTGGGGCAACCCAATAACTATTTCAGAAATTCCTAATAAATCCTAGAGGCCCACTTAGCCCATTTGTGCAAGGCAAGGGATACTAGTAAAGTTTAGTCCCACATTGCTAGTTGAGTGGGAATTGGACCTCCTTATAAGGGAGGTTCTTTCCCCACTTGTATGAGCATGAGAACAAGAGGGACATCCACGCGCGCTCCTCCTCCGCCGCCCGCCTCGCCACGATGCGCCGCGCCGCGGGTTGCGGGAACGAGCCGATGTCTAATTTTTGCCACGCACTACGGGTATACGAAAGGTCACTCGGAAGCTGAAACATTTTTCTTCTGTAGTGGACACTGAATCCGAACGGCGCGCCTTCCGGCTGCTGCCTGTTCGTTTCTTCTCTCCCGCATTGCCTTCAGCTCCCGGGCGCAGCCTCTCGCCTCCTTCTCTTGCGCCTATAAAGGGAGGTCGCTTCTCAGAGAGACGCCCCAGAAGCTCTTCCTCCTCTCGTGACCAGGTCCTGCGCACTTCGCTGCTGCTACGTTCTTCCTCATCCCGGCTTGCGGCGTGCACCGCACGTCGGGACAGTAGGCCTCCGAGACCGCACCTTTTGAGTCCTGTACGGGAGAAGGGTGATAAGGTTTTTGGGGAGCGCTTAGCGCGACTACTGGCTGTATCATCACGGACGACTACTTCCCCGATGACGACTTCTTCCCCGACGTCCACGACCTCCTCGACGACATGGCAGGCGAGGACACCGACCCCAAGTCCAGCACTTCTGCTGCTGCTGCGTCGTACGTGTTCTTCTCCTTTCTGTTAAAAGTCCTCATACAGTTCTTGGCTCTAGTTTCTGCCCTATGTATGTTAGGTTCTGTTTCAGATAAGCAACTTCATCTAGTGTCTGTTCTCGATGTGTTCACCTCAAGTTCATATATGAAGAGGATGTTTACCTTCTCTCTGTCAGATTGCATGACTTGCTTTATATTTGCTATTTTAGTCATGCTTTATCTAGTATTCTTGTTAATAAAATCATTCGGTAAATTACTCATATTTCCAACAATTCCCCTATTGGCCTTGGCGTGCGCTCGGCGTGGTGGCGCTTGGTGGTGCGGGGAAGACCCACGGTAGCCACGTATCGGTCAAGGATTTATGTGAAGCTAGATTCGCACAAAACTTGCAGTTCAAGGCCATGTCCACTGTTCAAGTTGCTTACTAGTGTAGCATAGAGTTCTAGGTGGAAGTTCAAGTTAACAGTCTCCACTGCAGTACCGGTATACAAAACAGTGTTTTGGAACCAAAGGCAAATTTCTGTGTGCCTCACGGGATGCGGTGGGGGATTGCTGGAATTTAGACTATATTGGGGCAGCCCAATAACTATTTCAGAAATTCCTAATAAATCCTATAGGCCCACTTAGCCCATTTGTGCAAGGCAAGGGATACTACTAAAGTTTAGTCCCACATTGCTAGTTGAGTGGGAATTGGACCTCCTTATAAGGGAGGTTCTTTCCCCACTTGTATGAGCATGAGAACAAGAGGGACATCCACGCCACTCCTCCTCCGCCCCGCCTCGCCACGATCGCCCGCTGGTTGCGGAACGAGCCGATGTCTAATTTTTGCCACGCACCACGGGTATCTGAAAAGGTCACTCGGAAGCTGAAACATTTTTCTTCTGTAGTGGACACTGAATCCGAACGGCGCGCCCCTTCGGCTGCTGCCTGTTCGTTTCTTCTCCCGCATTGCCTTCAGCTCCCGGCGCAGCCTCTCGCCTCCTTCTCTTGCGCCTATAAAAGGGAGGTCGCTTCTCTCAGAGAGACGCACCAGAATCTCTTCCTCCTCTCGTGACAAGTTCCTGAGCACTTGCCGCTACGTTCTTCCTCATCCCGGCTTGCGGCGTGCACCGCACGCCGGGACAAGAGGCCTCCGAGACCGCACCTTTGAGTCCCAGACGGGAGAAGGGTGATAAGGTTTTGGGGAGCGCTTAGCGCGACCATCGGCTGTATCATCACGGACGACTACTTCCCCGATGACGACTTCTTCCCCGACGTCCACGACCTCCTCGACGACATGGCAGGCGAGGACACCGACCCCAAGTCCAGCACTTCTGCTGCTGCTGCGTCGTACGTGTTCTTCTCCTTTCTGTTAAAATTCCTCATACAGTTCTTGGCTCTAGTTTCGCCCTATGTATGTTAGGGTTCTGTTTCAGATAAGCAACTTCATCTAGTGTCTGCATTTCTCGATGTGTTCACCTCAAGTTCATATATGAAGAGGATGTTTACCTTCTCTCCAGCCAGATTGCATGACTTGCTTTATATTTGCTATTTTAGTCATGCTTTATCTAGTATTCTTGTTAATAAAATCATTCGTAAATTACTCATATTTCCAACAATTCCCCTATTGTCCTTGGCGTGCGCTCGGCGTGGTGGCGCTTGGTGGTGCGGGGAAGACCCACGGTAGCCACGTATCGGTCAAGGCTTTATGTGAAGCTAGATTCGCACAAAACTTGCAGTTCAAGGCCATGTCCACTGTTCAAGTTGCTTACTAGTGTAGCATAGAGTTCTAGGTGGAAGTTCAAGTTAACAGTCTCTCTTGCAGTACCGATATATATAAAACAGTGTTTTGGAACGAAATGCAAATTTCTGTGTGCCTCTGGGATCTGGTGGGGGATTGCTGGAATTTAGACTATATTGGGGCAACCCAATAACTATTTCAGAAATTCCTAATAAATCCTAGAGGCCCACTTAGCCCATTTGTGCAAGGCAAGGGATACTACTAAAGTTTAGTCCCACATTGCTAGTTGAGGGAATTGGACCTCCTTATAAGGGAGGTTCTTTCCCACTTGTATGAGCATGAGAACAAGAGGGACATCCACGCGCACTCCTCCTCCGCGCCCGCCTCGCCACGATGCGCCCGCGCGCTGGTTGCGATGGAACGAGCCGATGTCTAATTTTGCCACGCACTACGGGTATCTGAAAGGTCACTCGGAAGCTGAAACATTTTTCTTACAGTAGTGGACATCGAATCCGAACGGCGCTTCCTTCTCTGCTGCTGTTCGCTTTCTTCTCCCGCATTGCCTTCAGCTCCCGGCGCAGCCTCTCGCCTCCTTCTCTTGCGCCTATAAAAGGGAGGTCGCTTCTCTCAGAGAGACGCACCAGAATCTCTTCCTCCTCTCGTGACAAGTTCCTGAGCACTTCGCTGCTGCTACGTTCTTCCTCATCCTGGCTTGCGGCGTGCACCGCACGTCGGGACAGTAGGCCTCCGAGACCGCACCTTTTGAGTCCTGTACGGGAGAAGGGTGATAAGGTTTTTGGGGAGCGCTTAGCGCGACTACTGGCTGTATCATCACGGACGACTACTTCCCCGATGACGACCTCTTCCCCGACGTCCACGACCTCCTCGACGACATGGCAGGCGAGGACACCGACCACAAGTCCAGCACTTCTGCTGCTGCTGCGTCGTACGTGTTCTTCTCCTTTCTACATTAAAAGTCCTCATACAGTTCTTGGCTCTAGTTTCTGCCCTATGTATGTTAGGGTTCTGTTTTCAGATAAGCAACTTCATCTAGTGTCTGTTCTAGATGTGTTCACCTCAAGTTCATATATGAAGAGGATGTTTACCTTCTCTCGCCGATTGCATGACTTGCTTTATATTTGCTATTTTAGTCATGCTTTATCTAGTATTCTTGTTAATAAAATCATTCGGTAAATTACTCATATTTCCAACAATTCCCCTATTGGCCTTGGCGTGCGCTCGGCGTGGTGGCGCTTGGTGGTGCGGGGAAGACCCACGGTAGCCACGTATCGGTCAAGGCTTTATGTGAAGCTAGATTCGCACAAAACTTGCAGTTCAAGGCCATGTCCACTGTTCAAGTTGCTTACTAGTGTAGCATAGAGTTCTAGGTGGAAGTTCAAGTTAACAGTCTCTACTGCAAGTACTGTATATAAAACAGTTGTTTTGGAACCAAAGGCAAATTTCTGTGTGCCTCTAGGATCTGGTGGGGGATTGCTGGAATTTAGACTATATTGGGGCAACCCAATAACTATTTCAGAAATTCCTAATAAATCTTAGAGGCCCACTTAGCCCATTTGTGCAAGTCAAGGGATACTACTAAAGTTTAGTCCCACATTGCTAGTTGAGTGGGAATTGGACCTCCTTATAAGGGAGGTTCTTTCCCCACTTGTATGAGCATGAGAACAAGAGGGACATCCACGCGCTCTCCTCCTCCGCCGCCCGCCTCGCCACGCCGCGCCGCGCCGCGGGTTGCGGGAACGAGCCGATGTCTAATTTTTGCCACGCACTACGGGTATACGAAAGGTCACTCGGAAGCTGAAATATTTTTTTTCTGTAGTGGACACTGAATCCGAACGGCGCGCCCTTGACTCTCGCCTGTTCGCTTGCCTCTCCCGCATTCCCTTCAGCTCCGGCGCAGCCTCTCGCCTCCTTCTCTTGCGCTTATAAAGGGAGGTCGCTCCTCTCAGAGAGACGCCGAATCTCTTCCTCCTCTCGCCACAAGTTCCTGAGCACTGCGCTGCTGCTACGTTCTTCCTCATCCCGGCTTGCGGCGTGCACCGCACGTCGGGCCAGTAGGCCTCTGAGACCGCACCTTTTGAGTCCTGTATGGGAGAAGGGTGATAAAGTTTTTGTTGAGCGCTTAGCGCGACTACTGGCTGTTTCATCACGGACGACTACTTCCCCGACGATGACTTCTTCCCCGACGCCCACGACCTCCTCGGCGACATGGCGGCGAGGACACCGACCCTGTGTCCAGCACTTCTGCTGCTGCTGTGCAGACTTGTTCTTCTCCTTTCTGTTAAAAGTCCTCCTACAGTTCTTGGCTCTAGTTTCTACCCTATGTATGTTAGGTTCTGTTTCGTATAAGCAACTTCATCTAGTGTCTGTCCTAGATGTGTTTACCTCAAGTTCATATATGAAGACGATGTTTACCTTCTCTTTGTCAGATTGCATGACTTGCTTTATATTTGCTATTTTAGTCATGCTTTATCTAGTATTCTTGTTTATAAAATCATTCGGTAAATTGCTCATATTTCCAACAATTCCCCTATTGGCCTTGGCGCCGGGCGTGGTGGTGGCGCTTGGTGGTGCAGGGAAGACCCACGGTAGCCACGATCGGTCAAGGCTTTATGTGAAGCTAGATTCGCACAAAACTTGCAGTTCAAGTCCCAGTCCACTGCTCAAGTTGCTTACTAGTGTAGCATAGAGTTCTAGGTGGAAGTTCAAGTTAACAGTCTCCTTGTAGTACCGGTATATAAAACAGTATTTTTGGAACCAAAGGCAAATTTCTGTGTGCCTCACGGGATCTGGTGGGGATTGCTGGAATTTAGACTATATTGGGGCAACCTAATAACTATTTCAGAAATTCCTAATAAATCCTAGAGGCCCACTTAGCCCATTTGTGCAAGGCAAGGGATACTACTAAAGTTTAGTCCCACATTGCTAGTTGAGTGGGAATTGGACCTCCTTATAAGGGAGGTTCTTTCCCCACTTGTATGAGCATGAGAACAAGAGGGACATCCACGCTGCGCTCCTCCTCCGCCACTACCGCCAAGACGCTGCCACAGACCGCTGGGTTGCGGGAACGAGCCGATGTCTAATTTTTGCCACGCACTACGGGTATACGAAAGGTCACTCGGAAGCTGAAATATTTTTTTTTTCTGTAGTGGACACTGAATCCGAACGGCGCGCCCCTTCGGCTGCTGCCTGTTCGTTTCGTCTCCCGCATTGCCTTCAGCTCCCGGCGCAGCCTCTCGCCTCCTTCTCTTGCGCCTATAAAAGGGAGGTCGCTTCTCTCAGAGAGACGCACCAGAATCTCTTCCTCCTCTCGCGACAAGTTCCTGAGCACTGCACTGCTGCTACGTTCTTCCTCATCCCGGCTTGCGGCGTGCACCGCACGCGTCGGGACAAGAGGGCCTCCGAGACCACACCTTTTGAGTCCTCAGACGGGAGAAGGGTGATAAGGTTTTTGGGGAGCGCTTAGCGCGACCATCGGGCTGTATCATCACGGACGACTACTTCCCGATGGCGACTTCTTCCCCGACGCCCACGACCTCCTCGACGACATGGCGGCGAGGACACCGACCCCAAGTCCAGCGCCTGCTGCTGCTGCGTCAAGACGTGTTCTTCTCCTTTCTCATAAGAGTCCTCATACAGTTCTTGGCTCTAGTTTCTGCCCTATGTATGTTAGGGTTCTGCCAGATAAGCAACTTCATCTAGTGTCTGTTCTAGATGTGTTCACCTCAAGTTCATATATAAAGACGATGTTTACCTTCTCTGCCGATTGCACGACTTGCTTTATATTTGCTATTTTAGTCATGCTTTATCTAATATTCTTGTTAATAAAATCATTCGGTAAATTGCTCATATTTCCAACAATTCCCCTATTGGCCTTGGCGTGCGCTCGACGTGGTGGCGCTTGGTGGTGCGGGGAAGACCCACGGTAGCCATGTATCGGTCAAGGCTTTATGTGAAGCTAGATTCGCACAAAACTTGCAGTTAAGGCCCAGTCCATTGTTCAAGTTGCTTACTAGTGTAGCATAGAGTTCTAGGTGGAAGTTCAAGTTAACAGTCTCCACTGAAGTACCGGTATATAAAACAGAGTTTTGGAACCAAAGGCAAATTTCTGTGTGCCTCTGGGATCTGGTGGGGGATTGCTGGAATTTAGACTATATTGGGGCAGCCCAATAACTATTTAAGAAATTCCTAATAAATCATAGAGGCCCACTTAGCCCATTTGTGCAAGGCAAGGGATACTACTAAAGTTTAGTCCCACATTGCTAGTTGAGTGGGAATTGGACCTCCTTATAAGGGAGGTTCTTTCCCCACTTGTATGAGCATGAGAACAAGAGGGACATCCACACGCGCTCCTCCTCCGCCGCCCGCCTCGCCACGCCTCGCCTCGTCACGACACGCCGCGTCGCGCCGCGCCGCGGGTTGCGGGAATGAGCCGAGCCGATGTCTATTTTTTGCCACGCACTACGGGTATACGAAAGATCACTCGGAAGCTGAAACATTTTTTCTCAGAGTGGACCTCGAATCCGAACGGCGCGCCTTCGGCTGCTGCCTCGCTCGCTTGCCTCCCGCATTCCCTTCAGCTCCCGGCACAGCCTCTCGCCTCCTTCTCTTGCGCCTATAAAAGGGAGGTCGCCCCTCTCAGAGAGACGCACCAGAATCTCTTCCTCCTCTCGCCACAAGTTCCTGAGGACTGCACTGCTGCTACGTTCTTCCTCATCCCGGCTTGCGGCGTGCACCGCACGTCGGGACAGTAGGCCTCCGAGACCGCACCTTTTGAGTCCTGTATGGGAGAAGGGTGATAAGGTTTTTGGGGAGCGCTTAGCACGACTACTGGCTGTTTCATCACGGACGACTACTTCCCCGACGACAACTTCTTCCCCGACGTCCACGACTTCCTCGACGACATGGCAGGAGAGGACACCGACCCCAAGTCTAGCACTTCTGCTGCTGCTGTGCCGTACGTGTTCTTCTCCTTTTTGTTAAAAGTTCTCCTACGGTTCTTGGCTCTAGTTTCTACCCTATGTATGTTAGGGTTCATTTCAGATAAGCAACTTCATCTAGTGTCCTGTTCTCGATGTGTTTACCTCAAGTTCATATATGAAGACGATGTTTACCTTCTCTTTGTCGATTGCATGACTTGCTTTTATATTTGCTATTTTAGTCATGCTTTATCTAGTATTCTTGTTAATAAAATTATTCGGTAAATTGCTCATATTTCCAACAATTCCCTATTGGCCTTGGCGTGCGCTCGGCGTGGTGGCGCTTGGTGGTGCGGGGAAGACCCACGGTAGCCACGTATCGGTCAAGGCTTTATGTGAAGCTAGATTCGCACAAAACTTGCAGTTCAAGGCCCAGTCCACTGTTCAAGTTGCTTACTAGTGTAGCATAGAGTTCTAGGTGGAAGTTCAACTTAACAGTCTCCACTGCAGTACCGGTATATAAAACAGTGTTTTGGACCCAAAAGGCAAATTTCTGTGTGCCTCTGGGATCTGGTGGGGGATTGCTGGAATTTAGACTATATTGGGGCAACCCAATAACTATTTCAGACATTCCTAATAAATCCTAGAGGCCCACTTAGCCCATTTGTGCAAGGCAAGGGATACTACTAAAGTTTAGTCCCACATTGCTAGTTGAGTGGGAATTGGACCTCCTTATAAGGGAGGTTCTTTCCCCACTTGTATGAGCATGAGAACAAGAAGGACATCCACGCGCGCTCCTCCTCCACCGCCCGCCTCGCCACGACGCGCCGCGCCGCGGGTTACGGGAACAAGCCGATGTCTAATTTTTGCCACGCACTACGGGTATACGAAAGGTCACTCGGAAGCTGAAACATTTTTTTTCTGTAGTGGACACTGAATCCGAACGGCGCGCCCCTTCGGCTGCTGCCTGTTCGTTTTGTCTCCCGCATTCCCTTCAGCTCCCGGCGCAGCCTCTCGCCTCCTTCTCTTGCGCCTATAAAAGGGAGGTCGCTTCTCTCAGAGAGACGCACCAGAATCTCTTCCTCCTCTCGTGACAAGTTCCTGAGCACTTCGCTGCTGCTACGTTCTTCCTCATCCCGGCTTGCGGCGTGCACTGCACGTCGGGACAGTAGGCCTCCGAGACCGCACCTTTTGAGTCCTGTACGGGCGAAGGGTGATAAGGTTTTTGGGGAGCGCTTAGCGCGACTACTGGCTGTTTCATCACGGACGACTACTTCCCCGACGATGACTACTTCCCCGACGTCCACGACCTCCTCGACGACATGGCCCAAGTCCAGCACTTCTGCTGCTGCTGTGCCGTACGTGTTCTTCTCCTTTCTGTTAAAAGTCCTCCTACAGTTCTTGCCTCTAGTTTCTGCCCTATGTATGTTAGGTTCTGTTTCGTATAAGCAACTTCATCTAGTGTCTGTTCTAGATGTGTTTACCTCAAGTTCATATATGAAGAGGATGTTTACCTTCTCTCTGTCAGATTGCATGACTTGCTTTATATTTGCTATTTTAGTCATGCTTTATCTAGTATTCTTGTTAATAAAATCATTCGGTAAATTTTTCCAACAATTCCCCTATTGGCCTTGGCGTGCGCTCGTCGTGGTGGCGCTTGGTGGTGCGGGGAAGACCCACGGTAGCCACGTATCGGTCAAGGCTTTATGTGAAGCTAGATTCGCACAAAACTTGCAGTTCAAGGCCCAGTCCACTGTTCAAGTTGCTTACTAGTGTAGCATAGAGTTCTAGGTGGAAGTTCAACTTAACAGTCTCCACTGCAGTACCGGTATATAAAACAGTGTTTTGGAACCAAATGCAAATTTACGTAATGCGTCTGGGATCTGGTGGGGGATTGCTGAATTTAGACTATATTGGGGCAACCCAATAACTATTTCAGAAATTCCTAATAAATCCTAGAGGCCCACTTAGCCCATTTGTGCAAGGCAAGGGATACTACTAAAGTTTAGTCCCACATTGCTAGTTGAGTGGGAATTGGACCTCCTTATAAGGGAGGTTCTTTCCCACTTGTATGAGCATGAGAACAAGAGGGACATCCACGCGCTCCTCCTCGCCGCCCGCCTCGCCACGAGCGCGCCGGCGCCATGCGGTTGCGAACGAGCCGATGTCTAATTTTTGCCACGCACTACGGGTATACGAAAGCTCACTCGGAAGCTGAAACATTTTTTTTTCTGTAGTGGACACTGAATCCGAACGGCGCGCCCCTTCGGCTGCTGCCTGTTCGTTTCGTCTCCCGCATTCCCTTCAGCTCCCGGCGCAGCCTCTCGCCTCCTTCTCTTGCGCCTATAAAAGGGAGGTCGCTTCTCTCAGAGAGACGCACCAGAATCTCTTCCTCCTCTCGCGACAAGTTCCTGAGCACTTCGCTGCTGCTACGTTCTTCCTCATCCCGGCTTGCGGCGCGCAACGCACGTCGGGACAGTAGGCCTCCGAGACCGCTCCTTTTGAGTCCTGTACGGGAGAAGGGTGATAAGGTTTTTTGGGAGCGCTTAGCGCGACTACTGGCTGTTTCATCACGGACGACTACTTCCCCGGGACGCATTTACTTCTTCCCCGACGTCCACGACCTCCTCGACGACATGGCGGCGAGGACACCGACCCCAAGTCCAGCACTTCGCTGCTTACATGCCGTGACGTGTTCTTCTCCTTTCTGTTAAAAGTCCTCCTACAGTTCTTGGCTCTAGTTTCTGCCCTATGTATGTTAGGTTCTGTTTCGTATAAGCAACTTCATCTAGTTTCTGTTCTCGATGTGTTTACCTCAAGTTCATATATGAAGACGATGTTTACCTTCTCTTTGTCAGATTGCATGACTTGCTTTATATTTGCTATTTTAGTCGTGCTTTATCTAGTATTCTTGTTAATAAAATCATTCGGTAAATTGCTCATATTTCCAACAATTCCCCTATTGGCCTTGGCGTGCGCCGCATGGTGGCGCTTGGTGGTGCGGGGAAGACCCACGGTAGCCACGTATCGGTCAAGGCTTTATGTGAAGCTAGATTCGCACAAAACTTGCAGTTCAAGGTCCAGTCCACTGTTCAAGTTGCTTACTAGTGTAGCATAGAGTTATAGGTGGAAGTTCAACTTAACAGTCTCCACTGCAGTACCGGTATATAAAACAGTGTTTTGGAACCAAAGGCAAATTTCTGTGTGCCTCTGGGATCTGGTGAGGGATTGCTGGAATTTAGACTATATTGGGGCAACCCAATAACTATTTCAGAAATTCCTAATAAATCCTAGAGGCCCACTTAGCCCATTTGTGCAAGGAAAGGGATACTACTAAAGTTTAGTCCCACATTGCTAGTTGAGTGGGAATTGGACCTCCTTATAAGGGAGGTTCTTTCCCCACTTGTATGAGCATGAGAACAAGAGGGACATCCACGCGCGCTCCTCCTCCGCCGTCCGCCTCGCCACGCCACACCTCGCCACGACGCGCCGTGCCACGGGTTGCGGTAATGACCCGAGCCGATGTCTAATTTTTGCCACGCAGTACGGGTATACGAAAGGTCACTCGGAAGCTGAAACATTTTTTTCCTGTAGTGGACACTAAATCCGAACGGCGCGCCCCTTCGGCTGCTGCCTGTTCGTTTCGTCTCCTGCATTCCCTTCAGCTCCGGGCGCAGCCTCTCACCTCCTTCTCTTGCGTCTATAAAAGGGAGGTCGCTCCTCTCAGAGAGACGCGCAGAATCTCTTCCTCCTCTCGCCACAAGTTCTCGAGCACTGCGCTGCTGCGACGTTCTTCCTCATCCCGGCTTGCGGCGCGTAATCAGACGTCGGACAAGAGGCCTCCAAGACCGCACCTTTTGAGTCCTCACGGGAGAAGGGTGATAAGGTTTTTGGGGAGCGCTTTAGCGACTACTGGCTGTTTCATCTCGGACGACTACTTCCCCGGGACGACGACTTCTTCCCCCGACGTGCACGACCTCCTCGACGACATGCCAGCGAGGACACCGACCCTAAGTCCAAAGACTTCTGCTACTGCTGTGACGTACGTGTTCTTCTCCTTTCTGTTAAAAGTCCTCCTACAGTTCTTGGCTCTAGTTTCTGCCCTATGTATGTTAGGTTCTGTTTCATATAAGCAACTTCATCTAGTGTCTGTTCTAGATGTGTTTACCTCAAGTCCATATGTGAAGACGATGTTTACCTTCTCTCTGTCAGATTGCATGACTTGCTTTATATTTGCTATTTTAGTCATGCTTTATCTAGTATTCTTGTTAATAAAATCATTTGGTAAATTGCTCATATTTCCAATAATTCCTATTGGCCTTGGCGTGCGCTCGGCGTGGTGGCGCTTGGTGGTGCGGGGAAGACCCACGGTAGCCACGTATCGGTCAAGGCTTTATGTGAAGCTAGATTCGCACAAAACTTGCAGTTAAGGCCCAGTCCATTGTTCAAGTTGCTTACTAGTGTAGCATAGAGTTCTAGGTGGAAGTTCAACTTAACAGTCTCCACTGAAGTACCGGTATATAAAACAGAGTTTTGGAACCAAAGGCAAATTTCTGTGTGCCTCACGGGATCTGGTGGGGATTGCTGGAATTTTGACTATATTGGGGCAACCCAATAACTATTTCAGAAATTCCTAAAAAATCCTAGAGGCCCACTTAGCCCATTTGTCCAAGGCAAGGGATACTACTAAAGTTTAGTCCCACATTGCTAGTTGAGTGGGAATTGGACCACCTTATAAGGGAGGTTCTTTCCCCACTTGTATGAGCATGAGAACAAGAGGGACATCCACGCGCGCTCCTCCTACGCCGCCCGCCTCGCCATGACGCGCCGCGCCGCGGGTTACGGGAACAAGCCGATGTCTAATTTTTGCCACGCACCACGGGTATCTGAAAGGTCACTCGAAGCTGAAACATTTTTTTTCTGTAGTGGACATCGAATCCGAACGGCGCGCCCTTCGGCTGCTGCCTGCTCGCTTTTGTCTCCGCATTCCCTTCAGCTCCCGGCGCAGCCTCTCGCCTCCTTCTCTTGCGCCTATAAAAGGGAGGTCGCTTCTCTCAGAGAGACGCACCAGAATCTCTTCCTCCTCTTGCGACAAGTTCCTGAGCACTGCGCTGCTGCTACGTTCTTCCTCATCCCGGCTTGCGGCGTGCACCGCACGTCGGGACAATAGGCCTCCGAGACCGCACCTTTTGAGTCATGTACGGGCGAAGGGTGATAAGGTTTTTGGGGAGCGCTTAGCACGACTACTGGCTGTTTCATCACGGACGACTACTTCCCCGACGACGACTTCTTCCCCGACGTCCACGACCTCCTCGACGACATGGCAGGCGAGGACACCGACCCCAAGTCCAGCACTTCTGCTGCTGCTGTGCCGTACGTGTTCTTCTCCTTTCTGTTAAAAGTCCTCCTACAGTTCTTGGCTCTAGTTTCTGCCCTATGTATGTTAGGTTCTGTTTCGTATAAGCAACTTCATCTAGTTTCTGTTCTCGATGTGTTTACCTCAAGTTCATATATGAAGACGATGTTTACCTTCTCTTTGTCGAGATTGCATGACTTGCTTTATATTTGCTATTTTAGTCGTGCTTTATCTAGTATTCTTGTTAATAAAATCATTCGGTAAATTGCTCATATTTCCAACAATTCCCCTATTGGCCTTGGCGTGCGCTCGGCATGGTGGCGCTTGGTGGTGCGGGGAAGACCCACGGTAGCCACGTATCGGTCAAGGCTTTATGTGAAGCTAGATTCGCACAAAACTTGCAGTTCAAGGTCCAGTCCACTGTTCAAGTTGCTTACTAGTGTAGCATAGAGTTATAGGTGGAAGTTCAACTTAACAGTCTCCACTGCGATGCGGTATATAAAACAGTGTTTTTGGAACCAAAGGCAAATTTCTGTGTGCCTGCACGGGATCACGGTGAGTGATTGCTGGAATTTAGACTATATTGGGGCAACCCAATAACTATTTCAGAAATTCCTAATAAATCCTAGAGGCCCACTTAGCCCATTTGTGCAAGGCAAGGGATACTACTAAAGTTTAGTCCCACATTGCTAGTTGAGTGGGAATTGGACCTCCTTATAAGGGAGGTTCTTTCCCCACTTGTATGAGCATGAGAACAAGAGGGACATCCACGCGCGCTCCTCCTCCGCCGTCCGCCTCGCCACGCCACACCTCGCCACGACGCGCCGTGCCGCGGGTTGCGGTAATGACCCGAGCCGATGTCTAATTTTTGCCACGCACTACGGGTATACGAAAGGTCACTCGGAAGCTGAAACATTTTTTGCCTGTAGTGGACACTAAATCCGAACGGCGCGCCCCTTCGGCTGCTGCCTGTTCGTTTCGTCTCCTGCATTCCCTTCAGCTCCGGGCGCAGCCTCTCGCCTCCTTCTCTTGCGCCTATAAAAGGGAGGTCGCTCCTCTCAGAGAGACGCACCAGAATCTCTTCCTCCTCTCGCCACAAGTTCACGAGCACTTTCTTGCTGCGACGTTCTTCCTCATCCCGGCTTGCGGCGTGCACCGACGTCGGGACGATAAACCTCCAAGACCGCACCTTTTGAGTCCTGTACGGGAGAAGGGTGATAAGGTTTTTGGGGAGCGCTTAGCGCGACTACTGGCTGTTTCATCTCGGACGACTACTTCCCCGACGACGACTTCTTCCCCGACGTGCACGACCTCCTCGACGACATGCCAGGCGAGGACACCGACCCCAAGTCCAGCACTTCTGCTACTGCTGTGACGTACGTGTTCTTCTCCTTTCTGTTAAAAGTCCTCCTACAGTTCTTGGCTCTAGTTTCTGCCCTATGTATGTTAGGTTCTGTTTCATATAAGCAACTTCATCTAGTGTACATTCTAGATGTGTTTACCTCAAGTCCATATGTGAAGACGATGTTTACCTTCTCTCTGTCAGATTGCATGACTTGCTTTATATTTGCTATTTTAGTCATGCTTTATCTAGTATTCTTGTTAATAAAATCATTTGGTAAATTGCTCATATTTCCAATAATTCCCCTATTGGCCTTGGCGTGCGCTCGGCGTGGTGGCGCTTGGTGGTGCGGGGAAGACCCACGGTAGCCACATATCGGTCAAGGCTTTATGTGAAGCTAGATTCGCACAAAACTTGCAGTTAAGGCCCAGTCCATTGTTCAAGTTGCTTACTAGTGTAGCATAGAGTTCTAGGTGGAAGTTCAAGTTAACAGTCTCCACTGAAGTACCGGTATATAAAACAGAGTTTTGGAACCAAAGGCAAATTTCTGTGTGCCTCTGGGATCTGGTGGGGGATTGCTGGAATTTTGACTATATTGGGGCAACCCAATAACTATTTCAGAAATTCCTAAAAAATCCTAGAGGCCCACTTAGCCCATTTGTCCAAGGCAAGGGATACTACTAAAGTTTAGTCCCACATTGCTAGTTGAGTGGGAATTGGACCACCTTATAAGGGAGGTTCTTTCCCCACTTGTATGAGCATGAGAACAAGAGGGACATCCACGCGCGCTCCTCCTACGCCGCCCGCCTCGCCATGACGCGCCGCGCCGCGGGTTACGGGAACAAGCCGATGTCTAATTTTTGCCACGCACTACGGGTATACGAAAGGTCACTCGGAAGCTGAAACATTTTTTTTTCTGTAGTGGACACTGAATCCGAACGGCGCGCCCTTGGCTGCTGCCTGTTCGCTTTGTCTCCCGCATTCCCTTCAGCTCCGGCGCAGCCTCTCGCCTCCTTCTCTTGCGCCTATAAAGGGAGGTCGCTTCTCTCGAGACGCACAGAATCTCTTCCTCCTCTTGCGACAAGTTCACGAGCACTGCTTGCTGCTACGTTCTTCCTCATCCCGGCTTGCGGCGTGCACCGCACGTCGGGACAATAGGCCTCCGAGACCGCACCTTTTGAGTCATGTACGGGCGAAGGGTGATAAGGTTTTTGGGGAGCGCTTAGCGTGACTACTGGCTGTTTCATCACGGACGACTACTTCCCCGACGACGACTTCTTCCCCGACGTCCACGACCTCCTCGAAGACATGGCAGGCGAGGACACAGACCCCAAGTCCAAAGCACTTCGCTTCTGCTGTGCCGTCGTGTTCTTCTCCTTTCTCGTTAAAAGTCCTCCTACAGTTCTTCGCTCTAGTTTCTGCCCTATGTATGTAAGGTTACATTTCAGTATAAGCAAGTTCATCTAGTGTATACATTCTAGATGTGTTTACCTCAAGTTCATATATGAAGAGGATGTTTACCTTCTCTCTGTCAGATTGCATGACTTGCTTTATATTTGCTATTTTAGTCATGCTTTATCTAGTATTCTTGTTAGTAAAATCATTCGGTAAATTGCTCATATTTCCAACAATTCCCTATTGGCCTTGGCGTGGCGCTCGTCGTGGTGGCGCTTGGTGGTGCGGGAAGACCCACGGTAGCCACGTGTCGGTCAAGGCTTTATGTGAAGCTAGATTCGCACAAAACTTGCAGTTCAAGGCCCGATCCACTGTTCAAGTTGCTTACTAGTGTAGCATAGAGTTCTAGGTGGAAGTTCAAGTTAACAGTCTCCACTGCAGTACCGGTATATAAAACAGTGTTTTGGAACCAAAGGCAAATTTCTGTGTGCCTCTGGGATCCGGTGGGGGATTGCTAGAATTTAGACTATATTGGGGCAACCCAATAAGTATTTCAGAAATTCCTAATAAATCCTAGAGGCCCACTTAGCCCATTTGTGCAAGGCAAGGGATACTACTAAAGTTTAGTCCCACATTGCTAGTTGAGTGGGAATTGGACCTCCTTATAAGGGAGGTTCTTTCCCCACTTGTATGAGCATGAGAACAAGAAGGACATCCACGCGCGCTCCTCCTCCACCGCCCGCCTCGCCACGACGCGCCGCGCCGCGGGTTACGGGAACAAGCCGATGTCTAATTTTTGCCACGACCACGGGTATCTGAAAGGTCACTCGGAAGCTGAAACATTTTTTTTCTGTAGTGGACCTTTGAATCCGAGCAACGGCGCGCCTTCGGCCGGCTGCTGTTCGTTTGCCTCCGCATTCCTTCAGCTCGGCGCAGCCTCTCGCCTCCTTCTCTTGCGCCTATAAAAGGGAGGTCGCTTCTCTCAGAGAGACGCACCAGAATCTCTTCCTCCTCTCGCGACAAGTTCCTGAGCACTTCGCTGCTGCTACGTTCTTCCTCATCCTGGCTTGCGGCGTGCACCGCACGTCGGGACAGGCCTCCGAGACCGCACCTTTTGAGTCATGCAGGCGAAGGGTGATAAGGTTTTGGGAGCGCTTAGCACGACTACTGGCTGTTTCATCTCGGACGACTACTTCCCCGATGACGACTTCTTCCCCGACGTCCACGACCTCCTTGACGACATGGCAGGCGAGGACACCGACCCCAAGTCCAGCACTTCTGTTGCTGCTGTGCCGTACGTGTTCTTCTCCTTTCTGTTAAAAGTCCTCCTATAGTTCTTCGCTCTAGTTTCTGCCCTATGTATGTAAGGTTCTGTTTCGTATAAGCAACTTCATCTAGTGTCTGTTCTAGATGTGTTTACCTCAAGTTCATATATGAAGAGGATGTTTACCTTCTCTCTGTCAGATTGCATGACTTGCTTTATATTTGCTATTTTAGTCATGCTTTATCTAGTATTCTTGTTAATAAAATCATTCGGTAAATTGCTCATATTTCCAACAATTCCCCTATTGGCCTTGGCGTGCGCTCGTCGTGGTGGCGCTTGGTGGTGCGGGGAAGACCCACGGTAGCCACGTATCGGTCAAGGCTTTATGTGAAGCTAGATTCGCACAAAACTTGCAGTTCAAGGCCCAGTCCACTGTTCAAGTTGCTTACTAGTGTAGCATAGAGTTCTAGGTGGAAGTTCAAGTTAACAGTCTCCACTGCGATGCGGTATATAAAACAGTGTTTTGGAACCAAAGGCAAATTTCTGTGTGCCTCTGGGATCCGGTGGGGGATTGCTAGAATTTAGAATATATTGGGGCAACCCAATAAGTATTTCAGAAATTCCTAATAAATCCTAGAGGCCCACTTAGCCCATTTGTGCAAGGCAAGGGATACTACTAAAGTTTAGTCCCACATTGCTAGTTGAGTGGGAATTGGACCTCCTTATAAGGGAGGTTCTTTCCCCACTTGTATGAGCATGAGAACAAGAAGGACATCCACGCGCTCCTCCTCCACCGCCTCGCCACGGCCCAGCCGCGCCTTGCATGGTTACGGGAACAAGCCGATGTCTAATTTTTGCCACGCACTACGGGTATACGAAAGGTCACTCGGAAGCTGAAACATTTTTTTTTCTGTAGTGGACACTGAATCCGAACGGCGCGCCCCTTCGGCTGCTGCCTGTTCGTTTCGTCTCCCGCATTCCCTTCAGCTCCCGGCGCAGCCTCTCGCCTCCTTCTCTTGCGCCTATAAAAGGGAGGTCGCTTCTCTCAGAGAGACGCAACAGAATCTCTTCCTCCTCTTGCGACAAGTTCCTCAGCACTGCGCTGCTGCTACGTTCTTCCTCATCCCGGCTTACGGCGTGCACCGCACGTCGGGACAATAGGCCTCCGAGACCGCACCTTTTGAGTCATGTATGCAGGCGAAGGGTGATAAGGTTTTTGGGGGCGCTTAAGCGTGACTACTGGCTGTTTCATCACGGATGACTACTTCCCCGACGACGACTTCTTCCCCGACGTCCACGACCTCCTCGAAGACATGGCAGGCGAGGACACAGACCCCAAGTCCAGCACTTCTGCTGCTGCTGTGCCGTACGTGTTCTTCTCCTTTCTGTTAAAAGTCCTCCTACAGTTCTTCGCTCTAGTTTCTGCCCTATGTATGTAAGGTTCTGTTTCGTATAAGCAAGTTCATCTAGTGTCTGTTCTAGATGTGTTTACCTCAAGTTCATATATGAAGAGGATGTTTACCTTCTCTCTGCACGATTGCATGACTTGCTTTATATTTGCTATTTTAGTCATGCTTTATCTAGTATTCTTGTTAATAAAATCATTCGGTAAATTGCTCATATTTCCAACAATTCCCCTATTGGCCTTGGCGATGCGCCGTCGTGGTGGCGCTTGGTGGTGCGGGAAGACCCACGGTAGCCACGTATCGGTCAAGGCTTTATGTGAAGCTAGATTCGCACAAAACTTGCAGTTCAAGGCCCGATCCACTTTATTCAAGTTGCTTACTAGTGTAGCATAGAGTTCTAGGTGGAAGTTCAAGTTAACGGTCTCCAACTGCAGTACCGGTATATAAAACAGTGTTTTGGAACCAAAGGCAAATTTCTGTGCCTCTCGGGATCCGGTGGGGGATTGCTAGAATTTAGACTATATTGGGGCAACCCAATAAGTATTTCAGAAATTCCTAATAAATCCTAGAGGCCCACTTAGCCCATTTGTGCAAGGCAAGGGATACTACTAAAGTTTAGTCCCACATTGCTAGTTGAGTGGGAATTGGACCTCCTTATAAGGGAGGTTCTTTCCCCACTTGTATGAGCATGAGAACAAGAAGGACATCCACGCTCCTCCTCCACCGCCGCCTCGCCACGGCACGCGCTTGTGGTTATGGGAACAAGCCGATGTCTAATTTTGCCACGCACTACTGGTATCTGAAAGGTCACTCGGAAGCTGAAACATTTTTTCTGTAGTGGAAAATGAATCCGAACGGCGCGCCCCTTCGGCTGCTGCCTGTTCTTTTCGACTCCCGCCTTCCCTTCAGCTCCCGGCACAGCCTCTCGCCTCCTTCTCTTGCGCCTATAAAAGGGAGGTCGCTTCTCTCAGAGAGACGCACCAGAATCTCTTCCTCCTCTCGCGACAAGTTCCTGAGCACTTCGCTGCTGCTACGTTCTTCCTCATCCTGGCTTGCGGCGTGCACTGCACGTCGGGACGATAAACCTCCGAGACCGCACCTTTTGAGTCCTGTCTGCAGGCGAAGGGTGATAAGGTTTTGGGGAGGCGCTTAAGCGCGACTACTGGCTGTTTCATCACGGACGACTACTTCTCCGACGACGACTTCTTCCCCGACGTCCACGACCTCCTCGACGACATGGCAGGCGAGGACACCGACCCCAAGTCCAGCACTTCTGCTGCTGCTGTGCCGTATGTGTTCTTCTCCTTTCTGTTAAAAGTCCTCCTACAGTTCTTGGCTCTAGTTTCTACCCTATGTATGTTAGGTTCTGTTTCATATAAGCAACTTCATCTAGTGTCTGTTCTTGATGTGTTTACCTCAAGTTCATATATGAAGACGATGTTTACCTTCTCTTTGTCAGATTGCATGACTTGCTTTATATTTGCTATTTTAGTCATGCTTTATCTAGTATTCTTGTTAATAAAATCATTCGGTAAATTGCTCATATTTCCAACAATTCCCCTATTGGCCTTGGCATGCGCTCGGCGTGGTGGTGCTTGGTGGTGCGGGGAAGACCCACGGTAGCCACATATCGGTCAAGGCTTTATGTGAAGCTAGATTCGCACAAAACTTGCAATTCAAGGCCCAGTCCAATGTTCAAGTTGCTTACTAGTGTAGCATAGAGTTCTAGGTGGAAGTTCAACTTAACAGTCTCCACTGCAGTACCGGTATATAAAAGAGTGTTTTGGAACCAAAGGCAAATTTCTGTGTGCCTCTGGGATCTGATGGGGGATTGCTGGAATTTAGAGTATATTGGGGCAGCCCAATAGCTATTTCAGAAATTCCTAATAAATCCTAGAGGCCCACTTAGCCCATTTGTGCAAGGCAAGGGATACTACTAAAGTTTAGTCCCACATTGCTAGTTGAGTGGGAATTGGACCTCCTTATAAGGGAGGTTCTTTCCCCACTTGTATGAGCATGAGAACAAGAGGGACATCCATGCGCGCTCCTCCTCCGCCGCCCGCCTCGCCACGCCTCGCCTCGTCACGACGCGCCGCGCCGCGGGTTGCGGGAGTGAGCCGAGCCGATGTCTAATTTTTGCCACGCACTACGGGTATACGAAAGGTCACTCGGAAGCTGAAACATTTTTTCTGTAGTGGACACTGAATCCGAACGGCGCGCCCCTTCGGCTGCTGCTTGTTCGTTTCGTCTCCCGCATTCCCTTCAGCTCCCGGCGCAGCCTCTCGCCTCCTTCTCTTGCGCCTATAAAAGGGAGGTCGCTCCTCTCGGAGAGGCACGCAGAATCTCTTCCTCCTCTCGCCACAAGTTCTCGAGCACTGCGCTGCTGCTACGTTCTTCCTCATCCCGGCTTGCGGCGTGCACCTTACGTCGGGCGATGAACCTCTGAGACCGCACCTTTTGAGTCCTGTATGGGAGAAGGGTGATAAAGTTTTTGTTGAGCGCTTAGCGCGACTACTGGCTGTTTCATCACGGACGACTACTTCCCCGACGATGACTTCTTCCCCGACGTCCACGACCTCCTCGACGACATGGCAGGCGAGGACACCGACCCCAAGTCCAGCACTTCTGCTGCTGTTGTGCCGTACGTGCTCTTCTCCTTTCTGTTGAAAGTCCTCCTACAGTTCTTGGCTCTAGTTTCTGCCCTATGTATGTTAGGTTCTGTTTCGTATAAGCAACTTCATCTAGTGTCTGTTCTAGATGTGTTTACCTCAAGTTCATATATGAAGACGATGTTTACCTTCTCTCTGTCAGATTGCATAACTTGCTTTATATTTGCTATTTTAGTCATGCTTTATCTAGTATTCTTGTTAATAATATCATTCGGTAAATTGCTCATATTTCCAACAATTCCCCTATTGGCCTTGGCGTGCGCTCGGCGTGGTGGCGCTTGGTGGTGCGGGGAAGACCCACGGTAGCCACGTATCGGTCAAGGCTTTATGTGAAGCTAGATTCGCACAAAACTTGCAGTTCAAGGCCCAGTCCATTGTTCAAGTTGCTTACTAGTGTATCGTAGAGTTCTAGGTGGAAGTTCAACTTAACAGTCTCCACTGCAGTACCGGTATATAAAACAGTGTTTTGGAACCAAAGGCAAACTTCTGTGTGCCTCTGGGATCTGGTGGGGGATTGCTGGAATTTAGACTATATTGGGGCAGCCCAATAACTATTTCAGAAATTCCTAATAAATCCTAGAGGCCCACTTAGCCCATTTATGCAAGGCAAGGGATACTACTAAAGTTTAGTCCCACATTGCTAGTTGAGTGGGAATTGGACCTCCTTATGAGGGAGGTTCTTTCCCCACTTGTATGAGCATGAGAACAAGAGGGACATCCACGCGCGCTCCTCCTCCGCCTCCCGCCTCGCCACGCCACGCCTCGCCACGACGCGCCGCGCCGCGCCGCGGGTTGCGCGAACGAGCCGATGTCTAATTTTTGCCACGCACTACGGGTATACGAAAGGTCACTCGGAAGCTGAAATAGTTTTTTTTTCTGTAGTGGACACTGAATCCGAACGGCGCGCCCCTTCGGCTGCTGCTGTTCGTTTAAATCTCCGCATTCCCTTCAGCTCCTGGCGCATCCTCTCACCTCCTTCTCTTGCGCCTATAAAAGGGAGGTCGCTCCTCTCAGAGAGACGCACCAGAATCTCTTCCTCCTCTCGCCACAAGTTCCTGAGCATTGCGTTGCGGCTACGTTCTTCCTCATCCCGGCTTGCGGCGTGCACCGCACGTCAGGACAGTAGGCCTCCGAGACCGCACCTTTTGAGTCCTCTACGGGAGAAGGGTGATAAGGCTTTTCGGGAGCGCCTAGCGCGACTACTGGCTGTTTCATCACGGACGACTACTTCCCCGACGACGACTTCTTCCCCGACGTCCACGACCTCCTCGACGACATGGCAGGCGAGGACACCGACCCCAAGTCCAGCACTTCTACTGCTGATGTGCCGTATGTGTTCTTCTCCTTTCTGTTAAAAGTCCTCCTATAGTTCTTGGCTCTAGTTTCTGCCCTATGTATGTTAGGTTCTGTTTCGTATAAGCAACTTCATCTAGTGTCTGTTCTAGATGTGTTTACCTCAAGTTCATATATGAAGAGGATGTTTACCTTCTCTCTGTCAGATTGCATGACTTGCTTTATATTTGCTATTTTAGTCATGCTTTATCTAGTATTCTTGTTAATAAAATCATTTGGTAAATTGCTCATATTTCCAACAATCCAAAAACCTTATTATAGGCAATTTACCCCGAGTGGTTTTGCTGCTTCCATGAGACCTCCTATGTTTGAGGGTATCCACTATAAGAGGTGGCGCGTGAGAGCAGTCTTATGGTTTCAAACCATGAGCTGTTATGACGTCACTCTTGGCAAACCTGAAGGAGAGCAATATGCCCAACAGGCACAAGCTTTTCAGAAAATGGATACTCTGTTTAAGGCTGCTCTCTTGAGTGTTCTTGGTGAGAATATAGTTGATGCTTATGCGTCGATTGACAATGGAAAAGATATGTGGGATGCACTCGAGGCCAAGTTTGGGGTCTCGGATGCGGCATCGAGCTGTACATCATGGAGCAATTCTATGATTACAGGATGGTGAAGAGCGCTCCGTGGTTGAGCAGGCTCATGATATACAGTCATTTGCTAGAGAACTTGAGCACTTCAATTGCATACTACCGGACAAGTTTGTTGCCGGGGGTATCATTACTAAGCTTCCTCCTTCATGGAGGAACTTTGCTACCTTACTGAAGCATAAGAGACAGGAGTTTTCTGTTCCGGGTCTCATTGGTACTCTTGATGTGGAAGAAAAGGCGAGAGCAAAGGACACACGTGCTCGAGGTATTGAGGGAGGATCTAGTGCCAATGTGGTATGTATGTAACTTCCAGCCCCACAAGTTCAAGAACAAGGGCAAGTTTGATGGTAAAGCAAAGTTTGATGGAAAGAACAAGGCTGTGCAACACACGAACTTCAAGAAGAAGAATGGCAAGAAGAAAGGTGCTTGTCATGTGTGTGGAGGTCCTGATCATTGGGCTCCTAGTTTCCCTAATCGCTATGACAAGCGTCATCGTGGGAAAGGCGGCAAGACCGCTAATGTTGTCATTGGAGACAATGACATGAAGGATGCTGGGTATGGTATATTTCCCACTATTCTTTCAGTATGTCATTCTCCTGATTGGTTGATTGACACGGGTGCTAATGTGCATGTATGCGGTGATATTTCCATGTTTTCGTCTTATCAGACCGCAGGGACTTCAACCGTGTTGATGGGCAACGGTTCAAGTGCTTCTGTTCGTGGTGTTGGCACGGTCGATCTGAAGTTTACTTCGGGGAAGATCGTGCGGCTGAAGAACGTGCATTATGTCCCTTCCGTCAATAAAAATCTTATTAGCGGATCTCTTCTGCGTAGAGATGGCTACAAGCTTGTCTTTGAGTCGAATAATTTTGTAATCTCCAAGTATGGAACCTTTGTTGGTAAAGGCTATGAGTCAGGAGGCCTGTTCGTTTATCCTTATCAGACGTTTGCAATAAAGTTGTTAATCATATTTGCAACAATAGTGAATCAAATGTGTGGCATTCACATCTTTTTCATGTTAACTTTGGTTGCATGTCGCGACTAGCGAAGTTGAACTTAATCCCTAGTTTCACCACTGTCAAGGGATCTAAGTGTCAAGTGTGTGTGCAAGCTAAGCAACCTCGTAAGTCTCACGTGAGTGCGGAGACGAGAAATCTTGCACCACAAGAACTTATACATTCAGATCTATGTGAAATGAATGGTGTTTTGACAAAAGGTGGAAAGAAATATTTCATGACGTTAATTGATGACTCCACTAGATACTGTCGTGTGTATCTTCTGAAACCTAAGGATGAGGCTTTGAACTTTTCAAGATCTATAAAGCTGAAGTGGAAAACCAACTTGATCGAAAAATCAAGAGGCTTAGGTCCGACCGTGGTGGAGAGTATTTTCCAATGAATTTAATGATTTTGTGCGGAACATGGTATAATCCATGAGAGGACGCCTCCCTATTCACCTCGGTCAAATGGGGTGGCCGAAAGAAAGAACCGTACTCTAACTGATTTGGTTAACGCCATGTTAGACACATCGGGTCTCTCCAAGGCATGGTGGGGGGAGGCGATATTGACTGCATGTCATGTCCTAAGCCGAGTTCCCACAAAGAACAAAGAGATAACTCCATTCGAGGAATGTGAGAAGAAAAGGTTAAAGCTCTCTTATCTACGAACCTGGGGTTGTTTGGCGAAAGTCAATGTGCCAATTCCAAAGAAGCGAAAGCTGGGACCAAAAATTGTGGATTGTGTTTTCCTGGGATATGCTTTTCACAGCATTGGCTATAGATTCTTGGTTGTAAAATCTGAGGTACGACATGCATGTCGGTACGATCATGGAGTCGAATGATGCGACTTTCTTTGAAGATATCTTTCCCATGAAGGATATGACTACCTCATCTAATCAGGAGATGCCTAATTCATCGAATCAGGAACCAGTTACAATTACTGAACCTGCCATTTCGATGGAACACCTTGAAAGTCCTGTGGAGGAGAACAATGAAGTTCCTACTAGGAGCAAGAGACAGAGGACAGTAATGTCCTTTCGTGATGATTTTCTTGTGTATCTCATAGATGACACTCCCAGTTCTATTTCGGAGGCCTATGCATCAGAAGATGCTGACTACTGGAAGGAAGCGGTTCGTAGCGAGATGGATTCCATCTTGGCGAATGAAACTTGGGAGATAACTGATCATCCTTATGGGTGAAAACCTATAGGATGCAAATGGGTATTCAAGAAGAAGCTTAGGCCTGATGGTACTATTGAAAAGTACAAGGCTCGGCTCGTGGCAAAGGGTTATACCCAAAAGGAAGGTGAAGACTTCTTTGATACTTACTCACATGTGGCTCGACTGACCACTATTCGAGTTCTACTTTCACTAGCTGCCTCACATGGTCTTCTCGTTCATCAAATGGATGTTAAGACTGCTTTCTTAAATGGAGAGTTGGATGAGGAAATTTATATGAAACAACCAGATGGGTTTGTAATAGATGGTCAGGAAGGGAAAGTGTGCAAATTGCTGAAGTCTTTGTATGGACTCAAGCAAGCACCCAAACAGTGGCATGAGAAGTTCGAAAGAACTTTAACAGCTGCAGGCTTTGTTGTGGACGAAGCTGACAAATGTGTGTACTATCGCCATGGTGGGGGCGAGGTAGTTATGCTTTGCTTGTATGTTGATGACATACTGATTTTCAGAACAAATTTGAATGTTATTAAGGAAGTCAAGGATTTTCTATCTCGCTGTTTTGAGATGAAGGATTTAGGAGTGGCTGATGTCATTCTGAACATCAAGTTGTTGAGAGATGATGATGGTGGGATTACATTGCTTCAATCTCACTATGTGGAAAAGATCTTGAGTCGCTTTGGCTATAGTGACTGCAAGCCCTCTCCAACACCATATGATGCTAGCGTGCTGCTTCGAAAGAATTGAAGAATTTCTAGAGACCAATTGAAATATTCACAGATTATTGGGTCGCTCATGTACTTAGCCAGTGCTACAAGACCTGACATCTTTTTTTGCTGTTAGCAAACTGAGTCGGTTGTCTCAAAACCAGGAGATGTGCATCGGAAAGCTCTAGAGAGAGTTTTGCGTTATTTGAAAGGCACTGCAAATTATGGAATTCACTACACCGGGCACCCAAAGGTGCTTGAAGGGTATAGTGACTCAATCTGGATCTCGGATCTTGATGAGATAAAGGCCACGAGCGGATATGTATTCACTCATGGAGGTGGCGCTGTTTCTTGGAAGTCTTGCAAGCAGACCATCTTAACGAGGTCAACAATGGAAGCCGAACTCACAACACTAGATATAGCTACGATTGAAGCAGATTGGCTTCGCCGGCTATTGAATGACTTGCCAGTTGTTGAGAAACCTGTACCGGGTGTCCTTATGAACTGCGACAATCAAACTATGATCATGAAAGTGAGCAGCTCAGAGGATAACATGAAGTCATCAAGACACGTTCAGAGAAGGTTAAAGTGTGTCAGGAAAATGAAAAACTCCGGAGTTATTGCGTTGGATCATATCCAAACGTCTAAAAATCTGGCAGATCCTTTTACTAAGGGTCTATCGCGTAATGTGATAGATAATGCATCGAGGGAGATGGGTATGAGACCCACAATATGAGTTGTTCACAGTGGTAACCTATTCTTTGTGATCGGAGATCCCGTGAATTAGATGTGGAAGACAAGCTGTTGGTCAACTGAGAGGAGAGTATCCCTACTATTCACAATACCACTCCATGAAGATGCAATACTCTCTTAATCTGCATGGCAGGTTGATGTATATCTTAATGTGTTCTAAGTGGCTTATTTAAGCAGAGATGTTATCCTGCAGAACATCTTTTGAAGAACACACCTATATGAGTCTGTTTGTCAAACGTCGCAATCTATGAGAGTAGGGTTCTCTCTAGTAAACTCATGAAAGGTCACGGAGTATGACGCATAAGCTCCACCATGGGAAGACCCACGGTAGCCACGTATCGGTCAAGGCTTAATGTGAAGCTAGATTCGCACAAAACTTGCAGTTCAAGGCCCAATCCATTGTTCAAGTTGCTTACTAGTGTAGCATAGAGTTCTAGGTGGAAGTTCAACTTAACAGTCTCCACTGCAGTACCGGTATACAAAACAGTGTTTTGGAACCAAAGGCAAATTTCTGTGTGCCTCTGGGATCTGGTGGGGGATTGCTGGAATTTAGACTATATTGGGGCAGCCCAATAACTATTTCAGAAATTCCTAATAAATCCTATAGGCCCACTTAGCCCATTTGTGCAAGGCAAGGGATACTACTAAAGTTTAGTCCCACATTGCTAGTTGAGTGGGAATTGGACCTCCTTATAAGAGAGGTTCTTTCCCCACTTGTATGAGCATGAGAACAAGAGGGACATCCACGCACGCTCCTCCTCCGCCGCCCGCCTCGCCACGCCACGCCACGCCTCGCCTCGCCTCGCCTCGTCACGACGCGCCGCGGGTTGCGGGAATGAGCCGATGTCTAATTTTTGCCACGCACTACGGGTATACGAAAGGTCACTCGGAAGCTGAAACATATTTTTTTTTGTAGTGGACACTGAATCCGAACAGCGCGCCCCTTCGGCTGCTGCCTGTTCGTTTTGTCTCCCGCATTCCCTTCAGCTCCCGGCGCAGCCTCTCGCCTCCTTCTCTTGCGCCTATAAAAGGGAGGTCGCTCCTCTCAGAGAGACGCACCAGAATCTCTTCCTCCTCTCGCCACAAGTTCCTGAGCACTGCGTTGCTGCTACGTTCTTCCTCATCCCGGCTTGCAGCGTGCACCGCACGTCGGGACAGTAGGCCTCCAAGACCGCACCTTTTGAGTCCTGTACGAGAGAAGGGTGATAAGGTTTTTGGGGAACGCTTAGCGCGACTACTGGCTGTTTCATCACGGACGACTACTTCCCCGACGACGACTTCTTCCCCGACGTCCACGACCTCCTCGACGACATGGCAGGCGAGGACACCGACCCCAAGTCCAGCACTTCTGCTGCTGCTGTGCCGTACGTGTTCTTCTCCTTTCTGTTAAAAGTCCTCCTACAGTTCTTGGCTCTAGTTTCTACCCTATGTATGTTAGGTTCTGTTTCGTATAAGCAACTTCATCTAGTGTCTGTTCTCGATGTGTTTACCTCAAGTTCATATATGAAGACGATGTTTACCTTTTTTCTGTAAGATTGCATGACTTGCTTTATAGTTGCTATTTTAGTCATACTTTATCTAGTATTCTTGTTAATAAAATCATTCGGTAAATTGCTCATATTTCCAACAATTCCCCTATTGGCCTTGGCGTGCGCTCGGCGTGGTCGCGCTTGGTGGTGCGGGGAGCTCCCCGGTGTTCTTGTGGCTGGCGTCCTCCGCCTATCGGCGTGCTGCGTTTACGCGGGTTGGTAGCTCCTTGGCCTACAGATGTCTGTAATGTGTGTGGCTTTCTCCCGATGCAGGGGCTGCCGTAGCTGGGTTGGAAGGGCCCCCTTGTCCTACTATCAGCATTGGTGGACGGTGGGTGCTTATCCATTGGGTTGGCGAGCTCCATGGCTTTATAGTGGTGGCCATGGATCCAGTTTCCTCCCACCTGGGAGGTACGTGGCTTGGGTGTTAGTCATCTTCGTCGGTGTTCTTCTGGTTTGTGCTTAGGTTCTCCTTCATGTCTCTGCTAGGCGGTCCATATGCGACTTCGTTGCTGCCACACATGTGCTATGGTGTCGTCTCGGCTCGTGTGACCTTTCAATTGCACCCCATGGCTCGCGTGACCTTTCGATTGCACCCCATGGCAATAGTCTTTCCTGACCAACTGTTTGTTGGCGGAAGTTGTATTCCGGACCAACCTATCTGTTGGGGATGTAATGTTGTGGTGTAGTTTGTCCTGACATTGTGTAGCCTATGATACCCGAAGCCTTTCGATTGTTTCGATGGTGTAGTCTCCTGGCTTGGTCTTGGCTTGCCAATGGCTTTCAATTATGCTGGTGGTGCTCTTGTTGTGTCGTTTGTGCTTTACCTCTGCGTCTTCCCCTTGTTATGTCTATTGTTAGTGTGTGTCGTTTTTCCTTTATCACTTCTTCTCATGTGTCCCCCTGTATCTTTGGATCACTTGAACCTATATTGTGATAGGCTGCAAAACCTTATAGGCAATATGAAGTCATGTGGGGACCTCCCCCCCTCCCCTTTTTGATAAATATAATATTTCCTTTTTACATTTTTAATGCCTCTATTGATCCTTGGTGTTCCCTGATTTGGGGACATAAGTACCTAATAATCAATATTGCATTTAGCAATAAAAGGAGAAAATAGCAAATCAAACCGTCTAACACAAGTAGCATGTGCATTCTACCATAAAGGTTTTTTGTGCCAAACTTTTTTTTTTTGGTGCGGGCGAAGGTGCAAGGGTCGTTACAGGTGGTGCACGCCGACTACTTTGGTAGGTGGGGTGGAGGATGGGTTTTGACCACCCATCCAAGCCATAGTCGGGGTCATCCGTGACCGCAGCGGCGGGAAGGGGTTGCTGCGCAAGCGGGAGAGGGGGTGGGGGTGGTGGTGAAATTTTTACTCGTCTGCGCCATGGTCGAGTATATTTGCAAGAGTAGGGAAACTTTTGTGCCGGAGGAGTATAACATTTAGTCAACTAACGGTTTGGGAGTTCGGCTAGAGGCGGTTAGCCTCCCATTATGCTCCTCTAACCGATTATAGGGGATCGGCTAGATTTGCTGTTACAACCCTAAAGCCCTAGAACAATTACTCATTTCACGCTAGAAAGCTTGCAATTTAAGTTCAAAAATCCATTTCTGAGTCCAAGCTCATCTGCACCCCGAGCTGAAGAAACAAATCAAACTAATATTACAACATTTTAAAAAAGTTCCAATTTTTTGCATGGAAGATAATTTGATGCGTGACATCCTCTCCAATTTTCAAATGATTTGGACATCTGAGTAGCTCTTGGCAAAAACGATAAATTTGGGGTTTGTAAATAGGTTTATTGTCTATGTACTGTTCTGACCCAATTTGTCTTTTTTTGTTGAGAGGTACTTAGATGTCCATCTAAAAATTGGAACACTCACGCAATAAATTATCTGCCATGCAAAAAATGGAATATTTTTGTGTGAATTTATTTCTGGCCTGGTGCAGATGAGCCTAGGCACTGAATCATTGCACTCATTTAATTTCTCTTACTTTATCTATATAAATAAGTTATTGAAAGGAGCTAAACAAATTAATATAACTAATTTGTACAAACAATATTATCAATTTTTAGCTATGTGTTCATACATAAAATTGTGCTGAAATTTTGTCTTGGAGATTCGGTCCATATCTAGAATATCTTACCTTTTTTTGAAGAAGAAATCCATTAAAAAGTTCACCTCCAATCTTGTGTGTTTACTGCCCTGATATTCTTTCTCTAGTAACATGAAGTCCCCATATATGTTTTAACACACCATATAAGCACATCTAATAAAAGCTCAAAAAAGAGCTTCTGATGCATTTTCTAATCCATCTATGTTGAATTCAAATCTGCATCTATCTGAACCTCTGTCTTCTGCTCTAGTATTCTCTATACAGTCACCGCCGAAGCCAAGCACATAGTGGTCGGACAAGACGCAAAACTAATGGTGGCAGGAGATGAGAAAATTTAGTAACTTTCCAATATCTTTACCTTGGCCGTTCATACCCAATTTAACACACTTTTCCGGGAATGCTTTCGGTCACACCTAACCTTTTTGTACTTTTCAATCATATGAATGCCCATGAACGAGTAATTTGACGCATGTTGTCTGAATAAAAGTCATTCTGCGTCACTGATTACCCTAGCTAGGAAGGTCTTTCAACCTGTCAATCACCAACCCTCGGAATGAGAATGTCCAGGGTCGTGTGTTTGACTGCTGTTCATTCAAACTCCGAAAGTAGCAACTACTGATCTGAAAAGGGCCATCAATAATTGCAGTGGATGCTCAAATCTTCTGTGTTATTTTCTACGGGATTGAACTGTTGAGAAAGTTGAATTAATTCATGACCGCGTCCATCATCATCGTACCAGGGACAGCAACAGGTGATGTGGGCACCCCTCTTGCTTAGTTGAGTACTCCGTTTATATTAAGAGCAATACTCAACTTGAGTACCCGATCATTACAAAAACAAATAGCCAAATGGATCCAGGAATCAATATTATGTTGGTAATATTCAGGAATATTCAAACATAGCCTTTTTTGGCTATAGCAACGGTAGCAACAGGATAATCATCTCAGGTGTATACTATTCCTTGCATGATTCATCAAGGAGACAACACCAGGCTACTACCAGATGGATGGCTATTCCTTGCATGATTCTTCAAGTCGACAAAACCAGGCTACAACCAGATTTGATGGCCTCTTATTTTTGCGAATAACTCTTGTATTACTCAAAATTTAGGGATTACAGTAATCAGTACACAAAGTCTAGACATTCTTCGGGCTGGAGCCAAGCCAAACACCACTACGTTGGGCTCTTCCAAAATGAACCATACAGTGACTCACAATATTTTGGCTACCCCTACAACGACTAGTACCAGAATTACCCATGGATGGCCTTATTTCATACCCAGGTACTCAACCGTAATAAAATCCTTCCCAGCTTTTTCATTTCTAGTAGCAGTTGCAGTTGGATGAGTTATAAAATACCGAACAATAATCATATTGACGATCTAGATCCCAACATCAAGATATGCATGAACATGAACTGGTCGTATTCCTTTATTATTCAGTAATTGTATACAAGGCATCAAAGTAGATGGAAATAACTACTACGTACAGAAATGACATAACCATGTACATAAAAAATAGCTGAAGTACCAAACTAATTAGGCAGAGGATCTACACCAATTATCACTGTCTATTTTGCTCTAAAGGCCGGAACATGCTGATAGCTCGGCTGTTCACCTCCTGACGTGGCCTCGCGTTCTTCTCCATGTCCTGCACGTACAATTGAAGGAAAATCAGTCCAAAACATTTCTAGTCCATGGGTGGAGATGTTCCAAACTAAAGGCGGCTGTCATGTCACTGTGGAATTTCTAGAGGCCCACGGTTAAGGTCTACCATCCGACACGAGTCTAAAGACTGTCAGGTCCTGAGACAACAGTTGAATGTAGCAGGAAAATAGCAAGACTTCTCTTTCATGAAAAGCATTCGAGAAACAGAAGGAAAAAAAAAACTTACGTCATGAACGGCCTCCCGGAGAAGCTCCAGCTGGTGCCTCGACACAGTGCGCACCTGCAAATTCAACCAGACATAGGAAAAGAAAAGTTTCAATAACACAAAATATATATCAATTCCATCATTATTCACCAACCATGCAATGCATGCTCGTATAAATTCCAATCAATCAAAGGTGAAGGAAAGACGAAACCGGTGGGAAGATTCTTTGTAAATAAAAAAAATCAAAGGATCTGTAGATAGTAGATCGAACTGGCAGCTCCCTGCCAACTGCCAAGTTCCAGAAGCGAATTCTTTTATTTGACAGTTACACGTAGTGTGTCATGTGATGGTCCAGAAATGAAATATTTTACTGATCCATCTACGTAGTTGTGTTTGATTTTATTTTTGAGGGGTTGGTAGTTGTGTTTGATGCATGGTGATGCGTGAGGGTGAATGAATGAAACGGGACGTACCCTCTTGACGATGGTCCAGATGACCCCTTCCGAGCAGGGCGGGGTGGTGAGGGAGCCTAAATAGCGGTAGTACACGCTGGCCTTTCCCCTGGCGCCCCTCGGGTCCATCATCCCCATCTTCTCCTCCCTATCCTTCCGATCCGCTATCATCTCCAGATATGGCTCCAGCTGCGTTAGTACAAGATTAGAGTTGGCCCCATGTTGACATGTTGGTGTTAGTTAATCAATATTAGGTTAGACTAATTAAGCTCAATTAAGGTAAATCCCATGTTGGCGTGCTGTCTTTAGTTAATCAAGCTTAACTAGGCCTGGTTCGTTGGATGGTTAACTAAAGAAAGCAAGCAAGAATAGAGAGCCACCTTGTGCAGGAATGCGTCGTGGGCACCGATCTCGTAGAAGACGCCGACGACGGCGGCCTTTCCCTGGGCACTCTCGTGGAACATGTGGAGCTCCATGTCGTACCTGCGTCCGTTGACGCTGTGCTCGGTAGGGGAGTGCCAGTGCAGATGCCGAAGGTAGTAGGGCGTGCCGCCGATGGACACGCTCCCGGCGTCGCCCTCGAACTTGAGCATGATGTCGTGGCCGCGGTTAACGATGGTGGCGTTGGCGGGGATGTAGGAGTGGTTGAGGTAGCCGAGGCCGCGTACGAGGGAGACGCGCGGGCTGGCGAGGTCGATGGGCGACTGCATGTTGCCCTTGCCGCACGCGGACCACTCCTCCTTGATGTCGCCCCAGTGCGCCGGCCCGTTCTCCGCGTCCAGCGAGTAGCTGAACTCCTCCTCATGGTCTGTTTCCTGCTGGGCTCTGGCCGCCGGGACGGCCGAGAGAAGGACGGCGGCAGAGAAGAGGAGAAGTAGGGCAAGACGAACATTCCGTGATGGAGGCATGTTGTCTCTCCTGGCCGTGCTAGGTTGGGTGTCGGCTCCTCCTCTGGTCGTGGAGATGGTGAGTTGTGTGTGTGTTGGAAGCGGGGACAAAGCTGGTGGGGCAAATATATATAGTGGAGAGCGAGAGAGAATGACATGGGTCTGGCCGTCTGCCCGGCCGCGTTAATTAGGTTGGAACGTTTCAAACCTGTCAACTTGCCATGGCTTACTGTAGACAAGCCAGGAAAGTAAACCCTGTGGGATAGTAGATAGGAACGCTCGCTCTCAAAAAGTCGGGGTTTGGTGGGAAGCGGCACGGCCAGTCATTTTCTGCATTCCTTTGCAAACCGAACTGAATGGACGATTTGCCAAATTGGTATGATTGTTCTGTTTTTTTTAACACGGACGCTTATTATACACACATATACTCATTTTTATGAACACACATGCACAACTTACGTCTATGAGTATCTCCAAAAGACTAATCCGACGTGTCATCTTGAGATTGACGACGCCTTTATAGTTGGCGAAGACATCTTCTTTCAAGCACGAGTGTCAAGTTTAAGATTTGAACTCTGTTCGGTTGAGAAAATCATTATCCTTGTAACCATCCAATCATAGATAAGTTCGCAGAATGTTGTTCTATTGGATGGATCTTTATTGGAGAACGAAGAAAAGCCATAAGTCGCACGGCCGGCCATCATCCACAACGATATCCTCCTATATGCAGTGTGTGTTTTGTTCAGACCCATGTTATAGCATTAACCTGCTTCCGCCATTGTGGTCGGTAGCACATGCAAAATTAGTGGAAACGATTCAAACCCCTTCCTGTTACCGCCGCGTCAGATCTGCCCACGCGTCAAACCGATCCAGCAATTTCACACGAGTTGAAGCTTTCATTTTGACGAGCAATTCGTTGCTCACTGTAGCTGCGGCCTGCAGAAGAAGATTTCTAGCGGTTGTTGGTCAGCGAGTGTGCTGATGTATGCAAATGGAAATGCTATGAATGCCAACATGCACCACTTGGGGCACATGCATGCATGCTTCGCAGTCCTTGCTTGAATCTTTCCAAATGCAGTCATGCATTCTCCTCTGGTCTACACCCAAGAATACGAGTTAAGCCTTTTCAACGGTGACATATAAATTTTCTCCCATATTCGTCCACGGATAGGAAGGAGCAGTCCGCGGATACGAAGGCGGGAGGCCGTCATCCAACTATCATGTATATATCCGCTAGTAAATTCAAATTTAATATGCACTGATCCACACAACGTGTCGGATCACACCTGCGCCAAATCGCAATCCCAGATCACAACCAAAAAGAGGCAAATATGCTTAGTTTTTACATGCCGAATCGAAAAGAATATCAGTCCACTAGTCCGTGCATTTCTGCCCTGCTGGAGTAGAGTCCCAGCAAGCTTCTCCCCGATTAAGGAGGTGTCATTGCCGCCGCGTAGGCAGCCTCTGCGTCCGCGTCCGCCTCCGCCAGGTACCACCACCGCGAACTTATCTTTCTGCGTTGAAACATCTAGTAGCAGACGGGTTGCATGATCATTCTAGCATTTCAATTCAAAGAGTCGACATTCAAGGTCAACACGGCATCCTTCGCACTGCCGGCGATCTTCCCCCTCTTTTCCTCGAGCGCAGTCTTCCTCTCTTCAATGATGGTACTCCTCTCTTCGAACTTGATCTTCTTCCTTGCCTCCATCAACCTGTTGAACCTCTTCGCCTTCCTCTCCTCCTTAATGTCAGAGTGCCTCGCGCATTCCTCCTCCTTCGCCAAGATGTCCTCAAACCTCCCCGCCAGCTTTTCCGCCGCACCTTCTCGCTTCGTCCTCTCCTCCTCCCACTTCTTGCCCCATAAATTTCTTCTAACATTCTTCGGGGTTCTTGAGTTGGTTCAGTACGATGACTTGTTTCAGCCTCATTGGCTTGGGCGGCAGTCTTGGCAATGAAAAGGTTCCACTTCGGTTGCCCATTCAAGTTGAACCAACATTGCACGACGGCCAGTGACTTCTTCTCCAACTTCTTCTACACCACACAAGCACGAGTAGGCAACAAAGTGAAATAATGCATAACCGTCTAGTAATCAACAAAAAAAAAATACTTGTCCGGCTAGTGATAAACAAAACTAAAGCATATCCGGTTAGTGATCCGCTTACTTGCTTGGTGATTTGTGCATCTCTAGGCCACCGTGCGATGAGATGCTTAAAATGTCTGCAATACTTGGGCACGCCCTCTTGGATGGTGTACCATCGATGGTGGAGGGACTTCCACTAACGGTTGCGGATGACCTCGTCGGAGTAGGCGCAATATGCTTGTGTTCACGAAACCATATGTGAATGTTTCTCCAAAAGGTTATGCCCTTTTGCTTCATGCTGTGGAGAGGATAAAGGCTAGTGGTCAACCATGCATCTCACAACAGCTCGTACCCCTGCATGTTGAACCTTTCTACTCTACCCTTCTTCTATGGATCGCTGGTTGTATCATCCGGATCATCATCGTCGCCTTCCTCCTTCTTCCTTATGGGTGAGCAAGGGGGTGGAGAGTGATGTTTCACGTGTCCGGATTCCCGCAGAGCCCCCCACGGCTGTCTCCGGTTTTTGGGAGAAATCACGTCCGGACCGCGCCGCAAAAAGATACAGGACCGCATTGGATGGCGGCATTGAAGATGCCCTAAGGCACCACTAGATATAATACTAGGACGTCATAGTTGACAAGCACCATTAGGTACATGCTCGAACGATAATAATCAGAGAGTGCGATCGATGGATGCCCTCTGCGAGGGGATACAACTTTTATATGAACATTAGTACCTGTGCTATTGTGAGCTCGAGCTCATAGGCACCCTTTGCTACAGTATAAACGAAAAAAATATTTAAAAAGTTAAAAAAAATCTGAATTTTTTTGGTAACAAACATTGATATATTTTTCACATGCATACAAATTTTCATGACAAAATAACATTCATACAGGTCTCAGCAAAAAAAACAAAATCGATGCTCCAAAATGCTTCCAAAAGCAGTTTTTTTGGAGCATGATTTTGTTTTTCTTGCTGACACCTCCACAAATATCATTTCATCACGAAAATTGGCACGCATGTAAAAAAAACATCAACGTTTCTTGACAAAAAAGTTCAGATTTTTTTGAATTTTTTTTACTATTTTTTCGGATTTTTCTGTTCATCCGGGATCACTGGTGCCCGGGATCAATTCCTCCGCATCCAACTCTTATACAGTATTATGTTAGATATAGTGTTAGTAGTTTTTCCTCCATAGTAAGCGCCCCATACCCCCTGCATCGCTTCCCGGAGCCAGGCGACCGGGCCGGCCCGTTCCCCTGCCTCGTCAGAGTCCCTGTGCACCTCTCTCTTCTCGCCGCCACCCCCGGTGGGCATTGCCTTTGCGGCATCGTTGCCCGTGCGGCCTCCGCATTGGCACGTGTTTTTGTTGAAAATTGGGTTGTGTGCACCCTTAGTGGCAGAGTCTGGTTAATTAAAATTGGGAATTAGCATGCATGTGCCAAAATAACACTCAATCAAAGTTGCATATTGTTGACCTCGTACTTAACTACTTATACAACGGAAAGAGTACATGAGAGTTGTTCAATTCAAATGGGCACAACTGAGGGGTATACTTTCGTTCCAGTTGGCGATAAAACACACTTGGCACATGCGGCAAGTAGTACGTAAAGTAATATAAAACGCACACATGCATGCTGACATGGGTGATGACGCATAAAAAAACTGATAATTATGGCAAATCCGAAGAAGAAGAGGCCGGTAGGGATAACACGTCGACACGATCGTTGCATGAAGAGTGTGCATCAGGCTCGCCTAGCTTGTGGCGATTGTTTTGGGGAGCTTGCTAGGCGCTCGTTCACTAGTAGAAAACAGAGCTTTGATTCTGGGCGGATTAGAGTATTAGTGCCGGTCGTGCTATAAACCGAGACTAATAGAAGCATTAGTCCTGATTCGTGAGGCTAGGATGCCGGTCGGGCCTCGGAAGGCATCAGCCCTAGTTCGGCTGGGACCTTTAGTCCCGGTTCTAGCCATCAACCGGGACTAAAGGGGTTGCAGCCCTTTAGTCTCGGTTTGTGTCCGGAACCGGGACTAATTGGTAGGCCTCTAGTCCTGCTTTTAGACAAAAACCGGGACTAAAATTTTGCCTATATATATCCACACTTCCCCGATCTCCTCTGTTTTCTAGCCGTGGAAAGGGTGGGAGGTGTGCTACTCTGCTTTGTGCCTATATATGTAAATGAGGTGTTCGATGAAATGCGTGAGGCACACTTAAGCTTCCTCCTTTGTTCTTCGTTCAAGCTCGACCTCCAAGCTACATTTTCCCAAGATTTGTCTAGGTTTGGCGGTGCACCAGCCCCCCCCCCCCCCCTCCCGCCCCCTCCCCCCGTCCTCACCGCCGTCGATAGCCCGCGCCGATCTGGTCATCGGCACCACCATGGTGAGGCTCTTGTTCTTATCTTCTTTTTATTATTATATGATTTAGATAGATACTTGTATAAATTTATTACTTTTATTATGGTTTGTTATTATATAGTGCCATGGTTTTGGTATCCGCCCCCGTCGGTCCTCGTCCGGTCTATGATTTCGATGTGGTATATTATCTTTTATCTCTACTCCTAATGTCTCAGTTGGTAGGTCGCGTTTCAGGTTTTATTTTCATCCCACCATTTTTTTCCGGGTTTTTTCGTCCTCCCCACGCACAAAAGAAACCACCCTCATCGACTCCCTCGTCCTAGGGTTACGCTCCGCCACAACCGTCGCCTGCTCACGAGAGCGAGCGGGTAGGAAGACGCTCCACCGCCGACGTCGCCTCCTCGCACCATCGCCGCCTTGCACCGACTCCCAGGTCGCCGGCGGCTCGCACTGGCGCTCAGATCGCCGTCGGCTCGCACCGACGTTGAGGTCGCGCCGGTTCCTCCCCACATGCGACGATCCCACTGTCTTCTCCTAGAGGACAGGCGGCGCCTGTGTTGGAGACTTCGGCCCCGATGGTGGCGAGGAGTACGGCGCACCTCCATGAGGACACCTCGCTGCGGCCGCTCGGCGTGAACCGGCGACGTCCCCTCCTAAAGATGGGTAGGTTCCCATGATCCCCTTCCTTCCCTGAATTCCTCGCCTCCCCTGTCGTCTCGATGCCAATGCCGACGCGGCGGCCAATTGGCGCCGGGGGCTCGTGATTATGTGCGACGAGCACATCGTTCGGTGCTGCTATTTTCCATTCGCTGTTGGGTTGCTTCTACTCTCCACCAATCTCAAGTGGCAGAGAGTAGTTTTGACCTCAATTTCGATGCAGATATGGATTGGGATGTGATGCGTGTAGTTGCTAATTAAGTGATTTGGATCTTGTCCTCAATTAGAGTTCTCAATCTCAAAGAAGTGGGGTTTATGAATTTTATTATTTTTCAGCTTGAATGGACTGTAGCTTCGCCTAACTGACTGACAGTTGTATTTGACTGCAGATATTGATTAATTCATTTCATGGCAGATGCTGGTTTTGACCTTGGTTGATCATGCTTTGTTCCGTGTTTGACCTGCAACATATGTTCTATGCATTCGCAAAAATGGTAGCTGAATAATTACTACGTACTGCAGAACATCTTGCTTAATACCTGAGTCCCTAACCCTCGTTGCTACAGGTTTATCTGCCCAATCACATGAATTGATTTTTTTTCACCCAAAAAGGTTAGAAATCAACTGCTTTGCATACACAATTAAATAGTGAATATCATGTTTAATTAGCAAAATTTAATAGTTCATACACAATTAGGAAGTTGGATGAAGATTGCATTATTTTTTAAGAACATGTTCTATTGTAAAGATAAGGTCAGAGGCATACCAATACAATGCCCTGTTTAGTGAAGCTACAAAACCCACCATCATAACTTAATTTCTAATAACATTGGGCCTGTAAGGAAGTGCTTATTTAATAAATAAATATACTCGGGCTTGATTGGCTTTGTAACTAGGTTGAGTCGTGGACCCAGATTGATCAGCTACGGTGACCCGGTTACTATATTAGTGTATCCAGCGCGGTATGGCAGAAATTGGAATGCAATACTACATATCTCACAAAATGTTTGTTTCTAGCATGAATAAGCAATAAAACACCACACCTGTAGGAAGGTTACACATAATTTGTTGAAGTTCCAGAATAAAAGAATTGCATTGGTGCTAACGATTTAGTGCTTAGTGGCATCTTCCATTGCCATATATGCTCTCATTATTCATGCTTACTTATGTGCAGGACACCTTTTGCACGATATAGGGGATCAGACTAAGAGAGAGCAAGCGCCAATGATATGAAGCATATGGCAGTTCCATAATATGTAACTGGCTAAGTGTTAAGAAACCAGGTATGTCAAATATTGGCCTTCAGTATTCATATATTAATATAAGCTAAAAGCAAATAACTTTACATGACAGTTTCTTTTATATGATCTTTGAGTGATGGTAACATAAGTCTGCATAACACATATTTGACCTAGGGCAGTTCGGTGAACTGGCGAAGGGCTTGCCGGCTGGTAACATACCAGATGTCCAGATGGCACAACCGATCAGCACCGGCACCGGTGACGTGGACGGAGGAACCTGCGACTAGACAAAAGTAACGACAACGCGAAACTAAATTATCCAGTGAGTCTCCTTTTGGTTCATACTATGCAACGCAACTTCGGCGAGTCTCCTTTAATTTCTTCTTTAGTTCTCCAGTGAGCCATGCAACTAATTTGTACCGTACTACAATATTAGCTGCAGAAATTCTTGAGTTAGATGGAATCCGTACTACAGTATCAAGCTGGAGTTTTTTTAGTTATATGGAATTAATTAGGGGCGACAATTTGTTGTTTATCCTCACAAATATGTACTATAAATTAGGCATAACAAAATCACTCTCTTGCTTGGATTTAATTTGCAACGATCTGTATGTTTGTGTTTGTGTAGTCATTAAGAGGAAGACAATGCTTTCTTTTTTGAATTAAAAATAGCAATGTAATTTATTTCCATTGTTGATTTATCATATGTTCTGTACTGAACCATCAAAAGTACTTGCAATGCCTAACTTCTGCGACAATGGACTCCCCCAAATGCCAACACCTTTACATGGATATTCAGGATATCTTTGAAGGTTAGAGTATGAAAGTAGAACAACAAGTTCCATTACTTTGGGAAAAGTGTTCGGCCCTGAATGATGCATTGGAAGCTGAGAAAAGTGTAAGTAGGATGATGATCTGGTTATTTTTGGGCATTGCATGGCATTTGGGAAAAGTGTAAGTAGGATGATGATGCATTGGAAGCTGAGAAAAGTGTAAGCTGAGAAAACTGCAATGAAAATATATACCAATAAATAAAGTGTTTAATTTTTGGGCATTAGTGTGGTATTATGAAGTTGCATACGAAGAATCGGGTGTAAAAGTATAATGGATACTCTTGTATTTTTGTTAATTGGCTTTGAATGGAGCCATTTAATTGATACAACATATAGTTCATTTCTTCTACAAAACACAATCACAATGTATACTATTCTTTTATCTCTTCGATAGTTAAAACTGCAGCTCTATAATCTTTGTCAGCAATGTTCTCACGATGGCTTGCTTAAGAATAAGATAGAAGAATTTTCTGGAAATGGCATGGAAAAAGGTATCCTATTCATCGGGTTAATGTTCATTTCAGTGAGTTATATCTCATAATTTGTATGTCCTAATCTCCATCTGTGAAGAATATTTTCAGTTAAAGCATTAATTTGTCAATTCTCCACCTATATATCTTGGTTTATTTTATATTGCTAATATATCTGTTGGTTTAATTATATATTGCTAATAACCTATTTTGTTGAGCCTAAAGATTTAGGCTGGCAACCCTGAATGTTCAGCTTTGTTGCACGACTCTAGCTTAGCAGTCCACGGGAAATATCAGCCCATTTTAGACACTAGACACCAGTTGATATTGCTTTGTTAAATCAAGATGTGCTATTACCATTTTTGCTTCCTTTCTAATCATTGTGCCTTGGCTAATTATTTTATTTGCTACAGCTCTCAGTCTGAAGATGATTGTTTTCATACTAGAGATTTAATAGCTTGTGCCTTGGTAGGATATCATATTCTGAAATATCGGCACTTATTGACATGCTTCTCAAGCACTTCCATCAATTGCAGATTATTATCAACAGTGGGGATGATTGACGACATGAGCACTTAGCTGTACAGCTTGCTGCACACTGTTATTGTAATTGTCAGTTTTATGTTGATTGTAGAGGTGCAAGCCATCTCTCCCATCTTTAATTACCCAACCCCCAATGAGCTAAGTGCATGTAGAAATTAAGAAGACCATGTGTAGATTGCTATTGGTCTTGATTACCGTGTGATGAGGGAGAAGTATTTTTTCCACTTTAAAGTGCATTGGGAAGATAGAAGTACACTCTTTTGTGGACAAATTTTGAAGCTAGATGTACACTCTTTACGGACGAAGGGAGTATGCTTTAACATTACATTGTTTGCGCCTACAGGGAACCAAGATTTTAGGCATCCACATATTGTTTTGATCCCGCTGACAAGATTCCCTTTATAGTTTGACCAGATGGAATTTTTTATTTATGCTGAAACGTCTGATTATCTCTCCATATGTAACTGAAAATTGATGAAAATTTGCCTGAGGGCAGAATATGGAGCAGAGAAGAGGTTGTAAGAGAAGAGTGAGTGGCATGAGATACTCTGTTTTATTTAAGGCTCTTGTATGTGTTATCCTTAGTTCATGAAGAGGATCCTATACTATGTCTATTATTCTTATTTAACGAGCTATGCCTATTATTCTGAATCTTTTTGCCACTATATCAAATGAATTTCATTTGACTTCATAAAGACTTGCTTACACATTTTATGGCTGTAGGCATTTAGGATTACAAAATTGGTATCATAAGTGAATGTTCTTAGTACAATACCACACAACATACATCATACATAATGACTAGCACAATAAAATTGCAGAAGTTATTCACTTCTTTGTTTCATTTTGATTTTCTCAGCTATATACCACAATTGTTTTCCTTTATGTTTCTTGCAGTAACTAATTAAAGTGTTACATTTGTTGCCGACAAAGAATAAAGAGAGACGGACATTGTCATTACACTATGTGCATCTTGTAAAGCTTTTATTTTTCTTTGTAAACATACATTACACCATCATCTTTTTTAAACACATTACATACGCAGATGCTCATATATACAGAGGGATAGAGCCGGCATAATATCATCTTGAGATTGATAGTCACCACATGCGCCTCATAGTTGACGGAAACGTCTCCTCCCATTGAACGCGCATCGATGAAAATCCTGAAATAAATCCAGAAATAATGTGAACACTATGATTTGAACACTAGCAGCGACATGGCCGGCCAACATGGACAACGGCCACCAAATGCTCGTGATATAGGCAACTAAGCATTCACCGGGTTTTATTTTTGCACTCGGATCATGCCAAGATGAATGAATAAACCCAACCAATTCCAAGTAAAAATATATATTTTTTAGTTGATTGTCAAAAGAAAAGAAGTGCATTAGCTAAGATGGCATTGTTCTCGATTTTTTTAGCTTCATGAATAGTATCTTAATTTTTTTTGTAAATCCCGTGGCAACGCACGGGCGTTTTACTAGTAACTATTTGTTTCGTTTAGTGTTTATGACAATTATGCCGACCAATGCGACATAGGTATGTGAACGGAAATTCCAACCGACCCTCTTGTCGAGAGGTTAAATTTAGTTGAAAAAGAAAACGATTACTTGAAGAAAAAATGAAAAGAATTGAGGAGGAGAAGATGGAATTTGAGTTGCATGTTGCCGATGTCGTGGATGATCAGAAGATCCAGATGGATGCAATGAGCTTGAAGATTATAAAGATTAGAAAATATGCCATTGATAATGAGGCTTGGTATCATTATATTGTTGGACCAATTGTTATCTTAGTTGCGATTATGATCACATATGTTGTTGCATTTAAATGTTTTACATAGTTGTATGTTAGTTTCAATGTATATTTTTTTGACTGAATACTATGAGGCAAAAGCCCCACAGCCCTTTATTCAAAACCTCCACTAGAAAGTCCACAAAGTCTCTACAAGCTAAATATGTACAAAAGCTAAGAAAACTAGTCTAAATAAAATATAGAGCTTACCTATTTACATATAGTGCAGCTAAAATAGGAGTAGAACCATCACAAAAACAACATCATTATAGTGGGCCAAATGGTCCAGTGTGAAGACACCAGGACAATTAAGGTAGATCTTTTATCCATTGCAGCAGCCGTGGCTTCACAGCGGGCTTCATTCTGTGGGAATACAAAGTTATATCATGAACTTGGCCTTCCATGCTCCAAATGTAGGCCTGATGTGTCTAAAGGTTTTGTCATTCCTTGTAGTTCATATACTCCATGTAGCCAGAAATACTACCTCAAAGAAGAATGGGTGCCGAAAGCCTCTTTTAGCCACAAAAATGCATTCCCTGCTTGACAAACCAGCATGCCACTGTATTTTTAAGTAATTCCATACTCTGGTACTGAAGGTGCACTTAAAGAACAAGTGGTCTCTGTCTTCATGTAGATGTGCAACACACATTGGACAGAGGTTATCATCCTCCTCAGATCTCAATGCCTTCTAAGGAGCATATCTCTTGTATTAAGGCGATCATTGAGCAGTAACCAAGCAAACACTTTGATTTTCATAATGCATTTACTCTTCCAGATCCTCTTGCAAGGATCGTCATCAGGCAATAATGAATGCATGAGAGTATAGTAACTTTTGGCAGAATAAGTACCTTTCCCAGGGACCCAAGACCAAGAATCAGATGCATTTGTATCCCTTCCCAAACCTTGAATGTCAAGTTGCAAAGTTTGAAGTTCCTCCATTGCCTCAGGGGATAATGGGAGCTAAAATTGAGCTTGTATGTCCAAATCCTCAATGAAATCTCTGACTGAGATCTTATCATCCATGGTGAAGGAGAAGAGACATGGGAATCTCTCTTTAACTGGGTTGGAATAGCCATTGAGGAACCATGAATTATGCCAGAAAAGCAGTGCCACCTGAGTTAACTGTGACAAATAAAATTTCTCTATAAGTATCATTAAGCTTCATGATGTCTCTCCATCAAAAAGACCCACTTTGAAGTGCTGCATGTGGAACAACACCATTATAATAGGTGTCCCATATCAATGATACCCAAGGGATATCTTCCGTGTCGTAGAACTTGTGGAGGTGCTTGGTTAGCAAAGCTCTGTTCTGGATAGCTAAGTTAATAGTGCCCATGCCACCCTTATCCTTAGGTTTGCATACCATAGGCCAAGCTGCTAGAGACTGTTTTGGAGTATCAGAATTGCCTCCCCACAAACATTGTCTCATAATTCTTTCCAACTGTTTGATAATTGCAGTAGGCAGAGTTAGACTACACAAGAAATAGATTGGCATAGATGATAAAACTGATTGCAGTAACTGCAACCTTGCTCCTTGTGATTGGAGGGAGGACCTAGCAGACAATCTTCTTTCCACCCTGTCAACAACAGGGACCAAATCCACAATTCTTGGCTTGATGGTGCCCACTAGTAGTCTAAGATATGTGAGAGGCAGAGTACCCACTTGGCACTCAAAAATTGTTGCAGGTCTGGAAGTTTCTTCAGGGGATACATTTATGGGCAGAATACATGATTTGTGAAAATTCACTTTTAAGCCAGCAGACTTGGAGAAAGAAATCAACATTTCCTCGAGAGCCAATAGTTGGGCTTCATCAGCTTGTACCATGAGAAGTGTATCATTAGCATACTGAAAAATTGGGAAGTCTGGATCATTGGACGGGGTGGGCAAGGCTACACTACTAGGAAAAGGGCTATAGATGAAATGGACTCTAATGGCGCACCAGACATGTAGTGCGCCACTACTACATACTAATGGCGCACCATGTGTTGGTGCGCCATTAATCCAAACTCTAATGGCGCACCACATCCCTGGTGCGCCATTAGTAACAATTTTTTTATAAATTTTTCAAAAGTACTAAGGCCGCACCAGGGGATAGTGCGCCATTACTAGTTAAACTAGTAATGGTGCACCACATCCACGGTGCGCCATTAGTAAAAAAAAATTCAAAATTTTTTTCAACTTTTATTTTTCAAAACTAGTAATGGCGCACCAGGGGATAGTGCGCCATTACTAGTTTTAACTAGTAATGGCGCACCACATCCACGGTGCGCCACTAGTAAATTTTTTTCAATCGTTTTTCAAATTTTTTTATATTTTTATTTTTTATTTTTTTAAAACTAGTAATGGCGCAAGTGGGAGTGGTGCGCCATTACTAGTTTTAACTAGTAATGGCGCACCACATCCACGGTGCGCTAGTAATGGCGCACCACTCCCACGGTGCGCTAGTAATGGCGCACCACTCCCACGGTGCGCCATTACTAACATGGCCCAAAACTTCCACAGAATGCACCCCCCTGGACCGCCTTTTCAGTTAAAAAAAATAAAAGAAAATGATAAAAATGTCAAAAAAATAAAAGAAAATAAGTTTCCCATGTGATACGTGGTCTAGTTGTTGGGAAAATTTACAAATATGAATTTCGACTTTATTTGCAAAATCTCTTTGGAAATTTGTAAAATGGGCATAACTTTTGCATACGAACTCGGATTAAAAAGTTTTTTATATGAAAAATCATCTACTCGAAAAGTTACATCCGACTTTAACTAGGGGAACCCCGTTAAACATTTTCAAAATCCCCAAAAACCTAACAGAAAAAAAGTTACGGGGCTTTCAAGATCTAGAGGCAAAAAAATTCAAAAAATTTCAAACTTACTAGTGGCGCACCGTGGATGTGGTGCGCCACTAGTAACAGAAATTTTTTTTTGAATGGGAGTTTTTTTTGAATTTTTTTAAAAAATGATACGTAATATGACCGGGAAGTTTGAAATATTTTTCAAAATTTCATCATAGTCATGAACATGAACAAAGTCCTAGACTCAACAAGGTATAATAGGATTGGTATGCTAGATATATCAACAAGTGCGTGTGAAGTGAGCTGTTGCTGGGGTTGGATAGAACTCTAAAGTTAAGCGTGCTTGGGCTGGAGTAGTGTGAGGATGGGTGACCTTTCGTGAAGTTTGACCACGGAGTGCGATTTGACCTGAGATTAAGCATATTGACCAGAGATTAAGCCAAGAAAAAAAATCTAATGGCGTGGTGCTAGTGACGCACCTGTAGTGCGCCATTAGTGTAGCGAAAACAGGTGCGCCACTAGCAGCCCTTTTTCTAGTAGTGCTAGCAGTCCATCCTGGAGCATTTTGTTGACCACTGTTTGCAGTAGATCAACAGCAATGACAAAAAGCAGAGGTGATAATGGGTCTCCCTGTCTGACCCCTCTTTTGCAATTAAACTGTTTACCTGGTAACCCATTGAGCAGTATAGAAGAGGAACCAGATGATAGAAGTTCTTTAACCCAAGAAATCCATTTATCATCAAAACCTTTGTGCTTCAATATTAGCAGGATTAGGTGATGATCCACAGTGTCAAAAGCTGTTGCAAAGTACAGCTTAAGGATCAAAATGGCACTGATGGATATATTCCAGGCTCCAGGCAATGCAATCCTTGATAGATCTAGACTTGAGGAATCCATACTGGTTTTTATGAATACATGTGAGGATAACCTTTTGCAGCCTATTTGCTAAAAGCTTGGTGAGGAATTTGAGGCATGTGTTTGTGAGAGATATAGGTCTGAAATCATTTGGCCCCTCTGGTGATAGCACCCTTGGGATTAGACACTATTGGAATCATGGAATTTGTTGTCTGCCATCTCTTTGTCGTCAGCTAGCGGACGGCAAAGAAGGTCTTTGCCATCAGCTACCAAGAAGCAGACGACAAAGAACTGGCAGACGACAAAGAAGGTCTTTGCCATCGGCCATTTCTTTGCCGTCCGCTGGCTGACGGCAAAGAGGGAGGTGGCACCCACTAACGAAAAAACTTAACGCCCCCCCTCTTTGCCGTCCGCAGCGGACGGCAAAGATACAAAAAAGCGGACGACAAAGGCTAACCTAACTAACGGCCAAGCCCCCCCATCCCGTTACTCTCTCTGTTCTCCCTCTCTCCTCCCCGATGCCCACATCCACCCACTGCGCTGCCCCCGCCGCCCGGCGCTGCCCCCGCCACCGCCCCGCCCTCGCCGCCCTGCACCACCCCCGCCACCGCCACCGCCCGCCACCGCCCCTCCCCACCGACCCCCACCATCCACGCCGGCGCCGCCCGCCATCGCCTTCGCCACACGCCCTCGGCGCCACCTCGCCATCGCCTCGCCTCGCCGCCTCACTCGCCGCCGTCTCCACTGCCCCGAGCCCGCCGCCCCACCCGCCCACCTTCCCGGTGCCAGCGTCGCCCCCGGCTCCGGTGAGTATTTTTTTCTTCTGTTTTTTCTTCTTTTTTGCTGTTTAATAGTTAGTGTTAGTGTTAGTGTTAGATTTAGTGTTAGAAAAGGAGAAGATTTAGTGGTAGTGTTAGAAAAAAGAATATGTAGAATAAAAGAAGAAGAAGAAGAAAAGAAGTAGAAGTAGAAGAAGAAGAAAGGAAGAAAAGAAAAGAAATAAAAGAAGTAGAAAAAAGATGAAAAAGAAGAAGAAGAAAAGAAGTAGAAGAAGTAGAAGAAGAAGAAAAGAAGAAAAGAAAGGAAGTAGAAAAAAGATGACAGAAGAAGAAGAAGAAAAGAAGTAGAAGAAGTAGAAGACGAAGAAAAGAAGGAAAGAAAAGAAGTAAAAGAATTAGAAAAAAGACACCCTGACACCCCGACACCACACCCCGACACCCCGACACGACACCCCGACACCCCGACCACCTGACCCCCTAACCCAGACACTCCGACCCCGACACTACACCCCGACACCCCGACCCCGACACCACACCCCGACCCCAACACCACATCCCGACACCCCGACCCCGACACCACACCCTGACACCCCGACCCCCTAACCTCCCTAAGCCCGTCATTGGTTATAGTGATTATGATGATTATGCATTTATTGATGATACCGATGGGGATTATTAGTATGTAGTGTCAGGTATTCAATTTTTTTATGTTGCACTTGATGATGATACACTTAAGTGATATACATAGTATTATTCATGTCGGTATTTTTTTATGTTGTACTATTCGTTTACTCTTTGTCATGGCAGGTGTTGAAAGATCGTGGGCGCTGGTCGGGAGCGCTCCGAGGACCCTTCTTCGTCGGCGTGTGGTGCGAGGTCTTCCATTCCACACGCACCTCTCCGCCGAGCGTTGCTGGACAGTATGGCGACACCGCCGGGCCCTTCTTCGTCGACCGCGGTGCCGAGCAGGGGACGAGGTAAGAAGAAGAGAGGAGCTGGAGCACGTGGTCGCGGGAGAGGAGGTAGGGTGACTGCCAGGGCGCCTTCCTCGCCGCCACCCCTAGCTGTCTCACCCCGAGCACGTGACTGCTAGGGTGAATTCGTCCGAGGAGGAGGCTACACGGACTCCGGTCCACGAGCCTTCGGTCCACGGGCCTTCGGCCCACGAGCCTCGGGTTGACGGGCCTTCGGGCCACGAGAGTTCGGCCCACGAGACCCCGGAGGAACACACGTCTGGATGGGGTACCTGGCCGGATCAGTCTGAGGGGCCGAGTGGCCATGCTGATGATGGCGGGGAGCCGACTGATATTGAGGAGGAGGGGGCACCGTCTACCAGCGTGGTTGTACACGGCTCCCGGACGTGCCGGCGACCCGCGAGCAGATGTGGTTGATTTTCCCTGATGGAGAGAGGTAAGTGCATTTAATATTTTTGTACCCTTCTTCATTCACGTTTCTCCAAATATCTAATGTGTTGGCCTTGTCATGCTTCAGGGGTTGGGACCACCATCATAGTGTCCGCCGGCCCAACTCCGTCCTTGGAGTTCTTTGTCGGCAAAGCTTCCCGGGGTTTGTCACGTTGCCTGGTGAGGGTCGGCTTCCAGAGCTTGGATTGAGTTGGGAGCACTACTTGGCTGCCTTGGCCCTTGGTGAGATTATCGACGGTGTCTTGTGCAAGACGAGGGCAGACGTGGTGATTAGAAAGTTCTTGGTAATTTCTCCTTTACACAATTAAAAATCTTCAACTAGCTAGTTATTAATTGTACTAATCAATATTTTCTCATTTGATTGCAGACATTCTACAGGTGTGAGGAGGGATACGAGGAGGAGGCGGCAAATGTTATCGATAACGTCTGCAAGCGCCTACTACATAACTTACGGCACGAGGCTCGGGTGCATGCTGTTCGAGACTACTACGCCTCGCGTGGTATCAAGAAGACCAAGCTGGCGTGCCGCAAGAAGTTCTTGAGTAAGGAGGAGTACATGAAGGTAATTCTTAAGGCCTTGTACTTTACTTCCTTCATTTAGTAATTCATAGCCGTAGCGCTCAAGTTTCTATTTCCTAACTTAGGCCCCTCCGAGATGGTGTGCGGATCGGATGGATTGTTGGGAGGTGTTGGTCAATGAGTGGTGCTCAAAATAATGGCTAGCCCTCCACAACGAGGCCAAGGAAAAACGTGCCCAAATGGAAGGTGTGCCACACCATCAAGGCAGCTCCAACTTATATCAGTACGGGCGGAACTAGTATGTGGTTTGCTTCATGATTCATGCAATTCGTTTGTCATGCTAGCTTCAGCCCTTTAATTACTAATTTACTTTGTTTCTCTCTTTCAGACACGCTACAGTAAGGCGGATAAGGTGCCAGAGGTGTACGACCTGTATGCCATGGCCCACACTGGCTCTTACAAGAAAGTCAAGGCATTCTCTGCGTCTGACCTCGATGATCCAAAAAACTTCACCAACATCTCCTCCCACGACAAGCTCGTGAAATATAGAGATCAGGGGAAGGCGAGGAAAGGGGAGGGCTTTAACCCGAGCCAGGGTCCCATTGATACAGAGCTGCTGATGATATCTGGTGGCGGGAGGTCCCATGGCTCCATAGCCATGGGAGATGGACTTATCCGTTGTCCTAGCACTCTCCCGGAGATCAAGGCGCGCCAGTCGAGCTCCGCTCCTGAGATAAGGCCTCGTGAACGGCCAGTCCAACTCGCCTTCAAGGTTAGTTATACGTACTCAGCTATCTTTCTCCATTACATTGTGTGCGCTTCCATCAATGATTACAAATGGTAACGAGGAGTGGTGTTGCAGGCTGCTATACAAAGTGAGAGAGATAGAACGGAGAAACTACTGGCGGATGCGGCGGAGAGGCAGCGGTAGTTGGAGGAGAGGACGACAAAGATGTTGGAGGAGGAGAGGGCACGGAATGACATGCAGGAAAGGGCCATGTACGAGCTCCTTGTGGTTAGTTTTTTCTACACATTAGCCAAAACAGTCATGTAGTGTTTGTCTCATTACTAACTAGTATAACTAAGTCGTCAAAACCAAATGTGTAGTTTGTGTGCGAGAAGTCCGGTCAGACCGCTCCGCCGATGTTAGTGATTGCTCCTGGGACCACGGTGAGTTTAATTTGAATGGAAATTACTTGCTAGTCTTAACATTTGAGTGTCATCATGCTAACGAGACATTGGAAATGATCTTTGGTGCAACGTAACTCCAGACAAGCATCGCACGATCCTTCTCCAGCTACCGGCACGAGCCACCCTGCTACTACACCTCCATGATCACGGTAAGTGTATCTTGTGTTTTGCTTAACAAATGCATAAAGACCTAGACTTAGCTTTATTTCCTCCAATATACTTACCATAATGACTTAGAGTTAGCTTCTTTTCCTCCAAAATGACTTAATAAGCTTAGTGACCTCCAAAACCATCCATTTTACCTATGTTAGCTCTAAAACGATATGTACTTAGCTTACTTATGTAAAAAAATGGCATAATTAGCTTAGTTAGCTCATAAACGATCCCATTTTACCTAAGTTAGCTCTAAAATGACCCATTTTACCTTACTTAGCTTATAAATGATCCATTTTACCCAAGTTAGCTCTAAAATGACCTATTTTAACTAGATTAGCTCCTAAATGATCCATTGTACCTACGTTAGCTCTAAAATGACCCATTTTACCTAGGTTAGCTCCAAAATAACCCATCTTACCTAGGTTAGCTCTAAAATGATGCATTTTACCCAAGTTGGCTCTAAAATGACCCATTTTACCTAGATTAGCTCATAAACGATCCATTTCACCTAGGTTAGCTCCAAAATGACCCATCTTACCTAGGTTAGCTCCAAAATGACCAATCACACCTAGATTAGCTCTAAAATGATGCTTGTTACTAAGTTAGCTCATAAACGATCCTTTTCAACTAAGTTAGCTCATAAACGATCCATTTCACCGAAGTTAGCTAAAAAGCGATCCATTTCACCTAAATTAGCTCATAAATGATCCATTTCACCCAAGTTAGCTCATAAATGACATATACTTCTTGTTCTACTCTTCTTCTTGTAGTCACCTTTTTCTAACTTTCTTATTTGCCATTTTGCAGATTTCATTCACTTCACGGAAGCTAGCTTGCTATGATGGAGTGCTTGTTTTTCTTTCATTATCTTCAAGTATTCTTCTAGCTTGCTATCTTGATGAAACTTTGCATTGTAATATGTATGGATGGAACAATGTGTATGCTAACTTGGTATGTATGAATGGATGGCACTATATATGTATGTACGATGAAACTTATGTGCTAGATATGTCATATGTTTGCTGTTAAATAGCCCTGTGAAATATATATATATATATATATGTATATATATATATGTCATATATATTTGCTGTGAAAATTGTTGGATTTAAAAAAACAGAAAAAAGAGGCAATGCAGGATCTTTGCCGTCAGCCACTGATGGCAAAGCCACCTTCTTGACGATCATGGACGGCAAAAGAAGCCACTTGTGGCGGCCAATTGCTTCCTGGTGGGCTGACCCATTTGGTCAGTTTGCCTACAACGGCGGACGGCAAAGGCTTTGCCTACAGCAGCGGGCGGCAAAGGCTTTGCCTACCGCAGTGGACGGCAAAGGCTGCCGTTAGCCACCTAACCGACTAACAGTGTAATTATTGTCGTCTGCTTTCTTTGCCGTCAGCTGCTGACGGAAAAGGCCCCTTTGCCGTCAGCCTCAGAAAGCAGACGACAAAGTAGCTCTTTGCCGATCCTTACTTTACCGGAGCCTTTTGCCGTCCGCGGCAGACGGCAAAGACCTTTGCTGTCCGCCGTTCCTGCCTTTGCCGTCCGCCATGGCAGACAGCAAAGTAGCTGATTCCTGTAGTGAGAGTGCCAAAGAACCATTAATGCTTTGCAAATAAATCTTTCCATGAAAGAAATCAAAGAAAAGCTTATAGAAATCCTCTTTGATAATATGCGAGCACCTCTTGACAAACATCCCAGTAAAACCATCAGGTCCTAGGGCTCTATCAAGAGGAAGACCTTTCAGTACCTCATTAATTTCCTCTTCAGAAAAATGCCCAGATAATTCCTCCAAACCTTGCACTGGTTGAATGGGATTTTCCAAATCAAACTGCATATCAATGCCATGTGCGATCCCCATTCTATCTCTATAAGAACCCCACAGTAATCCAGCCATTTCACTGTGAGAGGAAACTATCAAACCATCCTCGTTTACTAGGCTTTAGATTGTATTCCTTCTAAACCTTTCTGTTGCCATAGCTTGAAATAATTTAGAGTTCTCTTCTCCCACTTCAATCCATCTCATGGTACATCTTTGTTTCCAGTAAATGTACTGTAGATGGAGAAGATCCTCAAGATGGTGTTTAAAAAAAATTTTGAAGTTAAACTCAGGCCTTGTTAGAGGTCTCTTATCATCTAAATTATCAAAAGCCAGAACAACAACATTACAAGCTTGCATTAACAGTTTTAACCTTGAGAGTCCAGTGTGCCATCTCTTTAGATCATGTCTTAAGCGCTTGAACTTTTCTGTCAAGACATCAGCTAAATTTGACTTGTTAGTAGGGGCAGACCATGACTGTTGAACACAATCAAAAAACCCAGGCATATCAACCCAATAGTTTTCAAAACGAAACACCATGGCATTGGGGATAGATGTTGAGATAGATACTACACATGGGGCATGATCTGAGCTGGTTTTGCAAGAGGATAAACCATGGTGTTAGGGAAATCAGTGATCCAGTTTCAATGTATGTTATAATTAGATGCTCTAGAGAGCTATATGTTGTTATATGAGAACTATGTATGAACTTTGGTTTTAATGTGATGATGAACTTGTATTAATTGGTCACTTCTCTATTCATGATGTTCTGCAATGGTTTATGATACACTTAATTATATAATGCACACAGATGAACCGGCCATGGATGTACGGTCATCGACACACCTCTGAGTATATTGAGGGCCTGCATAAATTTCACGAAGTGGATGAGGAAAACAAGAAAAATGGTTTTATGTACTGTCCATGTACTGTATGTGGGAATACAAAGGATCACTCTAACTTGAAAACCCTTCACATCTACCTTCTTGAAAATGGGTTCATGCCACACTATAATGTTTGGATGAAGCACGGAGAAAGAGGGGTTATTATGGAAGACAACTAAGAAAAAGAGGATGATGACAACTATCCTCCTGAATACAGTGATACTGCAACGGGGGAAGCTGAAGATCAATAGGAACCAGACGATGTGCCCGATGATGATCTTCGCCAGGTCATTGTTTTTGATGCACAGATAAAATGCAAAAGTCAAAAGGGAGAAGTTGAAGTTCGATCGCATGTTAGAGGATCACAAAAAAGGGTTGTACCCAAATTGCGAAGATGACAACACAAAGCTCCGTACCACACTGGAAGGCAGACAATGGGGTATCTGACAAGGCATTTGGGAAGCTACTGAAAATAATGAAAAAAGATGCTTCTAAAGGATAACCAATTGATGGACAGTACATACGAAGCAAAGAAAGTTCTATGCCCTCTAGGATTGGAGGTGCAGAATATACATGCATGCCCTAATGACTGCATCCTCTATCGTGATGAGTATGAGAATTTGAACGCATGGCCGGTATAAGATCATACGAGATGACCCTGGTGATGTTGAGGGTGAGCGCCCCAGGAAGAGGATTCCTACCAAGGTGATGCGGTATGCTCCTATAATACCACGGTTGAAACATTTGTTCAGAAACAAAGAGCATGCCAAGTTGATGCGATGGCACAAAGAAGACTGTAAGAAAGACAGGAACTTGAGAGCACCCGCTGACAGGTCACAGTGGGGAAAAATCGAGTGAAGTTGGGGGGACTTTGCAGGTGGCGCAAGGAACGTATGGTTTGGTTTAAGAGCAGAGCAGCAATCATAGCACCTGGCCCATGACTCTATGTATCTATAACCTTCCTCCTTGGTTGTGCATGAAGCGGAAGTTCATTATGATGCGAGTGCTCATCCAAGGCCCTAAGCAACCGGCAATGACATTGATCTGTGGGGAACGTAGCATGCATAGCAACGAGAGGGGGAGAGTGTGTCCACGTACCCTCGTAAACCAAAAGCAGAAGCGTTAGCTTGGTTGATGTAGTAGAACGTCTTCTCGATTCAACAGATCAAGCACCGAACGTACGGCACCTCCGAGTTCTACACACGTTCAGCGCGATGACGTCCCTCGAGATCGTGATCCAGAAAAGGATCGAAGGAGTAGATGAGTTCCTTCATCACAATGGCGTGGTGACGGTGATGGTGATGTGATCCGCGCAGGGCTTCGCCTAAGCACTACGACAATATGACCGGAGGAGTAAATGGTGGAGGGGGGGCCCCGCACTTGGCTAAGAACAATTGATTTTCCTAGAGGTGCCCCTCCGCCCCTGTATATAAAGGAGGAAGAGGGGAGGAGGCCGGCCTAGGGTGCGCCCCATGGGGGGGAGTCCCAATGCCTTCCTCTAGGCCCAAATAATGGTGAAGTGTTATGTAGTCGACGTTCACATAACACCAATAGAGGCTAGACAACATACATCTCATCAAAATATCGAACGAATACCAAATTCACATGACTACTAATAGGAAGACTTCTCCCATGTCCTCAGGAACAGACGTAACTACTCACAAAGCATATTCATGTTCATAATCAGAGGGGTATTAATATGCATATAGGATCTGAACATATGATCTTCCACCAAATAAACCAACTAGCATCAACTACAAGGAGTAATCAACACTACTAGCAACCTACTAGTACCAATCCCGGACTTGAAGACAAGAATTGGATAGAAGAGATGAACTAGGATTTTGAGAGGAGATGGTGCTGGTGAAGATGTTGATGGAGATTGCCCCCCTCCCGATGAGAGGAGCGTTGGTGATGATGATGGCGGTGATTTCCCCCTCCTGGAGGGAAGTGTCCCCGGCAGTACAGCTCTGCCGGAGCCCTAGATTGGTTCCGCCAAGGTTCCGCCTCGTGGCGGCGGAGTTTCGTCCCGAAAGGTTGCTTATGATTTTTTTCTCGACGAAAGACCTCATATAGCAGAAGATGGGCATCGGAGGGCCACCAGGGGGCCCACGAGGTAGGGGGGCGCGCCCCCCACCCTCGTGGACAGGGTGTGGGCCCCCTGGCCTTCATATTTGGAGAGGATTTTTTATTATTTATAGTAAGATATTCCGTGGAGTTTCAGGACTTTTGGAGTTGTGCAGAATAGGTCTCTAATATTTGCTCCTTTTCCAGCCGTAATTCCAAATTCCAGCCGCATTCTCACTGCTTATGTAAACCTTGTAATATAAGAGAGAATAGGCATAAGTATTGTGACATTACGTGTAATAACAGCCCATAATGCAATAAATATCGATATAAAAGCATGATGCAAAATGGACGTATCAACTCCCCCAAGCTTAGACCTCGCTTGCCCTCAAGCGAAAGCCGATACTGATAAATATGTCCCCATGTTTAGAGGTAGAGGCGTCGACAAAAAGAAAATACGGACATGAAGGCATCATGATTATAATCATAACAGCAACATAAATAGGTATTGTCATATGATTTCTTATGTTCAAGTAATAATCTATTCACAATGCAGAGTACGAATCATAAACTTTATTGAGAACCAACAAACTATAATCTCAGTAATTGAAGCAATTGCAATTTATCATAAGATCAGAAAGAGTCTATGTCAGAGCTTAATAGCAAGTCCACATACTCAACTATCATTTAGTCCTTCATAATTGCTAACACTCACACGATACTTGTGGTTACGGAGTTTTAATCGGACACAAAGAAAGATAGGGGCTTATAGTTTCGCCTCCCAACCTTTTACCTCAAGGGTAATGTCAACAATAATAACTCATGCCTCCTACATCTAATTAGATATATCAATCAGGATCTTTCCAACACACTGTGCTTGCCAAAGGATAAAATGTAAAAAGGGAAAGGTGAAGATCACCTTCACTCTTGCATAAGATAGAAGATAATGATACAAGATAGGCCCTTCGCAGAGGGAAGCAGAGGTTGCCATGCGCTTTTATGGTTGGATGCACAAAATCTTAATGCGAAAGAACGTCACTTTATATTGCCCCTTGTGATATGAACCTTTATTATGCAGTCCGTCGCTTTTATTTCTTCCATATCACAAGATCGTATAAAGCTTATTTCCCCACACCATTCAATCATACATATTTAGAGAGCAATTTTTATTGCTTTGCACCGATGACAACTTACTTGAAGGATCTTACTCAATCCATAAGTAGATATGGTGGACTCTCATGGCAAAACTGATTTAAGGGTTTTTGGAAGCACAAGTAGTATCTCTACTTGGTGCTGAGAAATTGGCTAGCATGAGGGGGAAAGGCAAGCTCAACATGTTGGGAGATCCATGACAACATACTTTATCTCAGATGTAAGAAAACATAACTCATTACGTTGTCTTCCTTGTCCAACATCAACTCTTTAGCATGTCATATTTTAATGAGTGCTCACAATCATAAAAGATGTCAATAATAGTATATCTATATGTGAAACCTCTCTTTCCTTATTACTTCCTATTAATTGCAACGATGACCAAAGCTATGTTTGTCAACTCCCAACAACTTTCAATCATCATACCCTTTCTATGTGAAGTCATTAATCTCAATAAGATCAATATGAACTCTTTGTTTCTTTTTATTCTTTTTCTTCCCCCTTTTTTTTATTCGCTCAAGATCATGGCAAAACAATCAAGCCCTTGACTCAACACTAATCTTTATTATATAGCTCACGGACTCGATTACATAGAGAGATCATAAAGCAAAAACTCAAAACTAGACCATGCCATAAACTTTATTCTACTAGATCAAGATACTACTAATATGATCGAACTAAGAAAAATGGTAAAGATAGGAGATGTGGTTGTGATATGATACCGGGGCACCTGCCCCAAGCTTGGCAGTTGCCAAGGGGAGTGCCCATACCCATGTGATTATGTCTCCGTTGTTGGTGAAGAAGGTGGAGGTGTTGGATAATCGCACATCGAGCGTAAGAGGTCCTCCAACTTGCGAATAATGCCCTTGAGTGCAACGATATGCTCCTTCAACAAAATATTTTCACTTGTGAGATACTTGTTTTGAATACGAGCTAACTCAATCATCTTGAAAGCTTCTATTTCAGTTGGGGTAAGAAAGTTGTGATCAAGGTGAAGGGTGTCTTCTGCTGCAGGAGCTTGGTCCTCCGTGGCCTTCTTGATCCTTTCATCCTTGTTGATTTCCATGTGTTCTTCCCTCTTCAGCTCTATCTTCATTAGCCAAGCATCTTTGTCACCATTGTTGGAGGAGGGGTACGACATGATGCCTGGCCTTGACAACCTTGACGGAAAACAGCTCGAAACAAGAACAGAGGATAATTGCGTGGTACGGGAGTCAAAACCTTCGGGAGAATATATAATGAATTTTTACCGACCAAAATACGTATCGTGCAAGAAAACGGAGTCCGGGAGGCACACGAGGTGCCCACGAGGTAGGGGGGCGCGCCCATGGGGGTAGGGCGCGCCCTCCACCCTCGTGGAGGCCTCGTGTCCTCCCCGGACTGCTTCTTATTTTTCTATTTTTCTAAATATTCCAAAACAGAGAAATATTGCCTTCAAAATTATTTTGGAGTCGGTTTACTTACCGTACCACATACCTACTCCTTTTCGGGGGTGTCCCTTATGTATTCCTCCGGGGTTACGGTTTCAATAACATTGGTTTCAACATTTATAGGATTGCCTGAGATGTAGTGTTTGATTCTTTGACCGTTTACCACCTTCGGATTTGTGCCTTCGAAGTTGTTGATTTTTATGGCACCGGAACGATAGACCTCCTCGATAACGTAAAGGCATTCCCATTTAGAGATAAGTTTTCCTACAAAAAATCTTAAACGAGAGTTGTATAGCAATACATAATCACCTACATTAAACTCACGCTTTTGTATCATTTTGTCATGCCATCTTTTAACTTTTTCTTTAAACAACTTGGCATTTTATTAAGCTTGAGTTCTCCATTCATCAAGTGAGCTAATATCAAATACCCTCTTCTCACCGGCAAGTTTGAAATCATAGTTGAGCTCTTTAATAGCCCAATATGCCTTGTGTTCTAGTTCGAGAGGTAAGTGACATGCTTTTCCATAAACCATTTTATACGGAGACATACCCATAGGATTTTTATATGCAGTTCTATAGGCCCATAATGCATCATCAAGTTTCTTGGACCAATTCTTCCTAGACCTATTGACAGTCTTTTGCAAAATTAATTTGAGCTCTTTATTACTCAACTCTACTTGACCACTAGACTGCGGGTGATATGGGGATGCAATTCTATGATTAACGTCATACTTAGCAAGCATCTTACGGAAAGCACCATGAATAAAATGTGAACCACCATCCGTCATTAAATATCTAGGGACTCGAAACCACGGAAAAATAACTTCTTTAAGCATTTTAATAGAGGTGTTATGACCAGGACTACTAGTTGGAATAGCTTCTACCCACTTAGTAATGTAATCAACAACAACTAAAATATGTGTATATCCATTAGAGGCAGGAAAAGGTCCCATGTAATCAAAGCCCCAAACATCAAGTGGTTCAATAACAAGTGAATAATTCATAGGCATTTCTTGACGTCTACTAATATTACCAATTCTTTGACATTCATCACAAGACAAGATAAACTTACGGGACCTTGAAGAGAGTAGGCCAATAAAAACTAGATTGCAATACCTTATGTGCAGTTCTATCTCCAGCGTGGTGTCCTCCATAGGCTTCAGAGTGACACTTGTGTAAGATCTGTTCCTGTTCATGCTCAGGTACACAACGTCTAATAACACCATCTAATCCTTCTTTATAAAGATGTGGGTCATCCCAAAAGTAATGTCTCAAATCATAGAAAAACTTTTTCTTTTGCTGGTATGTGAAACTAGGTGGTATAAATTTAGCAACAATGTAATTAGCATAGTCACCATACCATGGAGTACTATGAGAAGTATTTATGACATTTAGTTGCTCATCAGGAAAGCTATCATCAATAGGTAGTGGGTCATCAAGAACATTTTCTAACCAAGACAAGTTGTCAGCAACGGGGTTCTCAGCTCCCTTTCTATCAACAATATGCAAATCAAATTCTTGTAGCAAGAGAACCCATTTAATAAGTCTAGGTTTAGCATCTTTCTTTTCCATCAAATATTTGATAGCAGCATGATCAGTGTGAATAGTTACTTTAGAATCAACAATATAAGGTCTGAACTTATCACATGCAAATACAACTGCTAAGAATTATTTTTCAGTACTAGCATAGTTTCTTTGAGCATTGTCTAGAGTCTTACTAGCATAATGGATAACATTTAATTTCTTATCAACTCTTTGCCCTAGAACAACACCTACAGCATAATCACAAGAATCACACATAGTTTCAAAGGGTAAATTCCAATCAGGTGGCTGAACAATAGGTGCAGAGATCAGTGCTTTCTTAAGTATTTCGAATGCTTCTACACAATCATCATCAAAGACAAATGGTATATCTTTTTGTAATAAATTAGTCAGAGGCCGAGAAATTTTTGAGAAGTCCTTAATGAACCTCCTATAAAATCCGGCATGACCAAGGAAACTTCTTATACCTTTGATGTCCTTGGGACATGGCATCTTTTCAATAGCATCGACCTTGGCTTTATCAACTTCAATACCTCTTTCAGAAACTTTATGCCCCAAGACAATACCTTCATTAACCATAAAGTGGCACTATTCCCAATTCAAGACAAGATTCGTTTCTTCACATCTCTGCAAAACTCGACCAAGATTGCTCAAGCAATCGTCAAAAGAGGATCCATAGACGGAAAAGTCATCCATAAAAACTTCACAAATCTTTTCACAAAAGTCAGAGAATATAGCCATCATGCATCTTTGAAAGGTAGCACGTGCATTTCATAAACCAAAAGGCATACATCTATAATCAAAAGTACCAAAAGGGCATGTAAAAGTAGTCTTTGAGTGATCCTTAGACGACACAGGTATTTGAGAGAAACCAGAATAACCATCTAGAAAGCAATAATGTGTATGTTTGCATAATCTTTCTAGCATTTGATCAATAAAAGGTAAGGGGTAATGATCTTTCTTAGTAGCTTTATTTAATTTGCGGAATTCAATTACCATCCTATAACCTGTAATAATTCTTTGCGGGATCAATTCATATTTATCATTGGGAACAACAGTAATACCTCTCGTCTTAGGAACACAATGAACAGGACTTACCCACTGACTATCAGCAACGGGATAAATTATACCTGCCTCCAGAAGCTTTAGTATTTCCTTTCTTACCACTTCTTTCATCTTAGGATTAAGCCTTCATTGATGATCATGAACCGGTTTGGCATCTTCTTCCAAATTTATTTTATGTTGACATAAAGTGGGACTAATGCCCTTAAGATCATCAAGAGTATATCAAATAGCAGCACAGTGCTTCTTCAGAGTTTTCAATAATCTCTCTTCTTCATGCTCTGAAAGGTTAGCACTAATAATAATAGGATATATTTTCTTTTCATCAAGATAAGCATATTTAAGATTATCAGGCAATGGTTTAAGCTCAAACACGGGATCACCCTTGGGTGGAGGAGGATCCCCTAGGATTTCAACAGGCAAATTTTGTTTCAGAATAGGTTCCTGTTTAAAGAATACTTCATCTATTTCCCTTCTTTCATTCATAAACATATCATTTTCATGGTCTAGCAAATAATCTTCTAGAAGATCACTAGGTGGTACGACAATAGAAGCAAGACCAATAATTTCATCCTTACTAGGCAATTCTTCTTCACGGTGTTGTTTACTAAACTTAGAGAATTTAAACTCATGAATCATATCATCCAAGCCAATAGTAACAACATTCTTTTCGCAGTCTATCTTAGCATTAACAATATTCAAGAAGGGTCTACCAAATATAATGGGACAAAAGCTATCTTGTGGGGAGCTAAGAATAAGAAAATCAGCAGGATATTTGATTTTCCCACACAAGACTTCAACATCCCTAACAATTCCCACTGGCGACATTGTATCTCTATTGGCAAGTTTAATCGTGACATCAATATCTTCTAACTCGGCAGGTGCAATTCCATGCTTAATTTATTTATATAAGTCATGAGGTATGACACTAGCACTACCACCCATATCACATAAGCCATGATAACAATGATCTCCTATTTTAACAGAAATAACAGGCACGCCTACCACAGGTCTATGTTTATCTTTAGCGCTGTGTTTAGCAATTCTAGCAGATTCACCACGTAATTGAATAACATGCCCATCAATATTATCAGACAAGAGATCTTTAACAATAGCAATATTAGGTTCTACTTTGACTTGCTCAGGAGGTGTATAAGTTCTAATATTGCTTTTACTTAACCACGGTTGAAGCTTTAGCATGCTCCTTTATTCTAACAGGGAAAGGTGGTTTCTCAACATAAGAGGTAGGAACAATAGGATCATTGTAAGTGACAGTCTTTTCTTCAACTTTAATAGGTGCAGCTACTTTTACTTCTATGGGAGGATGATATTTAAACCACTTCTCCTTGGGGAGATCAACATAAGTAGCAAAAGATTCACAGAAAGAAGCTACTATCTCAGAGTCAAGTCCATATTTAGTGCTAAACTTACGGAAAATATCGGTATCCATAAAAGATTTAACACAATCAAACTTAGGTGTCATACCTAACTCCTTACCTTCGTCGAGGTCCCAATCTTGAGTTGAGTTTAATTCTATCCAATAAATTCCATCTGAATTCAATAGTCTTCATCATAAAAGAGCCAAAGACAAGAAGTATCGAGCATGGTTTGATTATTATGAGAAAGCCGAGTATAAAAACTTTGAATAATTATTTCTCTCGAGAGCTCATGATTGGGGCATGAATATAACATTGATTTAAGCCTCCCCCAAGATTGAGCGATGCTTTCTCCTTCGCGAGGCCAAAAATTATATATATAATTGCGATCATGATGAACAAGATGCATAGGATAATATTTTTGATGAAATTCCAATTTCAGTCTTTTGTAGTTCCATGATCTCGTATCATAACTCTTATAATAGGAAAAGCGCTCCCGAGGACACATGGGAATATCGTCAAGCTAGTTTTCATCACGTCCATATGATTCGCGTTCGGTACTTTGATAATTTGGTATGTGGGTGGACCGGTGCTTGGGTGCTGTTCTTACTTGAACAAACATCCCACTTATGATTAACCTCTATTGCAAGCATCCACAACTACAACAAAAGTATTAAGGTAAACCTAACCATAACATGAAACATATGGATCCAAATCAGCCCCTTACGAAGCAACGCATAAACTAGGGTTTAAGCTTCTGTCACTCTAGCAACCCATCATCTACTTATTACTTCCCAATGCCTTCCTCTAGGCCCAAATAATGGTGAAGTGTTATGTAGTCGACGTTCACATAACACCACTAGAGGCTAGACAACATACATCTCATCGTAATATCGAGCGAATACCAAATTCACATGACTACTAATAGCAAGACTTCTCCCATGTCCTCGTGAACAAACGTAACTACTCACAAAGCATATTCATGTTCATAATCAGAGGGGTATTAATATGCATATAGGATCTGAACATATGATCTTCCACCAAATAAACCAACTAGCATCAACTACAAGGAATAATCAACACTACTAGCAACCTACTAGTACCAATCCCGGACTTGGAGACAAGAATTGGATACAAGAGATGAACTAGGGTTTTGAGAGGAGATGGTATTGGTGAAGATGTTGATGGAGATTGCCCTCTCCCGATGAGAGGAGCGTTGGTGATGATGATGGCGATGATTTCCCTCCTGAGGGAAGTGTCCCCGGCAGTATAGCTCTCTGGAGCCCTAGATTGGTTCCGCCAAGGTTCCGCCTCGTGGCGGCGGAGTTTCGTCCTGAAAGGTTGCTTCTGATTTTTTTCTCGACGAAAGACCTCATATAGTAGAAGATGGGCATCGGAGGGCCACCAAGGGGCCCACGAGGTAGGGGGGCGTGCACTAGGAGGGGGGCACGCCCCCCACCCTCGTGGACAGGGTGTGGGCCCCCTGGCCTTCATCTTTGGCGAGGATTTTTTATTATTTATTGTAAGATATTCCGTGGAGTTTCAGGACTTTTGGAGTTGTGCAGAATAGGTTTCTAATATTTGCTCCTTTTCCAGCCCAGAATTCTAGCTGCTGGCATTCTCCCTCTGTATGTAAACCTTGTAAAATAAGAGAGAATAGGCATAAGTATTGTGACATAACGTGTAATAACATCCCATAATGCAATAAATATCGATATAAAAGCATGATGCAAAATGGAGGTATCAGGGTCGCGCCCCCTCCCCTTGTCCAATTCGGACTCCCCATGGAGAGGGGCGCACGCCACCCCCTTGTGGGCTGCCTTGCCTCTCCCCTATAGCCCATGTGGCCCATTACTTCCCCGAGGGGTTCCGTTAACCCCTCGGTACTCCAAAGAAAATAGCCGAAACACTCTGGAACCATTCCGTTGTCCGAATACCACCTTCCAGTATATCAGTCTTTACCTCTCGGCCATTTCGACACTCCTCGTCATGTCCGTGATCTCATCCAGGACTCCAAACAATCTTCAGTCACCAAACGTTAAGGATGCGGACCCTACGGGTTCGAGAACTATGTAGACATGACCGATACACCTCTCCGGTCAATAACCAATAGCGGGACCTGGATGCTCATATTGGTTCCCACATATTCTACGAAGATCTTTATCGGTCGAACCGCAATGTCAACATACGTTATTCCCTTTGTCATTGGTATGTTACTTGCCCAAGATTCGATCGTCGGTATATTCATACCTAGTTCAATCTCGTTACCGGCAAGTCTCTTTACTCGTTCTGTAGTGCATCATCCCGCAACTAACTCATTAGTCACATTGCCTGCAAGGCTTCATATGATGTAGATTACCGAGAGGGCCCAGAGATACCTCCCCGATACTCTGAGTGACAATTCCTAATATCGACCTATCACAACCCAACAAACACCTTCAGAGATACCCGTAGAGCATCTTTATAATCACCCAGTTACTTTGTGACGTTTGATAGCACAAAAGGTGGTATCCGGGAGTTGCATAATCTCATAGTCGAAGGAATATGTATTTGAAATGAAGAAAGCAATAGCAATAAAACTGAATGACCATAATGCTAGGCTAATGAATGGGTCTTGTCCATCACATCATTCTCCTAATGATGTGATCCCGTTTATCAAATGACAACACATGTCTATGGTTCGGAAACTTAACCATCTTTGATCAACGAGCTAGTCTAGTAGAGGCTTACTAGGGACACAATATTTTGTCTATGTATCCACACATGTATCAAGTTTCCGATTAATACAATTCTAGCATGAATAAAAACATTTATCATGAAAAAAATAAAATAACAACTTTATTATTGCCTCTAGGGCATATTTCCTTCATGATGTGTACCTAAGGCCATTAGTTGAAAACTTTCACAGCTGTGGAATGGAAAGATGTACGTGTGTGGGATGAGCACAAACAGCAGGAATTTGACATGTGTGCGTTGTTGTTTGTAACCAGCAATGATTGGCCTGCTCTTAGTAACGTTTCAGGACAGACAAACAAGGGACACCACGCATGCACGCACTGTTTAGATGATATCAAAAGTATATATTTGGACAAATGCAGGAAAAATGTGTACATGGGACATTGTCGATTTCTTCGACCAACCATCTCAAATGTGATGCCATTCTTGATATGGTCAATGATTTACAAGTGATTTATGAAAAGGGTCCTGGAAGACAATCTGTTCAGAATGACGCTGAGGGACGGACACCCATGTGGAAGAAGAAATCTATATTTTGAGACCTAACCAATTGGAAAGACCTAGAGGTCCGCTCTGCAATCAATGTGATACACGTGGCGAAGAATCTTTGCGTGAACCTGCTAGGCTTCTTGGGCGTGTATGGGATGACAAAAGATACACCGGAGGAACGGGAGGACCAGCAACGTGTGCACGAAAAAGACGTCATGCATCCAAAGCAGTATCAAAGTCCTGCCAGCTACGCTCTTACCAAAGAAGAGAAGGAAATCTTCTTTGAATGCCTTCTCAGTATGAAGGTCCCGTATGGCTTCTCGTCCAATAAAAATGGAATAATAAATATGGCAGAGAAAAAGTTCCAGAACCTAAAGTCTCATGAACACCTCGTGATCGTACATCCACACAGACCCATTTCAGACAAATTACATTAAACCCTTTTCAAAATATGGTGTGCATGTGATGTTTGTTGTAGTGCTCCTGCCAGCCTTCCTCCCACACGTTCCAACATATTGTGCTAGTTCAGATTCTATTTTTATCCTCAAGCCATGTGAAACCACGAAAAGGTCAACCCCCGCCCCCACTGGTACTGTACCTCGAATATCCCGCACGAACACAACACCCACCGGAGCATGCAGCCGTTTTCGAAGTGGACGGAGCTGCGGCCTGGGAAGAGGACGGAGTCTCCGACATCGCTGAGCTGGAGCACACCCTCGACGGCTGTGAGTAGTGCACGCTGACTGGACACATGGAGGACAGTGTGATCTAGCAGCTTGCCCTCGTCGGCCACGAGGGGTAGCTATGCTCCAGCTACATGCCCTGGTCAGTCACGAGGAGGTGCATCACATCCTCGCCAACTTTCCTTTATGCTTTCCAAAAAATTCTACATCATTTCTGATCAACAATATGTCATTCACCTATACTTATCAGAAAGGCTATAGTGCTCCCACTCACTTTCTTGTAAATACAGGCTTCCTCGCAAGTCTGTATAAAACTATATGATGTGATTAAGGATGGCATTGGATCGGGTTCGGCCCAGGTTGAACAAAATAAAATCCCTATCCGAATCCACGAGTTATTCTTTGCCCATCCATGAAAAAACCCACGGGCAAAAAATTGTGTCCATGTCCAAACCCGATGGATATCCATAACCAATGGATACCCATCAGGTCCTATCAAAACACGTATACATAATACCTTGAAAATCACATAACATGGTACACCATTCACATAAAGAATCAAATTCTCACAAAATGACATCTGAGATGGGCACTACACGAAATAAGCGTTTAGATTCTCATAGAATGACATATCAGAACATCAAATACACATAAGTAGAAAATTCTCTGCCTTAGTTCCTCACAAAATGACATAGGAATAGCCCAACATAATTTCTTGGTCTTAATTTCTTACAAAATAGCATAGAAATAGCTGAACAGAATTTATCAGCCTTAGTTTCCTACAGCAGGAGACATAAGTACATCATAATTCTCATTATAAGTGAAGGAAGGTATTCTTCTAGGCATCATCTTCTTTCTTCACCGCATGACCGACTAAGCGCCGACTATATCTAGGTCCGCAGCAATAGGAGTCGAGGAGTTGAGAGGATCCTATACGAAGATTGACGAGTCATTTACCGAGGAGATGTGAATGGGATGGAGCGGTGGAGTAATTACTCGGTGGGGATTAGGAAATTTTTTGGTGATTCTTTTATTATAATAAAGAAAAGATGATAGGGTATACACTTACGGTCCGGGTTTGGATATATCCATGGGTAGAAAATTACACCCATGCCCTATCCATGATTAATCGGGCTGGGTTCGGGCGTTTTCCATGGGTATAAAATTGTATCCAAACCATGTCCATTCGGGTCGGGTATCCACGGGTATCCATATTTGTTGATAAAATTGCCATCCTTAGCTGTGATCAACTCATCAAAGCCTATATTCCAACTCCGAGATGCTTGCACCAATCCATAAATGGATCACTGGAGCTTGCACACTTTGTTAGCACCTTTAGGATTGACAAAATCTTCTGGTTGCATCATATACAACTCATCTTAGAGATGTCCATTTAAGGAATGCAGTTCTGACATCCATTTGCTAGATTTCACAAAATGTGGCAATTGCTAACATGATTCGGATGGACTTAAGCATCGCTACGGTTGAGAAAGCCTCATTGTAGTCAACCCCTTGAACTTATCAAAAACCTTTTCCGACAAGTCGAGCTTTATAGACCGTAAGATTACCATTAGCGTAAGTCTTCTTTTGAAGATCCCTTTATTCTCTATGGGTCGCCGATCATCGAGCAGATCCACCAAAGTCCACACTTTGTTCTCATACATGGATCCTATCTCAGACTTCATGTCCTCAAGCCATTTATCAAAATCTGGGCTCACCATAGCTTCTTCATAGTGCGTAGGTTCGTCATGTTCAAGTAACATGACCTCCAGAACAGGATTACCGTACCACTCTGGTGCGGATCACGCTCTGTTTAACCTACAAGGTTCTATAGCAACTTGATCTGAAATTTCATGATCTTTATCATTAGCTTCCTCTCCAGTTGGTGTAGGCATCACGGGAACAGATTTCTCGGATGAGCTACTTTCCAAACTGAGAGTAGGTACAATTACCTCATCAAGTTCTACTTTCCTCGCACTCACTTCTATCAAGAGAAACTCCTTCTCTAGAAAGGTTCTGTTCTTAGCAACAAAAATCTTGCCTTCGGACTTGTGATAGAAGGTGTACCAAATTGTTTCCTTAGGGTATCCTATGAAGACGCACTTATCCGATTTGGGTTCGAGCTTATAAGGTTGAAGAATTTTGACATAAGCATCGTATCCCCAAACTTGTAAGAAATGACAGCTTATGTTTGTTGCCAAACCAAAGTTCATACGGTGTCGTCTCAACAGATTTCGATGGTGACCTATTTATTGTGAATGCAGCTGTCTCTAATGCATAGCCCCAAAGTGATAGTGGTAAATTGGTAAGAGACATCATAGATCGCACCATATCTAATAAAGTGCGGTTACGATGTTCGAACACACCATTACGCTGTGGTGTTCCAGGTGGCGTGAGCTGTGAAACTATTCCACATTGTTTTAAATGAAGGCCAAACTCGTAACTCAAATATTCACCTCCACGATCAGATCGTAGAAACTTTATTTTCTTGTTACGATGATTCTCCACTTCACTCTAAAATTATTTGAACTTTTCGAATGTTTCAGACTTGTGTTTCATTAAGTAGATATACCCATATCTACTCAAATCATCTGTGAAGGTCAGAAAATAACGATACCCACCATGAGCCTCAACACTCATCGGACCGCATACATCGGTATGTACTATTTCCAATAAGTCATTAGCTTGTTCCATTATTCCGGGGAATGGAGTTTTAGTCGTCTTGCCCATAAGGCATGGTTCGCAAGTATCAAATGATTCATAATCAAGTGATTCCAAAAGTCCATCTGCATGGAGTTTCTTCATGCGATTTACACCGATATGACCCAAATGGTAGTGCCACAAATAAGTTGCAATCAACTTTGCATCTTTTGGCATCAATATTATGAATATGTGTATCACCACGATCGAGATTCAATAAACCATTAACATTTGGTGTATGACCATAGAAGGTTTTATTCATGTAAACATAATAACAATCACTCTTTGTCTTTAATGAATAAACATATTGCAATAAACATGATCCAATCATATTCATGCTCAACGCAGACACCAAATAACATTTATTTAGGTTCAACACTAATCCTGAAAGTATAGGGGGTGTGCGATGATGATCATATCAATCTTGGAACCACTTCCAACACACATCATCACTTCACCCTCAACTAGCCTCTATTTATTCTGCAACTCCTGTTTTGAGTTACTAATCTTAGCAACCGAACAGGTATCAAATGCCCAGGGGCTAGTACAATCACTAGTAAGGTACACATCAATAACATGTATATCAAATATACCTTTGGTCACTTTGCCATCCTTCTTATCCACCAAATATTTGGGGTAGTTATGCTTCGAGTGACCATTTCCGTTACACTAGAAGCACCCAGTTTCATGCTTAGGTCCAGCTTTGGGCTTCTTCATGGGAGTGACAACTTGCTTGCCATTCTTCTTGAAGTTCCCTTTATTCCTCTTTTCCCTTTTACTTGAAGCTAGTGGTCTTATTTAATCATCAACACTGGATGCTTTTTCTTGATTTCTACCTTCGTCGATTTCAGCATCACGAAGAGCTCAGGAATCGCTTTCGTCATCCCTTGCATATTATAGTTGATCACGTAGTTACAGTAACTTGGTGATGGTGACTAGGGAACTATGTCAATCACTATCTTATCTGGAGGATTAACTCCCACTTGATTCAAGCGATTGTAGTACCCTGACATTCTGAGCACATGCTCACTAGCTGAGATATTCTCCTCCATCTTTTAGGCAAAGTAGTTGTCAGCTGTCTCATACCTCTCGACACGGGCATGAGTTCGAAATACCAATTTCAGTTCTTGGAACATCTCATATGCTCCGTGGCGTTCAAAACGTTTTTTAAGTCCCGGTTCTAAGCCGTAAAGCATGGTGCACTAAACTATCAAGTATTCATCATATTGAGCTAGCCAAACGTTCATAACGTCTGCATCTACTCCTGTAATAGGTCTGTCACCTAGAGGCGCATCAAGGACATAATTCTTATGTGTAGCAATGAGGATAAACCTCATATCATGGACCCAGTCCGCATCATTGCTACTATCATCTAAACTTAGTTTTCTCTAGGGACATAAAAAAATATAGCGGAGCTGCAATGCGAGCTATTGATCTACAACATAATTTGCAAATACTATGAGGACAAAGTTCATGATAAACTAAAGTTCAATTAATCATATTACTTAAGAACTCCCACTTAGATAGACATCCCTCAAGTCATCTAAATGATACTTGATCCAATCAACTAAACCATGTCCGATCATCACGTGAGATGGAGTAGTAATCAATGGTGAACATCTCTATGTCGATCATATCTACTATATGATTCACGTTCGACCTCTTGGTCTCCAGTGTTCCGAGGCCATGTCTGTACATGCTAGGCTCGTCAAGTTTAACCCGAGTATTCCGCATGTGCAAAACTGGCTTGCACCCATTGTATTTGAACGTAGAGCTTATCACACCCGATCATCACCTGGTGTCTCAGCACGAAGAACTTTCGCAACAGTATCTACTCGGGGAGAACACTTATACCTTGAAGTTTAGTTAAGGGATCATCTTATAATGCTACCGCCGTACTAAGCAAAATAAGATGCATAAAAGATAAACATCACATGCAATCAAAATATGTGACATGATATGGCCATCATCATCTTGTGCTTTTGATCTCCATCACCAAAGCAACGTCATGATCTCCGTCGTGACCGGCTTGACACCTTGATCTCCATCGTAGCGCCGTGGTCGTCTCGCCAACTATTGCTTCTATGACTATCGCTACTGCTTAGTCATAATGTAAAGTGATTACATGGTGTTTGTATTTCATACAATAAAGTGACAACCATATGGCTCCTGCCAGTTGCCGATAACATTTACAAAACATGATCATCTCATACAACAACGTATATCACATCATGTCTTGACCATATCACATCACGACATGCCCTGGAAAAACAAGTTAGACGTCCTCTACTTCGTTGTTGCAAGTTTTACGTGGCTGCTATGGGCTTTTAGCAAGAACCGTACTTACGTACGACACAAAAACCACAATAGTGATTTATCAATTTTGTTGTTTTAACCTTCACAAGGACTGGCTGCAGTCAAATTGGATTCAACTAAAGTTGGAGGACCAGACAACTGCCAACCACCTTTATGTAAAACTATTTGCACTTCTGTCGGTGGAACCGATCTCATGAACGTGGTCGTATAAGCTTGGTCCGGGCCGCTTCATCCAACAAACCGCCGAATCAAAATAAGACATTGGTGGTAAGCAGTATGATGATCACCGCCCACAACTCTTTGTGTTCTACTCATGCATATCATCTACGCATAGACCTGGCTCGAATGCCACTGTTGGGAAACGTAGCATGCAATTTCAAAAAAAATTCCTACCCTGACGCAAGATCTATCTAGGAGATGCATAGCAACGAGAGGGGGAGAGTGTGTCAACGTACCCTCGTAAACCGAAAGCGGAAGCGTTTGCTCAACGTGGTTGATGTAGTCGAACGTCTACTCGTTCTAACCGATCGAGTACCGAACGTACGACACCTCCGAGTTATGCACACGTTCAACGCGATGACCTCTCTCGAGCTCTTGATCCAGCAGAGGGTCGAAGGAGTAGATGAGTTCCATCAGCACGACCGCGTAGTGACGGTGATGGTGATGTGATCCACGCACGGCTTCGCTGAAGCACCGCGAGAATATGACCGGAGGCGTAAACTGTGGAGGGGGGCGCCGCAGACGGCTAAGAGCAATTGGTTTGTTCTCTAGGGGCGCCCCCCGCCCATATATGAAGGAGGGAGGGAGAGGAGGGTGGCCTAGGAGCGCTTCAAGTGGGAAGGTGTACCACTTGGACTCCTAGTTGGATTCGCCTCCCTTCCTTCTACCGGAGGGGGGAGGGGGAAGGAGAGGGAGTGGGAGAAGGAAAGGGGGGTGGTGCCCCCTTGCCTAGTCCAATTCGGCCTCCTCCCTTGAGGGGGGGGGGGGGGGGCGCACCAGCCCCTTGTGGGCTGGTTAGCCTCCCTCCTATGGCCCATATCTTACCCCGGGGTGTTCCGGTAACCCCTCTGGTACTCCGGTATGTACCCGTTAGAGTCCGGAACACTTTCGGTGTCTGAATACTACCTTCCAATATATCAATCTTTACCTATCATCCATTTCTAGACTCGTCGTCATGTCCGTGATCTCATCTGGGACTCCGAACAACCTTCGGTCACCAGAACACATAACTCATAAAATACATATCGTCATCGAACGTTAAACGTGCGGACCCTACGGGGTCGAGAACTGTGTAGACATGACCTAGATACCTCTCCGGTCAATAACCAACTGCGGAACCTGGAGGCTCATATTGGTTCCCACATATTCTACGAAGATCTTTATCGGTCGAACCGCAATGTCATAAGTTATTCCCTTTGTCATCGGTATGTTATTTGCCCGAGATTCGATCGTCGGTATCTTCATACATAGTTCAATATCATTACCAGCAAGTTACTTTACTCGTTCCATAATGCATCATCCCGCAACTAACTCATTAGTCAAATTGCTTGCAAGGCTTCATATGATGTGCATTACCGAGAGGGCCCAAAGATACCTCTTTGATACTCGGAGTGTCAAATCCTAATCTCGATCTATGCCAACCCAACAAACACCTCGGAGATACCTGCAGAGTATCTTTATAATCACCCTGTTATATTGTGACATTTGATAGCACACAAGGTATTCCTCCGGTGTCTGGGGGTTGCATAATCTTATAGTTGGAGGAATATGTATTTGACATGAAGAAAGCAGTAGCAATAAAACATAATGATCGTTTATGCTATGCTAACGGATGGGTCTTGTCCATCACATCATTCTCATAACGATGTGATCCAGTTCATCAAATGACAACACATGTCCATGGCTAGGAACCTTAACCATCTTTGATCAACGAGCTAGTCAAGTAGAGGCATACTAGGGACACGGTGTTTTGTCTATGTATCCACACATGTATCAAGTTTCCGGTCAATACAATTCTAGCATGAATAATAAACATTTATCATGATATAAGGAAATATAAAATAACAACTTTATTATTGCCTCTAGGGCACATTTCCTTCAGCAGTGTCCCTACAGTTACTACCCTTTGTAACCACACCACCGTTGCCAAAAACAGGGAAGCACAACTGGTTCCTTGCTTGATCAGACGACTGCAAAAGACTGATGATCATTCGCACACATGAGCCGGAAAAGTTATATTCAAAAACCCCATTGTGTACAAGTACCATGAAATACATGAGTACCTGGAGAGTGGCTGTTACGTCTATGAGTAGGATACCAACTTGTTGGGGCCCTCAGGATTTTTGAGTTGGAGGTGGGTAAACAACATTGGTTCATACTCTCTATTTCTCGGACTTAGTTATCTGATTAACCGGGATATCATCGTTGGCAAGGACCTTCACGGCAGTGAGGCTCTGTTTGCTAGGGAAAACTGTTTCTACACGGTGAGCCCTAGGACTTCGGGAACAAACTCCCCTGGTTGACAATGATACAACCTGCAGCCAAAAGAAGGTGAGAATGACAAAGGCATCTGGATTAACTTTGATCCTTGGGTGTCTCATGTCCGACAGGAAGTGATGTGGTTCAAGCCTTCATGTTTATTGGTAATTGGGTTGTTGCATCGAAAGAATGGAGTTCTTGTGTCTCCGAATCACTGGTGGCTGAAGCGGGCCTGCAAATTATGATGGTGTTGGATCATCACTCCTCGAATTATTTGTTGTCTTTGCTGCTTGTTTTGGATGGGTAGTTCCCCCTTTTGTTATGCGGACTCCTTGTCATTTGGTCATCCTCGGCTATGTCTCTCTTACTATGTAATAGTTGCCTCTCTTTAGAGTGTCATTCTCGTCTGGATCACGAGAGTCTGAGCACTGCAGATGTGTGCATTTATGTGGTGTAGCAAGACTTCTTATGAAATATCATGTCTTGTTGTTTATATCAGTAGTAGTCACTAGTCAGTGTTTGAATGTTATCTATATCGTTGTTTCGAACTATTTATTTTCTTGGACTGTCGGTGGGCTAAATGAGGGCATCACCATTCTCCAGCATTCAGAGTATATCTCCTTTTTTCAAGTTATAATTTGAGCTCATTGTCTTTTCGATGATGTACACTTGTTTGGGCCAGTGAGGTGTCATTTAATATGGGTCCAGTAGTAACGCACAAATAGGTCAATTATGACTCTCAGGCCGGTGATATGTCTCCAACGTATCTATAATTTTTGATTGTTCCATGCTGTTATATAATCATTCTTGGATGTTTTACAATCATTTTCTAGCAACTTTATATCATTTGTGGGACTAACCTATTGACATAGTGCCTAGTGCTAGTTGATGTTTTTGCTTGTTTTTTACTTTGCAGGAAATCAATACCATATGGAGTCCAAACGCAGCAAAACTTTTTGGTGATTTTTTCTGGACCAAAATAGACACGATGGGCCAAGAAAGTATCTAAGGGGGGCTCCAAGGGGAGCACAACCCACCAGGTCGCGCCTGGGGGGCCATGCGCGTCCAGGTGGGTTGTGCCCACCTCTGTGGCCTCCTGCACCGCCTCTTTGCTCTATAAATACCCCAATATTCTAGAAACCCTAGGGGAGTCGACGAAAACCAATTCTAGCTACCGCAAGTTCCAGAAACCACAAATCCAATCTAGACACCATCACGGAGGGATTCATCATCCTCATTGGTTCCTCTCCGATGATGCATGAGTAGTTAGTAGCTAGATGGCTTCCTCTCTCTCGTTTGATTCTCAATTCAATGGACTCTTGGAGATCTATTTGATGTAACTCTTTTTGCGGTGTGTTTGTAGGGATCCGATGAATTTTGAGTTTACGATTAGATCTATGTTTTTGTATATGTAAGTTATTTGGGACTTTTGATGTCTTATATGCATGATTGCTTATAGCCTCATATTTCTTCTCTGAATCTTTGGTTTAGTTAGGCCGACAAGATCGATTTTCTTGCCATGGGAAGAGGTGCTTTGTGATGGGTTCGATCTTACGGTGCTCCATCCTGGTGACAGAAGGGGAACCGACACGTATTTATCGCTGCTATTAAGGATAACATGATGGGGTCTATTTCTACATAAATAGATCTTGTCTACATCATGTCATAGTTCTTATTGCATTAATCTGTTTTTTCATGAACTTAATACACTAGATGCATGCTGGATAGCGGTCGATGTGTGGAGTAATAGTAGTAGATGCTGGCAGGAGTCGGTCTACTAATCTTGGACATTATGCCTATGTAATGATCATTGCCCGGATATCGTCATGATTCTTTGAAGTTCTATCAATTGCCCAACAGTTATTTGTTTACCCACCGTATGCTATTTTTCTCGAGAGAATCCACAAGTGAAATCTACGGCCCACGGGTCTCTTCATTATTATATTTGCCTTCGAGGTCTATTTTTATTTAATTTTATTTGCAGATCTATTAATCCAAAAACACAAAAATACCTTGCTGCAATTTTTTTAATTTATTTTATCTCTCGTTCCCGCGAGATCTATTTATTCTATCTACTACAGTCTTGCCTATTCTTTTACCCGTGAGGGATTGACAACCCCTCTCTTAGATGGGGTTGCAAGTATTTGTTCTTTGTGTGCAGGAGCTGTTTACGTGGTGTTGCGTGGTTCTCCTACTGGTTCGATAACCTTTGTCTCATCACTGAGGGAAATACCTACCTTAGCTGTGTTGCATCATCCCTTCCTCTTTGGGGAAATACAACGTAGTTCAAGCCACATCAAAAGGAATTTCTGTCGCCGTTGCCGGGGAGGATCATGTCAAGATAGTCTCCTGTCCACGTGCCAATTTCTGGCGCCATTGCCGGGGAGACATCATCAACATCTACCAGGTTCCTAATCACAAATATCACCTCCTTGCAATTTACATTATTTGCCATTTGCCTCTCGTTTTCCTCTCCCCCACTTCACAAAATCTGTCGATTTGTTCGCCCTCTTCGGTTACCGTTTTCTCGTCAGATCTAGTTTTGAGTGCAATCTTGTTTGTGTAGTCATGATACCTCAACGAAAATATTATGATGTTCCTTACCTCAATATTTTGCTTGAAATTGAGAAAAGTACAAAGTAATATATGAATAGACAATTTGAGCATAATAAATATTTTACCTAAGAACTTATGGAACACTCTGTTGTGCTTGAAGCTATAACTAAACAACTTGATGATATTAGTAGAGAAGTTTGCAATCTCCAATCTAAGTATGCTCTTGCTGAAAGTTTTCTAGGCAAAATATCTGATGCACAAGCTAGCCTAGTAAATCGAATGGCCGCTAAACCAATCTTGTTAGAAGATAAAATTGATGAAGATCTTAAAATGATTGGTGTTTCTTTTATTGATTCTTCGTTTGGAAAAATTAAGATTGGTGATAAAGGGACTGAAGAAGAGTAAACTTTAGCTAGAAGGCATCCCGATAATTTGGAGGGTGAAAATCTTGTTGAGAGAATTGATAAAAGTTGGTTTGGAGAGGTCAAAACTTTAACTAGTGATGTACCCACTCTTTTGGATTATAAAGACTTTAATTATGAAAATTTCTCTTTGATTGATTGTATTTCCTTGTTGCAATCCATGATAAATTCACCCCATGCTTATGAACAAAATAAAGTTTTTACTGAACATATTGTTGATGCCATGATGAAAGCTTTAGAAGAAAAGTTGGAATTAGAAATTTCAATTCCTAGAAAATTACATGATGAATGGAACCTACTATCAAAGTCAAGATTAAAAATTATGAATGTTTTGCTTTATGTGACTTGGGTGCTTGAGTATTGAAGTCTTCATGTCAAATATAGACTATTGCTTTGAACCATCTAAAAGTCCCAATGTCCATGCTAGAAAAGAAAAGAATATGTGATGAACATGTTAGACGGCATTCCACATCAAAAATTCTATTTATATCATTTACCTACTTGAAGACAAGTTGGAATTAAGCTTGGGGATGCTTGTTCCAATGTAACTATATTTTTTGATTGTTCCATGATGTTATATTATCAATCTTGGATGTTTTATATTCATTTTATAGCAACTTTATATAATTCTTTGGGACTAACCTATTGACCTAGTGCCCAGTGGCAGATGTTGTTTTCTGCTTGTTTTTTACTTCGCAGAATTCCCCTATCAAATGGAGTCCAAACGCAGCGACATTTTTTGGAGAATTTTGTGGACCAGAAGACAACTTGGGGGCCAAGGAAGCACCTAGGGGGGAGGCTCATGGGGCCCACAAGACACCAGCGTACGTCAGAGGCCCCTGGCGCGCCCTGATGGGCTGTGTGGCCCATGGGGTCTCCTTCACCGCACCTCAGCTCTATAAATACCCAAATATCCCAGAAATGCTAGGGGAGTCGGCGAAAAATTATTCCAGCTGCCGCAAGTTCCAGAACCACGGGATCCAATCTAGAGCCCTTTTATGGAACCCCGCCGGAGGGAACACGATCACAGAGGGGTTCATCATCCTCATTGGTGCTCCTCCGATGATGCGTGAGGAGTTCACCTCAGACCTACGGGTCCGTAGGCAGTAGCTAGCTGGCTTCTTCTCTCTTTGTTCTTCAATACAATGTTGTCTTGGAGATCTATTTGATGTAATGACTTTTTGTGGTGTGTTTGTTGGAATACGATGAATTGTGAGTTTATGGTCAGATTTGTTTTGCATTAATATCTATACGTGATTATTATAATCTCGTATTTCTTCTCCGATATTTTGGCTTTGTTTGGCCAACTTTATTGATTTATCTTGCAACGAGAAGAGGTGCTTTGTGATACGTTTGATCTTGCGGTGTCCTCACCCAATGACAAAAGGGGTACCGAGGCTATTAAGGATAAAAATATGGGGCCTACTCCTACACGAATGGATCTTGTCTACATCATGCCATCATTCTTATTGCATTACTCCGTTTCTCCATGAACTTAATACACTAGATGCATGCTGGATCATGGTCCATGTGTGGAGTAATAGTAGTAGATACATAATCATTTCGGTCTACTAATCTTGGATGTGATGCCTACATGATCATTGTCTTGGATATCGTCATAAACTCTATCAATTACCCAACAGTAATTTGTTTACCCACCGCGTGCTATTTCTCGAGAGAAACTACTAGTGAAATCTACGACCCCCGGGTCTATTTTCTTATCATATACTTTCACATCTACATTGCTATTTGCCTTTTCCTTTATTTGCATCTTTTATTTTCAGATCTATATTATCAAAAAGCCAAAATTACCACGCTGAATTTTATTCATCATTATTTTATTTGCATCTACCCATCTATCTATTTACCAATCATTTAGTTGAGAGGGATTGACAACCCCTCTTACGCGTCGGGTTGAAAGTATTTGTTCTTTGTGTGCAGGTACCTGATACGTCTCCAACGTATATATAATTTTTGATTGTTCCATGCTATTATATTACCCATTTTGGATGTTTATGGGCTTTACTCTACACTTTTATATCATTTTTGGGACTAACCTACTAACCGGAGGCCGAGCACGAATTGCTGTTTGTTTTGCCTATTTTAATGTTTCGAAGAAAAGGAATATCAAATAGAGTGCAAACGGAATGAAACCTTCGGGAGCGATCTTTTCGGAACAAACACAATCCATGAGACTTGGAGTGGATGTCAAGCAGCAAACGAGGCGGCCACGAGGGTGCCCGGCGCGCCCAAATGGGGTGGGCACGCCCCCCACCTTCGTGGGCCCCTTGTGGCTAAACCTACATACTTCTTCCTCCTATATATATCCACGTACCGTGAAAACATCCAGGAGCACCACAAAAAACTATTTCCACCGCCGCAACCTTATGTATCAGCGAGATCCCATTTTGGAGCTCCGCTGGAGGGGGAATCGACCATGGAGGGCCTCTACATTATCTCCAAGGCCTCTCTGATGAGTTGTGAGTAGCTTACCACAGACCTTCGGGTCCATAGTTATTAGCTAGATGGCTTCTTCTCGCTCTTTGAATCTCAATACAAAGTTCTCCTCGATCTTCTTGGAGATCTATTCTGTGTAACTCTTTTTGCGGTGTGTTTGTCGAGATCCGATGAATTGTGGGTTTATGATCAAGTTTATCTATGAGAAATATTTGAATCTCCTCTGAATTATTTTATGTATGATTGGTTATCTTTGCAAGTCTCTTCGAATTATTAGTTTGGTTTGGCCTACTAGATTGGTCTTTCTTGCAATGGGAGAAGTGCTTAGCTTTGGGTTCAATCTTACGGTGTACTTTCCCAGTGACAGCAGGGGCAGCAAGGCACGTATTGTATTGTTTCCACTGAGGATAAAAAGATGGGTTTTATATGATATTGCATGAGTTTATCCCTCTACATCATGTCATCTTTCTTAATGCGTTAATCTGTTCTTATGAACTTAATACTCTAGATGCAGGCAGGAGTCGGTCGATGTGTGGAATAATAGTAGTAGATGCAGAATAGTTTCGATCTACTTGTCACGGACGTGATTCCTATATACATGGTCATGCCTATATATTCTCATAACTATGCACTTTTTTATCAATTGCTCGACAGTAATTTGTTCATCCACCATAATACTTATGGTATCTTGAGAGATGCCACTAGTGAAACCTATGGCCCCGGGGTCTATCTTTTATCATATAAGTTTCCCATCTACTTTTATTTGCATCTTTTATTTTCCAATCTAAATACCAAAAAATTTATCTTATCTTATTATCTCTATCAGATCTCACTTTCGCAAGTTACCGTGAAGGGATTGACAACCCCTTTATCGCGTTGGTTGCGAGGTTCTTGTTTGTTTGTGTAGGTGTGTGGGACCTTTGAGGAGCCTCCTACTGGATTGATACCTTGGTTCTCAAAAACTGAGGGAAATACTTACGCTACTTTGCCGCATCATCCTTTCCTCTTCAAGGGAAAACCAGCGCAGTGCTCAAGAGGTAGCAGTACCATTTACATAGTGTTCTTTGGTTCTCCTACTGGTTCGATAACCTTGGTTTCATAACTCAGGGAAATACTTACCGTATCTATGCTGCATCATCCCTTCCTCTTTGAGGAAACACCAACGTAGTTTCAGGCCACGTCACGACGCTACAGCTAACTTGTAGTTGTAGGGCGTTTTGACCCGCGCTACTGCTATGTATGGGTAGCAGTAGCTAGCTTTACTAAACAACGCTACTGCTAATAGTTGAAGTGCCTGACTTGAAGCAGCTCTACTGCTAAGGGCACGCTACTGCTATGTACATGCCCTTCGCTACTATTATTGTTATTTGTTTCTGGAAAAAAATCGGCTGCATATTTCTTTTGTATTTGTACAGGTTTTATACAATAATCTCTAGCATATCATACACATACAAACTCTAATCATATCATACACATCAAATCATGTCATCGTCAAATCATGTCATCGTCATAATCATCATCCAACACAAAGTGATGTCTCTCGTCATCATCTCGAAATACCGATATAAGTCTCGAACACTTGCAACTACATCATCATCCATCTAAACAATGATATATAAGAGAAGAGATATCACTATGACTAAGAGAGGAACTATGTAGTACATGAGCCGGGTGTTATGATTCCTCTCTCGCGCTAGCATGAACATCAAGTAACTGGCTCTTGCTTCTTGTCTACTACCGAAACCTTTATGGCTGGTGCCCGAGAACCGCTCGACCCGGGCCTGACACTCACGGTCACTCGTCGTACACTACTAGAACTTTCCCTATGTACACGACATATAGCACTTCTTCGCCATCAAGAATCTATGTACATATTAGAGATGCATCTTCATCAAGGGAATCAACAATAATATGCAACATAATTAATATACATGAGCAACACAAAAAGAAAGGGTTAGCAAATAGATGCAACAGATAGTAAACATAATTAATAAATGCACGTTCATCATACCCAAAGTAAATAACTAGATGTACTTCGACCATCATACCCAAACAAACAGACTAGCTAGTGTTACATAAGTTCAGCAGGACTATTGACATCACAAAGTTCCATCGCTATGGAAAGTATAATTGAGTTCAACCGACACATCATCATTGGTATCGTCAATCATTGGAAGTTCCATTCATCAAGATCTGGGAGGATGCACCCTAGCTTCGTGAACGGCGCCAGGTCCTGACGTTGCATGCCTATGCGAGTTCGGACGTCAGCTCGCGATATAGGCCCGTGGTGGAACATTCCCTTCTCGATGACTTCTTTAATGATGACCGTTGCTATGTCCCTCTGGATGCGATAGAATTCATCCCTGATTTTGTAATCCAGTTCTTCTCCTAGGGATTGTACCCATATGCGGATATGATCATCGTTGTTGGTTGTCATGCAAAGCTTTTGGTGATCCCTTCTGTAATCCATCTGGAGGAGGTAGAATCCATCGTTCTTGTTACTTGTCGGTTGATGGATGCTGCAGAAGTTGGTTTTATGTCCGAAACCCGGCCTCTTCTTTCTTTGTTTCCTGATTAGGAGGTGGCCACCCTTCATGTTGAAGCCGTGGGGAGCCTCGTCTAGAATATCCATTATGTGGTTGTAGTTCTTCTTATTGAACTTTCTGGATGAGTCAAAATACAATGCGTGGGAGACTCACGAGTAAAGAATGATAAGGACGGCCCGATGGTTGCTGCGGGAAAAAAACACCTCAAATTATTCTCCATATGAGCGAGGCAGATTGATGGAAATGTATGAAAGGGTTATCCGGCAATGACTTACACTGGATGATAAGGCAGGAAAATTGTTTCCTTGTCCTTATTCATTATCATTAAGTTTTCAATGTAGTCCCAAGCAGCTTTATGCTCAAACTCGCCGAGACTCAAGAACTCCTCGTGCATGTAGTAAGGATCCGCCACACAGATTTCTTTGACTTGTTCTCTCCTGATGCTGAAGCTCGTATGTAGCGCAAAAAGGCGGACGATTGTAAAATTGATCCGCCTTGTAAGAAACATCTGAAAGATATGATCAAATTGTAGGAAGAACATCTCATCGGGCAGTGTGTCAACGTAGCACTTCCCCTGAGGCACACGAACCGCGTAAAGTGGATATCCTGGATCCTTCGACGCAAGAAGGCTTTTCTCAGTCGACAACACATGGTCGTGCAGTCTCCTGAGATCCCTTGATATGGCCTCCAGCGGTTCCAGTGGCAGGATTGGTTTGCCCGTGACATGGAACAACGTCGCAGCTATGACTGGTACACGGTCTGCAAAATTGGTCGGCTGGCTACTATAAGCTTTGGGTTTCTTTTAGGCAGCAGAGCCTTTCTTCGATGGTCTCCTCCTCTCCTTTTTCTTGGGCTGACCTTCCAGACCCTTCCTTAACCCCTTCACTAGTGTTGGCGGGCTAATCACTATAAAACCCTCGGCTACTCGAGCCAGCGTTGAGGCGGTGCTACGTCTTGAGCTTGCGTTGGTTTTCCCCGAAGAGGAGAGGATGATGCAGCAGAGTAGCGTAAGTATTTCCCTCAGTTTTTGAGAACCAAGGTATCAATCCAGTAGGAGGCCATGCGCGAGTCCCTCGTACCTACACAAAGCAAATAGCTCCTCGCAACCAACGCGAATAGGGGTTGTCAATCCCTTCACGGTCACTTACGAGAGTGAGATCTGATAGAGATGATAGATAATATTTTTGGTATTTTTGGTATAAAGATGCAAAGTAACAATAAAAGTCCAAGTAAAGAGCAAAGCAATAATAAAGCGTAGGAAGATTAATATGATGAAAATTGACCCGGGGGCCATAGATTTCACTAGTGGCTTCTCTCAAGAGCATAGGTATTTTCAAGGGTGAATTGAGCAATTACTGTTGAGCAATTGATGAATTGAGCATGGTTATGAGAGTATCTAAGTATGATCATGTATATAGGCATCACGTCCGAGACAAGTAGACCGACTCCTGCCTGCATCTACTACTATTACTCCACTCATCGACCGCTATCTAGCATGCATCTAGAGTATTAAGTTAATGAAAACAGAGTAACGCCTTAAGCAAGATGACATGATGCAGAGGAATAAATTCATGCAATATGATAAATACCCCATCTTGTTATCCTCGATGGCAACAATACAATACGTGCCTTGCTGCCCGTCACATCGGGGAAAGGACACCGCAAGATTGAACCCAAAGCTAAACACTTCTCCCATTGCAAGAACTACCAATCTAGTTGGCCAAACCAAATGGATAATTCGAAGAGACTTGTAAAGATAACTCAATCATACATAAAAGAATTCAGAGAAGATTCAAATATTGCTCATAGATAATCTTGATCATAAACCCACAATTCATAGGTCTCAACAAACACACCGCAAAAAACAAGATTACATCGAATAGATCTCCACGAGAAAGGGGGAGAACATTGTATTGAGATCCAAAAAGAGAGAAGAAGCCATCTAGCTACTAACTATGGACCCGAAGGTCTGAGGTAAACTACTCACACTTCATCGGAGAGGCTATGATGTTGATGTAGAAGCCCTCCATGGTGGAATCCCCTTCCGGTGGAGCTCCGGAACAGGCCCCAAGATGGGATCTCGTGGATACAGAAAGTTGCAGCGGTGGAATTAGGTGTTTGGCTCTGTCTCCGATCCGACGAAGTGCGTGGGTATATATAGGAGGAAGAAGTACGTCAGTGGAGCCTCGAGGGGCCCACGAGGTAGGGGGGCGCGCCCTAGGGGGGCGCGCCATCCACCCTCGTGGCCACCTTGGAGCTTTCTTGACGGAGGGTCCAAGTATCCTGGGTCTTATCCGATGAGAAAAATCACGTTCCCAAAGATTTCATTCCATTTGGACTCCGTTCGATATTCCATTTCTTGAAACACTGAAATAGGCAAAAAACAGCAACTCTGGGCTGGGCCTCCGGTTAATAGGTTAGTCCCAAAAGTAATATAAAAGTGGAAAATAAATCCCAATATAGTCCAAAATAATAGATAATATAGCATGGAGCAATCAAAAATTATAGATACGTTGGAGACGTATCAGGCATCCCAAGCTTAATTCCTGCTCGTCCTCGAGTAGGTAAATGATAAAAAGAGAAATTTTGATGCAGAGTGCTACTTGGCATAATTTCAATGTAATTCTTTCTTAATCGTGGTATGAATATTCAGATCCGAAAGATTCAAGAAAAAAGTTCACATTGACATAAAAATAATAATACTTCAAGCATACTAACTAAGCAATTATGTCCTCTCAAAATAACATGGCTAAAGAAAGTTCAGCCCTACAAAATCATATAGTTAAGTCATGCTCCATTTTCGTCACACAAGAATGCTCTCATCATGCACAACCCCGATGACAAGCCAAGCAATTTTTTCATACCCTAGTAATCTCAAACTTATAAACCTTCACGCAATACATGAGCGCGAGCCATGGATATAGCACTATGGGTGGAATAGAATATAATGATGGGGGTTATGTGGAGAAGACAAAAAAGGAGAAGGTCTCACATCAACGAGGCTAATCAACGGGCTATGGAGATGCCCATCAATTGATGTTAATGCAAGGAGTAGGGATTGCCATGAAACAGATGCACTAGCACTACTAGGGAAAAGCCTAGCAGCAGCGCAGGTTTTGGGCATCTCAGTTGCGCGGGGACCGGCGCTACTAATAAGGCGCTACAGCTAACGTATAGCAGTAGCGCCTGTTGTCCCACGCTAATGCTATACATGAATAGCTGTAGTTCTCTTTAGAAATGGGCGCTGCTGACATTATCTGTAGCGCTGTTTACTGGGAAGCGCTACTGGTAAGGCGGCGCTACTAACAAAATTTTCCCCCTCGCTACTACTAGTTTTATTAGTTTTTTCCCTACATATTTGTTTTTGTATTTGTTTTGTATTTGAATAGGCTTTATACAATAATCTTTAGCATATCATACACATACAAATGTAATCATAGCATATACATACAATTAGTCTCATCAAATCATGTCATCATCATAATCATCATCCAACACAAAGTGGTCTCTCGTCATCATCTCGAAAATAGCGATACAAGTCTCGATTACTTGCAAATACATCGTTATCCATCTAAACAATGATATACGCGAGAAGAGCTATCACTTTGAGTACATGAGTTCGTATCCCTCTCTCGCATTAGCGTGAACCTAAACTAATTACTGCCAGTCACTCGGAAACCGGAAACCGGTACACCTGGGCCTCACACTCCGGCCACTTGTCGTATATATACTCCTGGCGTAGCACTTATTCACCATCGATGATCTATGCACCTGCATCGTCACATGAGTCGATGATATGCAACATATATAGTTGAGCAAATGTAAAGAGACAGACTTGGCAAAAATAGAAACAACATATCATAAGCATAAATAACAAAGTTCATCGTACCCCAAAATGCCCTAAATAGAGTGATTTTCGCTAGTCGAGGAGGAGGACGGTTTACTTACATCACAAATAAAGTTTCACCGTGCATAACTCAATGTTTTGTCATACATAAAGTATGGACTAAACGGACACATTGTCATATATCGAAAATCACTCCAACATGTCGTTCCATCCATCCATGTCAGAGAGATAGTCCCCGAGCCTAGTGAAAGGCTTTAGGTCGAGACACTGAGCGGCTACCCATGTTCGGACGTCTTCCCGCGACATTTGTCCTTGTTCGTAGAACATCCCTGTTTTTCCGACGACCTCCTTCATGATGATTTGGGCAAGTTTGCGCTGGATGTGATAGAACTCGGCTCGAAGTCGATGATCCTCGATATCTCCTACCTTCTTTGCCCATTGTAGAATATGGGCATCGCCGGATGTAGGTGACATGCGTAGGTTCTGGTGATCCCGTCTGTACTCCAGCATGTGGTGTAGGACATAGAATCCATCATTAAGAGAATCGTTCGGTTGCTGGATGCAGCAGAAGTCGGTCTTATGGCCGAAGGCGACCCTGCCGCCCCTTCTCTTCTTGTCCCTAACCTCTCCACCCCTTGCTTGGTAGTAAAACATAGCACTATCGAGAACATCCTTGATGTGGGTGTAATCCTTTTTGTGAATGTTCTTCGACGAGTCCAAGTAAAGAGCGTGGGAGAATCGGGGGTATAGGATGATGAGGACGGCGCGCCCGCCGCTGCGCAAAATAAGTACACCTCAAATTAATTAGCCTCCACCGTGCAAATGAATGATTGAAATCGAAGGAAGGATAGCAGCGCGGATGACTTACACGGGATGATAAGGCACGAGAATCACCCCCTTGTCCTTATTGGCGAGCATGAAATTGACGATGTATTCCCTCGCGTATACACGGTGCTCTACGCAGACTCCCAAAAAGCCCTCGTGCATGTAGTACGGGTCAACGACACAGATATGAGATATCTGCTCAACCCCGATGATGTAGTTCATGTGCAAGGAATAAAGCCGGACAAACGTAAAATCCAGCTTCTTCACGTGAAACATGTCGAATATGTAATCGAATCGGAGGAAGAACTTATCCGTGGGGAAGCTGTCGACGTACGACATTTGCCGCGGAACGTTAACCACGTAGAGTGGGTATCCTGGATCTGTCGAGGTGATGAGGCCTTTCTCTACCCCCAGCACATCGTCATGAAGTCTCCTTAGATCGCCGAATCTGACCCCTAGCGTTGTTGCAGGTAGGATTGGTTGGCCGGGGATATGCCATTTATCCGCATCGGGGATATACTATCCTGAAGCCGAGGCTGCTGAGGCGGCTGGATAATAGAATCAGCTTTTTTGCCTTTCCTCGCTCTCTTCCTAGACTTCTTTACTACCGGAAGGTCGTCCATAATACGTTGAGACGGCAATTCAGGCACCGACTCGTGACGCTCCCAATGTTCCTCTCTTGAAGCCCCTTCATGTACTTAGACTTTTTTTTTGGCAGCTTCGGCCTCGCAAGCCTCCTTGAATATTTGAAACTGCTCTTCCGAGATTGTAAAGGATAATCTTCCGAGATTGTCGGATTATCCTTTACAATCTCGGAATAGGGTTCCTTCTTGTCGATGATCCTTGCTTTCACTCGAGTTTTCCAGGCGGCCAACGCGTCGCTAAACTTGGCCATGGTGTGTTTGTTTATCTTCTTAATTGCTGGGTCCTTGTCTGGATCTTCATAATCCTTCTCATTCCGGCCCGGGAACAAGAATATCTGGTGAAACTTCTTTAGGAGGGAGCTCCTCATATTTTATATCTTCTGTAGTTTCTCATCGTTGATGGTGGCGGTTGTCCGTACGATGCAGCCTATTTGATTGTCGTAGCATCGATGCGCTTCCTCGAGCGCCTTTGGCTCAAAAATACTGTCGTCCACCTCCGTGACCACCAGTCTAGTAGTCCTGAGTTTGTTAGGAAGTCGTTGCCTCTTTGCTTTCGGTTCTACACCGGCTCCGCTCCCCGAGGTAGCACCGGTGACGGTGTCCTGGACTAGGGGGTACTCACCACGTCGTCTCCCGATCAGTTGGATTGGGCCGAGGACCCCCATGGCCGTATACTCATGGGCCAGTCCAGACAGTTGCCGCATACAAGGAAGATTCCACAAGACTTGGCGATCAAGACAAGGACTCCTCCCCACCGGCGTATTCGGCTAGGACTCTTGTTATCCTGGGCCTCTGGTGCATTATATAAACCGAGGCCAGGCTAGTCGATAGATATACAACAATCATACCATAGGCTAGCTTCTAGGGTTTAGCCTCCTTGATCCCGTGGTAGATCTACTCTTGTACTACCCATATCGTCAATATTAATCAAGCAGGAGTAGGGTATTACCTCCATCAAGAGGGCCCGAACCTGGGTAAAAACATCGTGTCCCTTGTCTCCTATTACCATCCGCCTAGACGCACAGTTCGGGACCCCCTACCCGAGATCCGCCGGTTTTGACACCGACATTGGTGCTTTCATTGAGAGTTCCGCTGTGTGTTCGACAAAAGGTCGATGGCTCGCCTGCAGATCAACTGCGACTTCGGCATCTTCGTCACCAGCTCGACTGGTCACCTTGGTTCGACCAAGGACTGCGCCCTACCTCCGATCGTCATGTTCGGATGAGGGCCTTCATGAACATCAACTCCGATCTCTATCAAGATCATGGAGGAATCATCCAGGAAGCCCGAGGTCAACGCGTCAACATTGCCCTCGGGCATCAGATTTTTTTCTGGACAGCGGACTTGTGTCCGCCGCCACTGCCTCCTCAAGCGTCGTCTTAACGATTGCCTCGGTGGAATTGTGCGGAATTGAGTCTACAACAACCCTGGAAAATTTCGTCGAGTTCCGATGGAGGAATCTCTGGCAATCTCCGATATACCGGAGCCGCATTAAATCTGGATGAGACCATCCAAACTCCGGGAACCTTCCGATTAGTGCATCACTTTTCGGATCTGTTTTCTGCGTGAAAACGAATCGAACCCGAGTTCGTCTTTTTTATGAACGTCCGGCAATATTGCTCCACGGCTGCCGACCTGTGCTAGACACGTCGTCACTTTGTTGAGCCGAGCTCAACTTCTTCGGATCATCATCTCGGCAAGCCGAACAAGAGTCCGGCATCGCGAAGGATAAATCATCACCAACATCGCCGCCCCACGGATTACACGGAGCGGGCATACCGGCATCGCCACACGGTCGCTTCATCAAGCCGGCATCGACCACGTCACGACCTGCATCGGCAGGGCCGCACTATTGCTTCTTCAAGCTGGTGTCCATCACGCCGACCTACTACGACATCTCGGCTGGACCGGGGGCTTCGCCATCTCTTCATCAACCTAATCCAGACGCTTCGGCGTTGCTAGCTGACCAGCTCCGTCACGTTAGCTGGACCGAGGGCTTTGCCTCGGCGAGCCAACCTTTGCCAGCATTGCCATGCTGTCGTTTTATCGCCCATCAGGCAATGGGTGCGCGGATTGAGTCCCAATTTTGGGAATCACCTCCCTTCGGATTGCTACAACAAATAAACCAGGTGCTATTAATCCCAGTAGTTTTTGCCTGTTTGGGTTCATTTTTCCCAAGGAATTATTACTCTGGTTTGTCCATCATATCTACACAGGTCTATCAAATGGTGGCCGCATTATCGACGGTCGCATGATGGTTCTGTCAGTTTTCGTACATAGTCCGGCGAACGCTGATGAAGTCATGTACCTGGGGTAGGGTCATGGAGTTGCCCAAGGGTACCCTCCACAAGGACATTCACAAGAGAAGCAGCCTTCCAGTCGACCTGGTAGGCTTCCACTCGACAGATTCAAAGGCACTCGACTATGAAGACCCACTCGACAACCAAGAGTCCAAGAGCCACTCGGTGTCCAAACGGTCTGTAGTTAAATAGTCTTTATGACCTTAATGACACTTTATGTAAGGCGTTACCAGTAACACCTAGCTTTATTGTACCTTAAACCCTCTACTACTTGGGCTGGCTGGGGTCCTGGCGCACTCTATATAAGCCACCCCCCTCCACAGGTAGAAGGGTTCGCACCCCTGTAACACATACGCATATAATCCAGTCGACCACCTCAGGGCTCCGAGACGTAGGGCTGTTACTTCCTCCGAGAAGGGCCTGAACTCGTAAATCTCTTGCGTATACAACTACTCCATATCTAGGATCTTGCCTCTCCATACCTACCCCCCATTCTACTGTCAGACTTAGAACCACGATAGTTGGCGCCCACCGTGGGGCAGGTGTTCTAGCGAATTGTTGGAGAAGTTGGGATTCTCTCGATCTCCGGCATCATGGTTTCAGGTGGAGTTCTGGTCGACGGCCACGAGATCCGTCTCGGTGCGCTCACGTTAAATCGCCGACGACTCCGGCAACCCGTGGAGGCTCCACTGACGTGGGCCGCGCTCCCCATCCGTGGGCGGCGCACTTTCGCTGCGTGTGTCCATGGCGTCCTCCTGGCAACCGTCGACCCAAGTATGGGTCGGCTCTGCGCCGTCTTCACTCCTGGGCCTCCCACCGCTGCAAGCGTTCCGGTCGGTCGAGGCTTCAGCGGTGGGTGAGGCATGCGGTGGCCCGCCAGTCGGCCATCCCCCAAGTCGCGACGATCGAGCCCGACGAATCTCTCTACGGCCTGTTCGACCTGTCGACTGGCTGTGTAGAGACCGCGTCCGAATGCGATAGCAGTGACCCGACGGCAGAAGTTCTGATGGTCGATGGACCACGCAGTCCCCCTCACCCGCACCAACGAAGGTGGCGGTAGAGGCGATCCGGCGCAAGCCCACGAAGAGTACTTGCCCGAGCCCCTCACTTCGCTCCAGAGGGAGGAGCTTCGTCGTCGGAACATGGATGCACTTCACACTCCTATCATTGGAGAAACCCCCGAGGCCCGCGCCTTGGAGGATGCGCGCTTGGCCAACCTGGCTGAGCGCACTCGACTGGAGAATCTTCAGCGAGTACTGGATGAGCATACACGACCGAGGCTTCCAGAATCTAGTCGACGCCAGCTCTTTCAACCACCAACCCAGGTATATCGAACTCCGATTCAGAATTTAGCAGCTGCCACCCGTATAGCAGAATCCATTCAGCCTTCCCAGTCGGAGGCAGGTAGAGGTTTGCAGCAAATCCGGGATTTGCTCCGGGCGGCAGGAGATCAAAACTCAGCTGTATCCCAGTCGCGGAACAGGGTTCACAGTCGATTCTTCGCGGCGAATTCATTCAAGTCGGCCCATAGTCCAAGATCGCCCCCGAGGCGTGAGGAACGTGGAGGCCGGCGTGATGATCAATACAAGGGCGGCGAGCAGTATGAGCATCGATTCGATCACAACGATCGACGTCGAGTGCCCACCCCTCCACCAAGGGGTGGATCATACGCTCCTCGGCAGCAGGATGATAGACGCCAAAAGCAGTCTTTGACGAAGAGTTCGGTCGACCCTGTGGAACCAGGCTTTGATGCGAGATCCATTATCGTTCAAGGTTTGGTCGACAAGAACAGAGCTCACCGAGACGGCCATGATAGGGATGTTCCTTCCAGTAGTAGAGTCCATGTCTCGGGACCAGAGTGTTTCAGCAGAGCCATCAGGGCTGCGGTGATTCCCCCCAACTTCCGGTTGGCGACTGGAGTCAGCAAGTTCACTGGAGAATCCAAGCCTGACACCTGGCTTGAAGATTACCGAGTGGCGGTTCAGATCGGCGGTGGCAACGATGAGGTAGCCATGAAGCATTTACCTCTTATGTTGGAGGGTTCAGCCCGTGCATGGTTGAATCAGTTAGCACCCAGCAGTATTTACACTTGGGAAGATCTTGCCCGAGTGTTTGTCAGGACATTTGAAGGAACTTGCAAACGACCAGCGGGTTTGATAGAGTTGCAGTCGTGCGTGCAAAATTCGAGTGAAACCTTGAGAGATTATATCCAGAGGTGGATCACTTTGCACCACACAGTGGAGAATGTGTCTGATCACCAGGCAGTCTGTGCCTTCAAGGAAGGCGTCAAGAACAGAGAATTGAGTTTGAAATTTGGTCGAACCGGAGATTGACCCTGAGTCGAATTGAGTTTGAAATATGAAGAACTCATGTATGGGTTGCGCATGGCCATTTCACTCGGCGTCCGTCGCCTTATGGTTTATGGAGACTCACATCTGGTTGTTAATCAAGTGATGAAGGAGTGGGATGTCAGAAGCCCAGCTATGAGAAAGCTGGAGAAGAAATTCGAGGGGTTAGAGCTTCATCATATACCTCGACTGAAAAATCAATCTGCGGATGATTTGGCGAAGATAGGGTCCAAGAGGGAAGCCATTCCCAGTGATGTATTTTTAGAACACATTCATGCTCCATCAGTGCAGGAGGATCCTTTCACAGAAGAAGCCCCGCAGCAAAAGAGTGCCAATGATCCGACTGTAGTTGAGGTCCCAGCCGTGGTCGACCTAATTATGGAAGTTGTGGTCATCACTCCCGACTGGACAGTGCCGTACATCGCATATATCCTTAGGAAAGAGCTCCCAGAAAAAGAAGAAGAGGCTCGACAGATCGTCCGTCGATCCAAGGCCTTTACAGTAATCAAGGGACAATTGTACAGAAAGCCGATCGAGTCGGCCAGAAGTGTATCACGCCAGAAGAAGGTCAGATAATTCTTGAGGATATCCACTCGGGGACCTGTTGTCATCATGCGTCCTCCCGGACCATTGTGGCTAAAGCATACCGAGCGAGATTTTACTGGCCGAAGGCAAATGAAATGGCAAAAGAAATAGTCGACAAGTGTGAAGGATGTCAGTTCTATTCCAACATGTCGCACAAGCCAGCTTCAGCCTTGAAGACCATTCCACTCTGCTTTCGCTTCTTCGCTGTTTGGGGATTGGACATGATTGGACCTTTGAGAACTGGCGAAGCGGCTTCACTCATTTGCTTGTAGCAGTCGACAAGTTCACCAAGTGGATCGAAGCCAAGCCCATCAAGAACCTCGATGCATGCACTGCTATCAGTTTCATCAGAGTGTTGATATTCAGATATGGAGTTCCGCATAGCATCATCACCGACAATGGGTCTAACTTCGATAATGACAAGTTCGAAGCCTTCTGCGCCTCTCAAGGCACTCGGGTCGACTATGCTTCAGTGGCTCATCCCCAGTCGAATGGACAAGCAGAACGTGCAAACGGCCTTATTCTCAAAGGGCTGAAACCTCGGCTGGTGCGTGATCTCAAACACGCAGCAGGAGCTTGGGTCGACGAGCTTCCATCCGTTCTCTGGGGATTGAGGACCACTCCTAATCGATCGACTGGGAGAACTCCATTCTTCCTGGTCTATGGAGCTGAAGCAGTTCTGCCGAGTGACCTGCTTCACAATGCGCCTCGAGTCGAGTTGTACTCTGAAGAGGAAGCAGAACAAGCCCGGCAAGATGCAGTCGACCTCTTGGAAGAGGAGAGAGAGATGGCCTTGATCCGCTCGACTATCTATCAGCAAGACTTGCATCGATTCCATGCCAGAAATGTGAAGAGTCGAGCCTTCCAAGAGGGAGATTTGGTCCTCCGAGTGGATCAACAGAAACCACACAAGCTTGCTCCCACTTGGGAAGGTCCCTTCATCGTCACGAGGGTCCTCCTGGCGGAGTGTATCATCTCTACAACGTTGATCGCCAGATCGACGAGGCTCGAGCTTGGAACGCGGAGCTGCTCCGCCCCTTCTACACTTAAAACTCACTCGGTTGAGATGTAATAAAAGTACTTTTGTAGTTTGTTTATCTAAGACGAGAATGTTACAATTCTCCCAGTGATTATTATTGCTTTTTGTTGGAATTTCCCCCAGTGGGTGGCTTAGCTGCGAATCCGATTCGCCTAAGTTTGTAAAAAAAAATCCTTTCCGAGTGCGAGTCAGTCTCTCACTCGGGGGCTTAGCTGCGAATCCGCTTCGCCTAGGTATCCAAAATCCTACCGAGTGGTGAGCCAGCCTCCCACTCGGAGGCTTAGCTACAGTCCAAGTACTCGCCTAAGTATTCAAAATCCTACCGAGTGGCGAGCCAGCCTCCCACACAGAGGCTTAGCTGCAGTCCAAGTACTCGCCTAAGTATTCAAAATCCTACCGAGTGGCGAGCCACCCTCCCACTCGGAGGCTTAGCTGCAGTCCAAGTACTCACCTAAGTATTCAAACCCTACCGAGTGGTGAGCCAGCCTCTCGCTCGGGGGCTTATAACAGCTCAAGGATTCGCCTCAAACATCCACAGTAATAAAATCCTACCAAGTGGAGAGCAAACCTCCCACTCGGAGGCTTAGCTGCAGCCCAGTGGTCGCCTAAGTAATAGAAATCCTACCGAGTGGAGAGCAAACCTCTCACTCGGAGGCTTAGCTGCAGCCCAGTGCTCGCCTAAGTAATAAAATCCTACCGAGTGGAGAGCAAACCTCTCACTCGGAGGCTTAGCTGCAGCCCAGTGCTCGCCTAAGTAATAAAAATCCTACCGAGTAGAGAGCAAACCTCCCACTCGGAGACTTAGCCGCAGCCCAGTGCTCGCCTAAGTAATAAAAATCCTACCGAGTGGAGAGCAAACCTCCCACTCGGGGGCTTAGCTGCAGCCCAGTGCTCGCCTAAGTAATAAAGATCCTACCGAGTGGAGAGCAAACCTCCCAATCGGGGGCTTAGCTGCAGCCCAGTGCTCGCCTAAGTAATAAAAATCCTACCGAGTGGAGAGCAAACCTCTCACTCGGAGGCTTAGCTGCAGCCCAGTGCTCGCCTAAGTAAGGAATTCATCCCAATCCGCAAGGACGACGAGGTGCAGGTCGACTGCTACCTCCTCCTTCGGAGCTTCGCCACAAGCACAACGTGCGGTTCGTCCCGATCCGAAAGGACGACAAGGTCAGTCGCAGTCTGTGTTTCACCTCTACCGCAGGATAGATGAAGCACAAGTCGATTGGAATTTCAACGGAATATCTTCCGAATGAGGAATAAAGTTCTCTCGAATGCAAGCAAAGCATGTTAAAGGAAAAACCAAGTTCGGATAAATGTCCTACGGATCCAAAGGCGCTCAGGCGTTAAGCCTGTTAAAGTTTATCGGTTACAGAAACCACTCGGCATTCCGAGGCAAATTTAAAGTGGGACTTAGAAGTTTTTTACTCATCCGGCGGAGGACTGGAAGGCGCAACAAACTGGTCGAGGTCGATTCCATCGGAAATACGGGTAGCAGCTGCGATGAAAGTCTCCATGAAAGATCTGAAGTCGTGCTTCCTAGTATTGGCAACCTTGAGAGACACCAGCTTGTCCTCTTGCGCTTCTTTGTAGTGGACACGAACCAGAGATAGGGCAACATCAGCACCACACCTGGCAGATGACTTCTTCCATTCTTGCACTCGACTTGGAATCTCATTCAGTCGAGTCATCAAAGATTCAAGATCATTCTGGAGAGTGCATTACGGCGGAGAGTCGAGTCGATCCGCGACATCGCAACTTCGGTCGAGCAAGATAATCCACTGCGCTAGCAACACGAGACTCCAGTCGGAGCACATTCATAGCAGCTTCTTCCTTGACAGGAGAGGTGATGGGGTCCAAACTGGTTTCCACTCGACTAGTTTCTTCAAAGTTTTGGCAGAATTCTGAAAACACAACAAGGATTCAAAATGAAGATCATATGATGAGACGGTGAGAGCAAGGCAGTTGGATAAAAGAGATTACCTTCAAGCATGAGAAACAACTTCTTGGCGAACCCTCCAAGATAAATCTCCAGGTCGTATCGCTTCCCCGCCATGGCCAACCTTGTCGAATGAGAACATTCTTGTCGTTCTTGATCGGTGACTTCCTTGTTAGTCAGCGTCAAGAGAGGCTTTCAGCTTGGCATTTTCATCTTCAAGTTTGTCGGTGAGGCAAGCTTCTCTTCAATGAGCTTTGTTTTCTCCAAAGCATATACGTACCTCTGCGCAAGGTCAAGGTCCTTCTTCTTCAAAGTCTCTTCCAGTTTATCTGCAAAGCAACAATGAGAACAGAGTTGAGAATGAGGAGAAAAACAGAAGCAGTCGCCAAAAATTCTCACCAGCCATACCTTTTGCTTCATCCTGTGCCTTCTGCAAATTCTCCTGAGCAAGCTTCAAATCGAGGTTGAGCTGAATCTGCTTTTTCTCTAACTCAGTATAGCGAGCCACAAGCTCGCAAGATTTCTACAAAGAGTCAACCAACGAAAGACATCAAAGATAGATCACTTCCGAGTGACTAAGGAAAAATAGTAGCATTTCTAAGACTACGATTGAATAAAAACATTCGACAAGAGTCTGGGGACTACACTCCAGGGGTGCACTCAGCGATGCCCCCACCGGTTTACCAATTTGTTTCGATCGATCGACCAAAAGAGGCAAAGAGGCTATGATTCTAAAAACATGCCTAATTGTCGATGGTCGACCGCAGTAAAAAAGCAGTTCTTTAGACTATAGTCAATCGCACGCGATCGACCATAGTCTCGGGGACTACACCCAAGGGTGCACTTAGCGTGCACCCTCCGTTTTTTCATTTCCATTCGACTTGGTCAGTCCAAGTCGAGTGAATAAGATCACCGCATAAAGACCATAGCCGACTGCACCCAGTCGACCATAGTCTCGGGGACTACACCCAGTGGGTGCAGCGAGCGTGCCCCACAAAAATTCAAACGACACACACACCCAGTGGGTGTACAGATATGGAAATTTCCAGAAGAAAGCAGTTTCAGATAGTATATCCTAACAAAGCAAGTGACGACTGACTTACTTGGACATTGCTCTAGAGAGCTGAACTAGCATCATAGGCCGTCTGACTTGCCTCTCGAGCCGCTTTCACCTGCTCCATCATGATCCCTGCCTGGCGTATGGCCTCCTTAGCAGCACTTACTTGGTCTTCCAGGACGTGGTGTTGTAGCAAAGAGAGATGGTGGATCAGCGGTCGACGAAGTGGGTCGGGCACTTGTCGGGCCGCACACAAAGATCAGAAGTCCGAGTGGGGTTGCCTCCTCGAAATCAACGTCTCGAGAGTCGCTTGTGACTTGAGCAGCCTTGCCAGAAGGCACTTTCTTGTTCCTCCTTTTCCTCAATGGCGCTTCCTCGTCATCATCGGGAAGATCAATGACGTGAGGCGGAACTACAAGAGAGATCCAGAAGTAAACATGGAAGCCCAATCGACTAAAAAGCCCCAGTCGGCTAAAAGTGCAATCACAGAGATCTTACCAAGATTGGAAGTAGCCGCATCCTCCATTTCCTGATCATCGTGCTTGGCGGAAGTCTCGGAGTTAGCGGCGCTGTAGATTTCAAGAGTCGGCTGATCAGTCATCAAGTCGACTAAAAGTTCACTCATGTTGAAAAAGGAAATACAAGGTTCTGTTGGTTACCCGGAGATGGTGGGGATGACCATTCGCATCTTGGGCAGGGCCTTCGCCGGCTTCGACGACGTCGCTCGAGGTTGCTTCGGCGGCTTCTCAGTCGGCGCGGGAGAAGTTGTCCTAGGTCGCTTCGTCGACTGACCGGTGGGCACAACAGCTTTACCGCGTCCGGCCGCCGGGTCGTGCGTCGACTTGGACCTTCCCTCCAAGCGAGGAGGGTCGACGTCTTCCTCCTCTTCTTCCTCCTCCTCCTCGTCATCAGAGCCCTCATCCTCCTCATCCTCTTCGCCGTTGGACTCCCTTTCCTCCGGACTCTCACCTCCACTTCCTTCTTCTTCTTCGGCTGCTCCCTGCGCCCCGTTGGGCATCGAGTACATCTCAGTGGTGACCTAGAAGACAACAAAACAAGGTTAAAGTCAGTCGACGAAATCGACATCAAAACAGAAGGTATGCAGCAGAATCACAGTCGGAGATAAGTAATGATACCTTGTCTGGTTCGCAACTCTGGTCGAGTGGTGGAATCCTCCTAGCTCTGCGAGGGTTGTCCTTATTTCCTGTGATGGCAGTCATCCACTTCTCCAGCGTGTCGTCATCGACCTCATCTGGATGGACCCGAGTGGTATCATCCGTACCGGAGTACATCCACATCGGATGACCTCGGTACTGGAGTGGCTGAATACGCCGTCGGAGAAAAACCTCCAGGAGATCCATGCCGGTCACCCCATCGTGAATAAGCTGTACGACACGCTCCATCAGCAACTTTACTTGGGCCTTTTCCTCTGGTAACACCTTCAGGGAAGATGGCTTGTTCACTCGACTCATGGAGAAAGGAGGGAGCCGGTCATTGCCCGGCGTCGGCTGGTCTTGGCAATAAAACCAGGTCGACTGCCACCCTCTAACTGAGTCGGGGAAAGTCATAGCTGGAAAGGCGCTCTTCCCCCTCATCTGGACTCCGAGTCCCCCACACATTTGGATTACTTGGGTCCTCTCGTCATTCAACTCGTTTTCTTCACCGTCTGAGAGCGACAGGTGAATATGTGCTTGAAAAGACCCCAATGCGGTCGACAACCCAAGAAATTCTCGCAGAGTGAAACGAAAGAAGCAAGATACACAATGGAGTTTGGGGTGAAATGGTGGAGTTGCGCTCCAAAAAAGTTCAGAAACCCCCGGAAAAAAGGATTTGGCGGCAGAGAAAACCCCTATCTACGTGGGTGGCGGAGGACGCACTCACCCTCTTCATTTGCGGTTGCCATTCCATGCCCGGAAGCCTCGCTGCCCATGGGGATCAGTCCTTCGTTGGCGGATCGGTGAGGTCTTTGTCGGTGATGGTCGACCGGATCCAGTCTCCTTGGACCCAGCCTGCGGCAGCTTGGAATGAAGAGGAACATACGACTGGGCGCTCTCCCTTGGCCTTCGCCGCCATCTTCTTCATCCGTTCCAAGGCGGCAGTCTTGTCCTTCACCATGGTCGCCAAGCGAGAAAGGTACCGAAGCTCAAGGCTGACGGATGGAGAGCGTGGCGAGGAAGTTTTGGAGGCGGAGAGAGGAGAAATCTGAGGGCGCACCGTTCAAAATGCCCGGTCCAACGCCTTATATGGGGTCACTTCCGAGTGGCTGACCGGTAGGCCCAGCAATCCGTCCACGATCCCGCATAGCGGTAGCGCGCTTCGATACATGGCGAAAAAGGCGGCGAAGATCGAGGCGTCATCGTCTTATCCCATCCGAAAAGTGCAGCGGTTTTCTCCGCTTCACGCGGTTCCCAAAATCGGATCCCACGAAATCCGCTAACCGCAGAAAGCAACTCGTGAGATAACAGATTTCCTCAGATCCGTCGCTCGGAAATCCTCAGGTTCACAAAGTTCACTCGACAAACATGAAGAATGGATCAAGGCGATTGAAAGAAAGGTTGACATCATCACCAAAAGGTCGTTGATCCAGAGTAAGACGCACTCACGACACGAAGAACAGGTCGGAAAGATTCTCAACTCCTTCCTCACTCAAACCTCGATCCATTCGGGGGCTAATGATGAAGTCATGTACCTGGGGTAGGGTCATGGACCTGCCCAAGGGTACCCTCCACAAGGACATTCACAAGAGAAGCAGCCTTCCAGTCGACCTGGTAGGCTTCCACTCGACCTGGTAGGCTTCCACTCGACATTTTCAAAGGCACTCGACTATGAAGACCCACTCGACCACGAAGAGTCCAAGAGCCACTCGGTGTCCAAATGTTCTGTAGTTAAATAGTCTTTATGACCTTAATGACACTTTATGTAAGGCGTTACCGATGCGCCTAGCGTTAATGTACCTTAAACCCTCTACTACATGGGCTGGCTGGGGTCTGGCGCACTCTATATAAGCCACCCCCTCCACGGGTAGAAGGGTTCGCACCCTGTAACACATACGCATATAATCCAAATGACCGCCTCGGGGCTCCGAGGCGTGGGGCTGTTACTTCCTCCGAGAAGGGCCTGAACTCGTAAATCTCTTGCGTATACAACTACTCCATAGCTAGGATATTGCCTCTCCATACCTACCCCCCATTCTACTGTCAGACTTAGAACCACGACAAACGCCGCATCCGGAACTCGGACCGACCTGTGAATCCAGGCTTTGCCACGCCTTTATTGCATTACGCCGACAACCTGCATCGACATTGACTTCGGCTTCAGGCCATATTTCTTTTATTACTCACTTTGCATAAATTATTTATTATGCTACGATTTTTTTTAAATTATCGTTATTATTATTATCTCCGGTTTGCACCATTTTTTGTGCACAGGAAAATGATCCGGGGACTTCGTCGTCACTCTGCCGGTCTGCATTGACCATGCTATGTCACCACTTCGGCATGTCGAGCTCTCCGCTCCGCCACCTCGAGACCGGCTTGGGGGATGGAACCTTGTCCCGTATCAAGCTCGGACCGCGTCATCAATACCGAACACATTAACCAGCTAAGTCGCTTTCATGCTCAAAGCTTTAATTTCTAACTTGCGTTCGGTTCGACCAAGCATTATACTTTTTCGGAAAAATTTTGCTTGTAAATTTTTTTTCCTTGTCCAAACTTTGTTTGTGACGCATAAATTCAAATACCCCGTTTACTTGGGGGCTTCCTTCATGAAGCATTTTCCTCTTGCACATGATTATACTTGTACGGCTTCGTTCCTTGTTCGTGTATTACGCATACAATATGCACCATATTGACTTAAGTGATTTGCAAGCTGGGTTGCCTTGCTCATGTGTTTACCCCTACGTTCCCGATTGTTCGGCTAGGGAGTAAAGGGAGCACCTCTGCGATTGTCACGATCGGGTCACCCGAGCCGGACCACTGACTGGGTGAAGCCGAAAGCTAGCGCTCTTACTGTTTTCAATAATGGTCGGCACACAACGGAACTCATGAGTACAAAAAATCTATTGCACAAGTCTCATATTAACAATGAGCACCGAAGAAAGGTATCGGTGGGGGTACTATTTTCTTCGAAGATGCTTCTTACACTTTATCAGTAATATAGCATAAGTTCCCTGAGCGCGCTTTGTCTGTTACAGCCTTATGACCTGATTGCCTGGTTATTGGAAACACCGTCGATATTCTCGACAGATGGAGTACATAACACTTTTCGGTCCTTGACCGAAGAGGGAGAAGCTGACGGTCGGTTAAGACGCGTTTAAAGTTCGGTTGAACATAGATATGATATAAGTACTTCGGTACGTACAATCATTCTTTTACCCAAGTCACTTGGGGGCTCTTATGTTTATTTGAGCCGTTTTATAATAAGTGTTTTTCTTCTTAGTCGTTGCAGAGTTTTTATTATTATTTATCACTCCTTTTCTCGACACGAGAAAAGGTCACTAGCCGGGAGCCTAATTTCTCTCTCAAAACCGCTTAGAGTTTAGTTTTCTAAACTGGCCTAATGAGAAGTACTACGCCTTCGGGATGGGAGACTGAAGCCATAGGCTGACCGGCTTGAAGTCTTGAGATAGGATGTGTCATGTTAAAGCACAGTGAAGCACTTTTTTCTAAAGTCCAATTTTCGGATTGGCACCGAACACTTGATCTTGTTCGGACATCATGTTTTTACTGACGATTTTTGGTTTTCCAAGATTTTGGCACTTTTAAACTATTTATGTGTTTTCAGCACAAGTCTCGCAGTGCAACGCCGGACACCGTTAGAGATTCGGCAAAAACATTCTCGGATATTGCTATACATGCATCAGTTTCGAATTGTGTCTTCGGTCAATAGTTGGGTTGCGGCTCGCGCTTGCCTCCTACGTTCCGCTTTGTTCGGCTAGGTGTGCAAAGGGAGAACCACTGCGATCGTGCTTCCAGCTCGCATGGTCAAGCACCTCAGTGGAGAAAGCCGAAAACTGACTGTCACAATAGGTGTAAACTGGTCAGCGATCCGATGACTGTATTAAATGACTGGCCATTCATAACATTGGCCGAAGTGTTTCCAGCTTGACCTCGACTGTCGCCGAACACTATCGGGGGCTAGTAACTGGCCTCCCAAACTAAATCCTCAATATTTTGCTCTTACATTGGAGCTGAGGTTTCATGATCGTGCTTAGCATGACAACCCAAAGAAAGGAACCGATAGCGGGACTATTTTCTTTGGAAGACATTTCTTCTGTTAAACAGTAATATAACATATCTCTCTGCGTACCTTTGTTTATAAAACCATATGGCCAGATTGCCTTGTTTGTTGTAAATCTTTGCCCTCATAAAGGCTTTATAAAGTAGGACAAACACTCCTTGGCTACCGGCCGAGGAGGTTGAAGCTAATGGTCGGTCAACAAAGTTTTGTACAATGCGGATCCGAGCATTAATGACATAAAGTACTTGGATACATTGAGTCATTACACATAATTTGTGATTTTACTATGGATATCGATCCTTAATTCGGCCACCCGTGCCGCATTAAGGCTCGAGAACTCTTGGGCTTCGGGCTTATTATTTACAAATATTAAAGGGGCACATCAATCCCCTGATCCGGTGTTGCCACCCGACCGGTGTCTTGGGGGCTACTGCATTGCCTGTTCTATGCAGAAAATTTTAAGTGCAATACAGTTTCCGAGGAGATTCTGATCCTCAGGTTGGTCGGCCGCACCCAACCCGAGTCTTCAGGACTGAGCACGCCGCTTTTTGTGTCCCGAAGTATTCTGCCAAGCTAGGACTTGATCCTCAGACCAATTTTGCAAATCAACCTGAGTCTCAGCAACTACGGGGATCAGCGGTCTTATGTCATCCTTCATGTGCATCTCGGGTTTTAGACCGATACCCACCTTGAGGGCTACTGGCTATGTATATCGGCAGAGAATAAATTGCACCAATCAAAAATATTGACAAAAATCGGCCCACATTCGGGGTGGTGCACCACCTCGGAAGCAGTCCGGCATAAAGCTCGGGCGCTAGTGGCTGGCTCCATAGAGGCATTTCCGGCATTAAGCTTGGCTAAACTCCTTCAAACTTCTTTGAACCAAGGTGATTTACGACACCTCGGATACAGTCCGGCGTTGGAGCTCGGATACATAGTCCGGCGTTGGAGCTCGGATACATTCCGGCGTTAGAGCTGGGAAGCACTCCGGGGTTGGTGCTCGGCTGAAAAAGATACCTCGAATGCAGTCCGGCGTTGGAGCTCGGACGTAAGAGGACACTGCCTCCTGGGAATAACTTCAAACCCGAGGCGTGGCATAAAAATAACAAGGCATTGATAAAGGTCGTAAACTTAAAGGGGCTCCTTGGATATCCAATGTGTAAACTCTTTGTATGCACTTAGGCGATCCTCAAGATCGAAGATGAGAAGATTTGTTGAACCAGTTTTCAAGACTGATGACCGAAGATGAAGAACAGTTCGGAAGAATCGAGGAGCGTCCCTAACTTGAAGACCGGTTCAGGGGGCTACTGACGGTGTCCTGGACTAGGGGGTACTCACCACGTCGTCTCCCGATCAGTTGGATTGGGCCGAGGACCCCATGGCCGTATACTCATGGGCCAGTCCGGACAGTTGCCGCATACAAGGAAGATTCCACAAGACTTGGCGATCAAGACAAGGACTCCTCCCCACCGGCATATTTGGCTAGGACTCTTGTTATCCTAGGCCTCTGGTGCATTATATAAACCGAGGCCAGGCTACTCGATAGATATACAACAATCATACCATAGGCTAGCTTCTAGGGTTTAGCCTCCTTGATCTCGTGGTAGATCTACTCTTGTACTACCCATATCGTCAATATTAATCAAGCAGGAGTAGGGTATTACCTCCATCGAGAGGGCCCGAACCTGGGTAAAAACATCGTGTCCCTTGTCTCCTGTTACCATCCGCCTAGACGCACAGTTCGGGACCCCCTACCCGAGATCCGCCGGTTTTGACACCGACAACCGGTCTCAGTCTCAGCGCCGATCTCGATGTCGGTCTGAGTCTCAGCGCCGGTCTCAGTCTCAGCACCGGTCTGCGTGTCGGTCTCAGTCCCCGATGCCACCGGTGGCCCCAGCAACAACATCGGTAGATCGTCGGTAAGGCTAAAAAGTTAAATCGCCACCCGGTGTAGACGTCGTCATAATCACCGTAACCCTGTCCTTCATCGTTGCTAGCCATGTTTCCTATGATTAAATCTAGTCAATTAATTCTAGACCTTATAAAATGAATAATGACATAAAAAGGCCTAGTGTTTTGCAGGAATGTTGACTCCTTCCGTGTGCGGCAAATCCTGGGCACTCGATATGTCCTAGTTTGTAGCACAAGTCATGCCGAAATTCACGGAAAATTTCGGCATGACCTTTGCTAAAAAGTGGACAAATCGAGAACCTGAAATTTGCCGGAACAGAAATGAATAAACATTCCGGCAAAACATAGGCCACTCAGCATCATTCCCAGGAAACAGTGTTCAAATATCCCTCTTCGACACCGCAACACATGTCCAAATATACACGAGCAACCACATGTCCAAATTTCACAAGCTAATTCAAAAACAAAGTGTAGAAGAAAATTCATTTAACTACTAATAGAACAAAATTCAGTTAACTTTAGTGCTCTATAACGATGAAAGGAAAAAAAAATCAGTAAACTACTAATTTCATTCATTTAGGTTATTCATTTAACATCATCTAATTAACCTACTGTACCACTACTACTAGCAGCACTACTAACCTAATTAACCTAGCAAAACTCTAGTGCCCTAACTGAAAAACATCTAATTAACATCTACTAGTACCATATTGCCTAACCTAATTAACATCTACTAGTATCACTATATACTATACAAGCAGCATCTACCCTAATTAAACCCTACTGCCCTAACTAACTTTTGTTGTAAACCAATTTTTTTGCTCTAAACTAATTTTTGCTCTAACATCTACTACTTAACATCCTTTGCTCTAAACTAAATTTTTTTCTATAAACAAACTTTTGCTCTACTAATTTTTTCTCTAAAATGCAGAGAGAGGGGAGTGGGGGAGGGGTGGGGGACTTACAGAGAGGAGAGAGACGGTGGCGGGGAGGTGCTCGGTGACAGAGGCAGGGGCGGAAAGGGCGGGCTCGGGCAGGGGCAACGGCGGTCCTAGGCGGGCTCGGGTGGCGGTGAGGCGGAGGGCGCCGACGGTGACGTCGAGGGCGGCCTCGGGCGGCGGTGGTGAGGCTGAGGGCAGCCTCGAGCGGCGACAGTGAGGATGACGGCGGCCTCGGGGGGTGACGGTGAGGTTGCGGGCGTCCACGCTGGCAGGAGACGGCGGCGAAGTGGGGCGACGGCGAATTGGGGAGACGGCGGCGAGGGCGAGGGATTTGGGGAAGAAGTGTGGTGGCCGGGGGGCGAGGGGGAAATCGCTGTTTAGGTGAAACGTAACGGTAGTGCGTTTCAGAAAACGCGCTATAGCTATCAAAGCAGGACAAAGGAAACGCTTTGATGATTGCCAAAGGCTCTTGACGTGCCTTGCTTTATTGCTTTGATCTGTTCGATTACAGGGCTGGGGTACACGCATATATATATGCATAAGATAGACTACTATTAGCTATCCGTCTCGGTGTAGTATTGCTAATCCTAATCGGTTTATACAACACTAACCAAACTAGGACACACATGCACGTGCCGTCCAATCTTAGATCGTGCTTAACTCTAACATTCACCCCCTTAAGCACGGCATCCTCATTTCGACCTGGATCCCAAATGCGACTTCTACTACCCATAGGTATTGCCTTCGTCGTCCCTTGTAGAATCCCAGTCACCGACTTTGCCATTGTCGGCTCATCTATAGCTTGATGCCAATGGTCCTTCTTGATCGCGTCTTCAACCTTCACCTGTTCTTGATTGCTTGGTAGACTGTCTTTTGCATCCTTAAGGGGACATTCTTTGAACCCGTGCGAGACCAAACTTCGGTCTAACATTGAGTTCCAAACTCTTGGCGCTTGCTTCACCTCGTAAAGTGCCTTCTTGAGCTTGTAAACTTTTCCGTCTTCGCCTTTCTTCTCGTAGACGAGGGGTTGTTCCACGTACACTTCTTCTTTGAGGTCGCCGTTGAGGAAAGCGGATTTAACATCCACATAATGAACCTTCCAATCCTCTTGTGCTGCCAAAGCTAGGAGCACTCTCACCGTCTCGATTCGAGCAACGGGTGCAAACACCTCCTCATAGTCAACTCCTTGACGTTGTACGTAGCCCTTTGCAACGAGTCTTGCCTTGTACTTCACAATGGCACCCTTCGTGTCCTTCTTCAACTTGTAAACCCACTTCAAACCTATGGCCTCTTGGTTTGGAGGTCGGGTTACCAAAGTCCACGTGCCATTGCTCTCGATCGCCTTCATCTCCTCATCCATGGCGTGCGTCCAACTTGTACTTTTGCTCGCCTCTACGAAGTTCGCCGGCTCCTCAACTCCGAGTAAACACAAATCGGAGTACTCGAGTGTAATTGGCTTTGCGTACTTGTAGACTTTCTTGAGGGGCTTGTAGCGACAAGGCCCGGAAGAATCCGTCGTTACTTGTGAAGGGGGCGACACAAATTGTGTCAGCGTCGATGCACTTCAGGAAGACGGTTGAGTCTCGGGCGTGGTAGATGTCGGGTCGTTGGCATCCTCGTCGTCGGCGTAGTCATCATGATCGTGACCATCATCTTGATTGTCATCATCACTATGCGCCTTATTGTCGAGATCTCCGCCTGTGTCATGCGCGTCGCTGTCGCTATCACCTTGCGACCCATGCACGTCGTCATCGGTGTCGGCACCATGGTGATCACTGCCATTGCGGTCACCTTGGTTGTGCGTCTTGCCAACCACCTGGATGTCCTCCCCTGCATCATCATCAGTTGGAAAATCAACTGTGAATATGTTACCGTTTGGAGCATCGTCGGCTGCTGCGCTCCAATTCCACGCTTGGTTTTCTTCAAACACAACGTCGCGTGAAATCCGTGGACGCTTGGTTCGTGGATCGTAGAAGTGGTATGCCTTGGTGCCGGAACTCCTCTCGTATCTGATGAACACCATCTTGGTGCTGCGATCGGCAAGCTTTGAGAGATGCGGCTCCGCCGTCTTCACATGCGCCACGCACCCAAATGTCCGTAGATGAGACACATTCGGCTTACGTCCGTAAATTGCTTCATACGGAGTCTTGACGATCACCGCCTTCGTTGGAGCCCGATTGAGAAGATAGACCGCCGTCGAGACAGCTTCTCCCCAAAACGTCCCCGCAAGTTCTTGCTCTTGAGTAAACTTCTCGCCATGTCAACGACGGTTCGATTGCGCCTTTCAACAACCCCGTTCTGCTGTGGCGTATAAGGTGCCGTGAGGAACCTCTTTATGCCAATCTTCTCGCAGTAGTCGTTGAACTCTTTTGACGTAAACTCTCCGCCGCGATCTGTCCTTAGAGCGCGAACCTTCAGCTTGTGTTCCATCTCCGTTGCAGCCTTCAGCTTCTTGAACGCTTCAAACGCCTCATCTTTAGATCGTAGGAGAACGACCCACATGTATCTCGAGTAGTCATCTACCACAAGGAAGAAATACTTCTTTCCTCCATGAGTTCCTGGGGTGATAGGGCCACATAGATCACCATGGAGCAGCTCGAGTGCATCACTTGCACGATAGGTAGATCGAGCAGGAACGGCCTGCGGTGCTGTTTTCCAACCAAGCACCCGTCACATACTCGATCAACATGGTCGATAAACGGCATCCCAGATACCATCTCCATCGTCGACATCTTCTTCAAGGCATAGAAGTTAACGTGTCCAAATCTAGCATGCCATAACCATGAATCATCATCACTCTTGGCGAGCCAACACTCAGGTTGAGATTGATCAAGGTTGAGAATATAGAGCCTGTTCCGCGTGCGATTCACACGCCGCTTAGCACGTTTCGGAGGTTGTCGAAGATCGTCATCACTCCGTTCTCAATATCCACCTTGCATCCATTCTCGTCAAGTTTCCCGACAGAGATGATGTTGTTGCAAAGCCGTGGGATGTAGTACACTCCGGTGAGTATGCGATGTTCTCCTGTGAGACCCTCGAAGAGGACAGAACCTTGCCCGCAAATCTCCACATTTGAACCATCATCGAACTTGACCGAGCCTTAACCATCATATTCTAGCTCGAGGAACTTCTCTTTGCACCCCGTCATGTGGTTACTGGCACCCGTGTCTAGATACCACGACACGTTCTGGCTTCCGGATAACTTTGGTGTTACTTTTTTCTCATGAAGTAGCACCTTCCGGTTTGGTTTTACAACCATCGTTTGGACGAGATCACAAACTTCGGCCATGAGAAGACCTGGACGTTCGTCTTCCTGCTTCGCCAAATTTGCCTTTGATCTCCCGCTTGTTAGGCTCCGGACAATCCTTTGCAAAGTGACCCATCTCGTTGCAGTTATAGCACTTGACCTCGGACATATCCAAGTTCCGTGGCTTCCGCTCTTTAGATCGGTCCGCCTTACCACGACCTTGTGGCTTGCCTTTTCCTTTGCCTTTTCCGGTTTGTCCGCCGCTCTTCACGTTGCTTGAGCCTTCACCAACGTTGCGCCTTCCTTTGCTACTTGGGGACTCCCAATCTGCGCGTGAGTACATGAGTTGGTCACCACCTCCTCCTTTGCCTTCCGACAACCACGAGCATTCTCTTCCCATGTCCGCAAGCGTCCGATCGCCTCCGTTATGGTCATGTCGTCGATGTCGTAAAGCTGCTCGAGCGTGCCGATGATGTACGTGAATTTATCAGTCACCGAACTGAAAAACTTCTCTACAATCTCAGTCTCCTCGAGTTTCGCACCAAGCGCGCGGATCTCTCCCACCAATGTAGTCAGACGCATGGCATAGTCGTTCACCGATTCAGTTTCTTCCATCTGCAACTTGTGAAATTGGCGCTTCAGCACTTGTGCCCGAGCCTTGGTGACGCGATCTTATCCAATCCTCATCTCTTTGAGTGCGTTCCACGCCTCTCTTGCTGTCTCGAACTCCGCCAATGTCATCAGCACGGAATCTGGCACAGACTGGGCTATGGCGGATATGGCACCTTCGTCACACTCCTCGTCGACGTCGTCTTCCGTGATGGCCTCCCACACTCGAAGGGTTCGGAGAATGATCTTCATCTTCACCGCCCACACGCCATAGTTGGCGTCGGTGAGCATCGGGTACTGGATGGGGATGTTGCGATGCGCCAAGATGCGTTGGCGCCGCCCGTTCCGCCACCACCGGTTGCTGACTTGCCGCCCTTCTTCACCTTGTCGCCGTTCTTGTTCGCCTTTGGAACCGCCGTTGCGGACTTGACCGACTCAGCGCCGCTGTCCATCATCATAGATCGTAGATCGTCGAGGCTCTAGATACCAATTGTTGGATTTAGAACGCTAGACCAAATCACCAATAGCAACTCAGACGTGTAAGCTAGCTAGCAAGCTAGCAGCTTAATGGATTCCTCCTCAAACAAGTGCACATACGTCTACTTTGGTAAAGCTAGCTAGTGATCACCGATTGGAACTTGCGATCGAACCTGGACAGAGGCAAACTGATTTGATGGCTAAAGGCCCGTATCGAGCCTTTGTATTGCTTTGATTTCTGATCGATGATTTCCAGCGTGGGTTACGTAGGTATTTAAAGAAGCTAACCTGCCCCTATACAAAACCTACTCGGTGACTATTTCCTGTCCAAGTCGGACTAGGACATTGTGGTTAATTCCAATATTGTATTGCTTTGATTTCTGATCGATGATTTACAGCGCGGGTTACGTAGGTATTTAAAGAAGCTAACCTGCCCCTATACAAAACCTACTCGGTGACTATTTCCTGTCCAAGTCAGACTAGGACATCGTGGTTAATTCCAATAATCACCCCCTAAACACGATGTCCTTACTTTACAGTCTGGACGCCGATCCTTTCTCGCATCTCCAAGAACTTCGTCGCCCGAGAGACTTCGTGAGAATATCGGCAAGCTGGTCTTTCGTGTTCACGCAGAACTTCGATCATCCCTTCCTCAATGCACTCCCGGATATGGTGGAACCGGGTATCTATGTGCTTGCTCCTTTCGTGGATAAACCGGATTTTTGCACAATGAGATTGCAGCTTGGTTGTCGATCTTCAATGACACCTTCTGCACCTCCCGCTTTGCAAGATCAGCTAGGAGTCTTCTCAGCCACACTGCTTGAAAAGCCGTGCTTGCCGCTATGTATTCTGCCTCGCATGAAGACAGTGCAACCACCTTTTGCTTCTGAGAATTCCAGCTGATAGGATTTGGGCCAAGATAGAATATCATGCCCGTTGTGCTTTTCCGGTCATCCACATCACCTGCCATGTCGCTATCTAAGTATCCACGAAGGATAAATCCTTCCTTTCCCTTTCGGTACGTGCAGCCAAGATTAATTGTGCCTTTCACATAGCGCAATATTTGCTTGACCGCGCTCATGTGTTCGGTTGTCGGATTCTCCATGAAACGACTCTCGATCCCGACTGAATAAGCCAAGTCAGGTCGGGTATGCACCAAATATCTTAGGCTGCCCACAACGCTTCGATACATTGTGGTGTCCACCGGCGGATTTGAGCTATGCTTGCTCAACTTGTGGCGTTGGTCCATTGGAGCTTGTGTCTCGTAGCAATCTGTCATGCCACACTTGTCCAATAACTTGACAGCATAAGCCGATTGACATAGGGAAATCTCTCCGGAGCTTTGCTTCACTTCGATGCCCAAGTAATAACTGAGTAATCCCAGATCACTCATGCTAAACTTCTTCTTCATCTGCGCCTTGAAACGTTCAATTTCTTGCGCGCTATCTCCGGTGATAATCAGATCGTCGACATAAACTCCAACTAGCAGGTTTGATCCTTTGGAGTTCTTTGTATAGACCGCGTGCTCGAGGGGACATCTCTTGGAGATGCGAGAAAGGATCGGCGTCCAGACTGTAACGTAAGGACGTCGTGTTTAGGGGGTGATTATTGGAATTAACCACGATGTCCTAGTCCGACTTGGACAGGAAATAGTCACCGAGTAGGTTTTGTATAGGGGCAGGTTAGCTTCTTTAAATACCTACGTAACCCACGCTGTAAATCATCGATCAGAAATCAAAGCTAGCTACAACGCGTTTCCTGAAACCCGTTACTGCTATTCCTTTCTCCTTTTTTCCCTTTTTTCTTTTATTTTTCTTTACATTTTATTTTTTTTCCTTTCTCCTTTTTCTATTTCTTTGATTTTCATTTACTTTTCTACTTGTTTTTCACTTTATTTTATTTCCGTTAGCAGTAGCGCCTTACACGTAAGCGCGCTACAGCTAAGGAGAGTAGCAGTAGAGCTGGGCCAGTATACGCGCTACTGCTAGGTTGGGCTAGCCATGTGCGCCCAGTTCAAACATAGCAGCAGCGCGTGCTACTGCTAAAGTCATAGCAGTAGCGTGGTTTATTTTCGCGTGCTGCTACTAAGTAGCAATAGCGTATGATTTTATACAGCGCTACTGGTAACATTCTGTGTATAAGGTTTTCCCTAGTAGTGTAGAGCTATAAATGTATGAAAGCTCAACGAAAGAAACTAAGTGGGTGTGCATCCAACTTGCTTGCTCACGAAGACCTAGGGCATTTGAGGAAGCCCATCGTTGGAATATACAAGCCAAGTTCTATAATGAAAAATTCCCACTAGTATATGAAAGTCACAACATATGAAACTCTCTATATGAAGAACATGGTGCTACTTTGAAGCACATTATATGAGACTCGCTACATGAAGAACATGGTGCTACTTTGAAGCACAAGTGTGGAAAAAGAGATAGTAGCATTGCCCCTTTTTATTTTACTTTTTTTGGCCTTCTTTTTTTCTTTGGCCTTTCTTTTTTTGGAAAAATTCTCTAGAAAATGATGATCATCACACTTCTATTTATTTACAACTCGATGATTACAACTCGATACTAGAACAAAGTATGAATCTATATGAATGCCTCCGGCGGTGTACCGGGATATGCAATAAATCAAGAGTGACATATACGAAAGAATTATGAACGGTGGCTTTGCCACAAATACTATGTCAACTGCATGATCATGCTAAGCAATATGACAATGATGAATGTGTCATGAAGAACGGTATGGTGTAAAGTTGCATTGCAATATATCTCGGAATGGCTTTGGAAATGCCATAATAGGTAGGTATGGTGGCTGTTTTGAGGAAGATATAAGGAGGTTTATGTGTGAAAGAGCGTATCATATCACGGGGTTTGGATGCACCGTGAAGTTTGCACCAACTCTCAATGTGAGAAAGGGCAATGCGCGTACCGAAGAGGCTAGCAATGATGGAAGGGTGAGAGTGCGTATAATCCATGGACTCAACATTAGTCATAAAGAACTCACATAATTATTGCAAAAATCTACAAGTCATCAAAAACCAAAGCACTAGGCGCATGCTCCTAGGGGGATAGATTGGTAGGAAAAGACCATCGCTCATCCCCGACCGCCACTCATAAGGAGGACAATCAAATAACACCTCATGTTTCAAATTTGTTACATAACATTTACCATACGTGCATGCTACGGGACTTGCAAACTTCAACACAAGCATTTCTCAAAATCACAACTACTCAACAAGCACGACTTTGATATTATCACCTCCATATCTCGAAACAATTATCAAGCATCAAACTTTTCTTAGTATTCAACGCACTCAAAAGAAAGTTTTACAAATCTTGAATACCAAGCATATTATTATTAAGCAAATTACCATGCTATTTAAGACTCTCAAAATAATCTAAGTGAAGCATGAGAGATCAATAGTTTCTTTAAAACAAATCCACCACTGTGCTCTAAAATATATAAGTGAAGTACTAGAGCAAAACTAACAAGCTCAAAAGATATAAGTGAAGCACATAGAGCAAAACTATCAAGCTCAAAAGATATAAGTGAAGCACATAGAGTATTCTAACAAATTCCAATTTATGTATGGCTCTCTCAAAAGGTGTGTACAGCAAGGATGATTGTGTTAAACTAACAAGCAAAGATGAAAATAATACAAGACGCTCCAAGCAAAACACATATCATGTAGTGAATAAAAATATAGCTAAAGTTACCGATGGAAGTGGACGAAAGAGGGGATGCCTTCCGGGGCATCCCCAAGCTTTGACTTTTTTGTGTCCTTGGATTATCATGGGGGTGCCATGTGCATCCCCAAGCTTAGGCTCTTGCCACTCCTTGTTCCATAATCCATCAAAAAAAATCACCCAAAACTTCAAAACTTCACAACACAAAACTCAACAGAAATCTCGTGAGCTCCGTTAGCGAAAGAAAACAAAAGATCACTTCAAGGTACTGTAATGAACTCATTCTTAATTTATATTGGTGTTAAACCTACTGTATTCCAACTTCTCTATGGATCATAAACTATTTTACTGGCCATAGGTTCATCAAAATAAGCAAACAACACACGAAAAACAGAATCTGTCAAAAACAGAACAGTCTGTAGTAATCTGTAACTAACGCAAACTTCTGGAACTCCAAAAATTCATAACAAATAGGAATACCTAGGCAATTTGTTTATTGATCAGAAGAAATTGGAATCACTATTTTATCACGTCCTGGTGATTTTTAACAATTGTTTTCGTGAACCGAAAGTTTCTGGAAATTACAGCAAGATCAAATAACTATTATCCAAGAAGATTCTATTGGTTTAACTTGGCACAAACACTAATTAAAACATAAAACCACATCTAAACAGAAGGTAGATGGATTATTTATTCCTAAACAGAACCAAAAACAAAAAACTAAAAATAAAATTGGGTTGCCTCCCAACAAGCGCTATCGTTTAACGCCCCTAGCTAGGCATAAAAGCAAAGATAGATCTAGGTATTGCCATCTTTGGTACTCGGAGAAGAGGATTTCCTTTCTATGGCATTCATTCTTCTATTTAAGGTAAGCACATGGCCATTAATGGAAAAAGTAAGATGAAGCATGTTACGGAAGTTTGCCTCTAAACTAGACTTCATCTCGTTTAATAATTTCATTTTGATAAAAGCACAAGAGAGTAGTTGATTCGACCTTATCATTCATGGGGTGCCCAAATATAGTTTTCATTCTTTCATAGGTATGTATAGCATCCCCATCAAGAAAACCTTCATCAAAAATAGAGTCTAGAACTTGTTTGAAAGAAGCGGGCAATCCAATATAGAAACTTTTTAAGTAAACCTCTATTTGATATTGTGGTACATAGCTAGCTCGAATCCTAAGTAGCCTATCCCAAGCATCTTTTAAAGACTCATCAAGTAAATAGCAAAAAATTCCAGAGTCATCCTCATCAAAATTATTCAAGCTCTCATTGGAGACCTAGGTGGGTCTTTCTATAGCATCATTGTTTATGAGCTTGGAGAGGATAGAAGGGTTATCCAAGGTACTAGAGCCCTGGAAAGGTCCCTTAGTTCTTTTTGACTCGGCCATGGCAACGGGAAAGCAACGGAAAAGAGAGGAGGAGATTGGGAAGGAGAGGGCGAATAAAACAGCAAGGGTGAAGTGGGGGAGAGGAAAACGAGAGGCAAATGGCAAATAATGTAATGCGAGAGATAAGGGATTGTGATGGGTACTTGGTGTGTTGACTTGTGCGTAGACTCCCCGGCAACGGCGCCAGAAATCCTTCTTGCTACGTCTTGAGCTTGCGTTGGTTTTCCCCGAAGAGGAGAGGATGATGCAGCAGAGTAGCGTAAGTATTTCCCTCAGTTTTTGAGAACCAAGGTATCAATCCAGTAGGAGGCCACGCGCGAGTCCCTCGTACCTACACAAAGCAAATAGCTCCTCGCAACCAACACGAATAGGGGTTGTCAATCCCTTCACGGTCACTTATGAGAGTGAGATCTGATAGAGATGATAGATAAATTTTTTGGTATTTTTTGGTATAAAGATGCAAAGTAAAAATAAAAGGCAAAGTAAAGAGCAAAGCAATAATAAAGCGTAGGAAGATTAATATGATGAAAATAGACCCGGGGGCCATAGATTTCACTAGTGGCTTCTCTCAAGAGCATAGGTATTTTACGGCGGGTGAACGAATTACTGTTGAGAAATTGACATAATTGAGCATAGTTATGAGAGTATCTAGGTATGATCATGTATATAGGCATCACGTCCAGGACAAGTAGACCGACTCCTGCCTGCATCTACTACTATTACTCCACTCATCGACCGCTATCCAGCATGCATCTAGAGTATTAAGTTACTGAAAACAGAGTAACGCCTTAAGCGAGATGACATGATGTAGAGGAATAAATTCATGCAATATGATAAATACCTCATCTTGTTATCCTCGATGGCAATAATACAATACGTGCCTTGCTGCCCGTACTGTCACTGGGAAAGGACACCACAAGATTGAACCCAAAGCTAAACACTTCTCCCATTGCAAGAACTACCAATCTAGTTGGCCAAACCAAACGAATAATTCCAAGAGACTTGTAAAGATAACTCAATCATACATAAAAGAATTCTCAGAAGATTCAAATATTGCTCATAGATAATCTTGATCATAAACCCACAATTCATCGGTCTCAACAAACACACCGCAAAAAGAAGATTACATCGAATAGATCTCCACGAGAGAGGGGGAGAACATTGTATTGAGATCCAAAAGAGAGAAGAAGCCATCTAGCTACTAACTATGGACCCGAAGGTCTGAGGTAAACTACTCACACTTCATCGGAGAGGCTATGATGTTGATGTAGAAGCCCTCCATGGTGGAATCCCCTTCTGGCGGACCTCCGGAACAGGCCCCAAGATGGGATCTCGTGGATATAGAAAGTTGCGGCGGTGGAATTAGGTTTTTGGATCCGTCTCTAATCTGACGGGGGTACGTATGTATATATAGGAGGAAGAAGTACATCGGTGGAGCCTCGAGGGGTCCACGAGGTAGGGGGGTGCGCCCTAGGGGGGGCGCCCTCCACCTCGTGGCCGCCTCGGAGCTTTCTTGACGGAGGGTCCAAGTCTCCTGGATCTTTCCCGATGAGAAAATCACATTCCCGAAGATTTCATTCTGTTTGGACTCCGTTTGATATTCCGTTTCTTCGAAACACTGAAATAGGAATAAACCAACAATTCTGGGTTGGGCCTCCGGTTAATAGGTTAGTCCCAAAAGTAATATAAAAGTGGAAAATAAATCCCACTGTTGTCCAAAACAATAGATAATATAGCATGGAGCAATAAAAATTATAGATACGTTGGAGACGTATCAGGCGGCATCTTCAGGCGTGTCATGTGAGGATTGCATGATGAGAGACTTCTTGCAATCAACCCTACTAGGACGTTCCCGCCTGGGCACATCATCCATCTCCTCATCAGGATGCTGATAGCCCGAATCATCATATGGCTGATTCATCATTTCTATGTCATCGTCATAGCCGTCCGTATTGAGGAACTGAAGAGGGACATCCTTGTCCATCTCATCATCCATTATTTGTTCTACGGGGGCGATTACATCATCCACTATAAAAAAAGATTGAACATGTGGTTCCGAGTTTCGATAACTTCTTCTACTTTCATTTCCTCCGTCTTCCAAATCGCAGAGTTAATTCAAAAGCCTACCCCCTTCCTCGCCTCGTCCGCCGCTCTCACCCGGCACTACAGGGGCTTGTAATTGCGTAGGCGGGGTGGTGGTGTTCATACCTGCTTGCTGATGTGTTGTTATTGGTCTGCTCTCGGCCGCCTCCAGACGAAGAAGAATCTTCGGCTATAGAAGCATCCAACTCTTGTAGTTTCCAAGCCGCGTTGATGTCTCGTCATCCTCACCTCCGAGCCATACTAAAGGAAGAAAATCCTTGTGCCCCAATTTCACACTCGACAAGTTAACCCTGAAGTGGCCAACGGGGATCGGTAGTCTGTGGAATGTGAGTTCCAAGGGCTTCGTTATCACTGCCTTTTCCCATGTCCACCTTCTGTCCTTTGAGCACGTAGAGTACGGTGCACGGGGTTTTGTCGACCTGGAAAGATATGTATGTGTCATAAAACATCCGAAAGGGAACGAAATCGGAATATTCTAGATATATGTTGGTGCGACGTGTAATTACCGTGAGAGTGTCGAGCTCACCCAAAGATGAAGGCCCGCCTAGCGCACCAGAGACAAAGGACCGGCTGGTATGTGCGGGTGCGGGTGCGGCTGGGGGAGCAGGCGTGGTTGCATGAGCAGGTGATGGTGTGGTTGTGATGTTCATCGAGTTGCTCGACAAAGTTGGGGAAATCATGTGCCGTCTTTTCTGGATTTTCCTTCGTCCAATTGATGACAGCTGGGATCTAGTTAGTAGCAAAATCATTTCTGCAGGTAGCTACAGCTGCATCGACTGCCTTCTTGAGCAAATCATTTTTCTCCTGAGCTGCTTTTTGCGCGTCCTCGGCTGCTTCTTTCTCGAACGCAAACTTCACCTTCTCGTCGATGTCCTCCTGACTGAACTTCTTTTCCGGCTTCTTGGATTCCGGACCCTTGTTGTAATAGACCTTCCATGTGGCACCATCTCCGACGCCGTGCACACGTCCATATTGCAGCCGTAGGTCCAAAGGGAGTCCCTTCAGTTCGTTCAAGGCCCTGTTCAGAGGGGTGTCCCACTTGAGCCTCATTGACGAAGAGTCGCTTTCGGCCATAAGCCTGTGTTGCTTGTCCTACAAAAGGAACGTGAACCATTTACAAATGTGTAGTCGATCGACTTCATCATAAGTTAAATGTAAGGTGGTAACAGAATAACTACCAGCATTCTAATCAATTTCCTCGTGCTCAGGTCCGTGTAAAAAACCTTCTTTTCATTGTCCGACTCTTAGCGGTCCCTGATGAAGTCACACTGCAAAGGGTCTCTGAACTACGCAAAGGGGTCTGGGATCCCCGCGGCTTCACGCTCTGCATGCCCCTTATCCCATCTGGGCCTTTTGCCAAGGTAGCCACAGCTTCCAAGGCATTGGTGCCCCGTGTTCCTTTGCTGAAGCCCCTTGAATTTCTCAGACTAGGCTTGGCTGTGTCGGTAGCGCAAGTCTCCTTAAACTTTTGTAACTCCTCTTCCATAAGTGACGGATTTTCCTCTAGAATTTTGGACAGGGGTTCATTAGCCTCAATAGCTCGTTTCGCCCTCCCTTTCTAGGAGGCCAAATCATTGCTGAACATGACCATGGCGTGGTTGTTAACGTTTTTCATGGAAGGATCATCCCACGGGTTTTCTTTGTCTTCCTCCCGGCAGGGGAACTGGAATCTCTTATGCAGCTTGGTTAGGAGCAAGTCCTCCAAATCTGGTTTACTCCTTATGTCAATGTCGTTGATGCTCGCGGTTTCCCGTAGGATGCATTTGAGTTGGTTCCCGTAGCACTTGCGAGGTTCTTCCGGCTCTAGTGGCTCAAATTTGCCGGGGTGTATCTTTGTGACAAGCAATCTTCCGATGCCGAGTGTGTTATATTTTCATGCCCTCTGCTTCTTCTTTTTGTTAGCGGCTTCGGTGCCGGTACCCTCCCCGCCGGTACCTTCACCGCCAGTCTTGGCGCTGCCATCGGTGTCGGTGCCATCGGTGTCGATGTCGGTGTCAGTACTATCATCGAGGCCGCCTTGCAAACCTTGTCTATGCTTAATAGACAAAAAGTCGAGCCAATGATGTTCACCCTCATAATCCATCTCGTCTGCATCAAGAAGGCCGAGTTTCTTTGTTGTTCGATTTGTTTCTTACATTTAAGTCTCCTCGTTTAATTCTTAAACTATAGTAAAATGAGTATTGACATAAAAACGGCCTATGGTTTGCCGGAATGTCATTTCATACCCATCGCAGCAAATCCCGGCACTCGATATGCCTACTTTCTAGCACAAGTCATGCCAAAATTCATTGGAAATTTTGGGATGACCTTTGCTAAAAAGTGGACATATCGAGCGCCTGAAATTCACCGGAATGGAAATGAATGCACATTCTGGCAAAACATAGGAGCCTCGGATCATTTACCATGCACATAACCATCATTTTCCAAATATCACATGTCAAAATATCACATGTCCAAATTCCAAATATGACATGTCCACTTCAAATTTGCATATAACAGGAAGAAAAATATAGAACTTGAAGAAAAATACAAGAAGTCATTTTTCTTCACAATATTTGAAACTAGTGTTAATCAACTCTGTTTTTTCATTTAAATAGCAACAATTGCTTTAACTAAAATAAATAAATGCCTAGAATTCTGTTAACTACACCTAAAACACCTAAAATACCTACATTTCTGTTAACTACACCTAAAACACCTAAATTCTATTAACTACACCTAAAACACCTAAATTGCCTACTAGAACCTCCACCAATAAAAATTCCTTGAATAATATTTCTGTCCTAATTTTCTATCTAGCTAAATACCAATAGAAAATCCTAGAATACTATTTTTGTTCTAATTTGATACTAGCTAAATTCATATATATCCGTCCTTATATGAGCAATCCGTCCTTAGAGCACTCTTCCAGGGGTTTAGCAAGAATATGCTCTTTGAACTAATGCAGGAAAGTGGAATTGTGCTCTGTAGTAACTTCGACGTTCGTCCTGCATAGCCCCCAGTCACGATACTTCTTTGCGATGGTTTCTATGTGCAGTGTAGCGAAAGGATTTACCACATCTAGGTGATGTAGCACTACTAAGTTTGCTATGTCAAAGTCGTTGTATCGACCAGAGTAACCCATATGCAGTTCCCTGCGACCGTTGGAGTGACCTTCTCCTTCGAGCCTCCCAAGGTGCTTCTTAATGGGAAAACCAACACCAGGCCGTTCTCTACCATATAGATAATTCTCGCAGAGAGAGATGCACTCTTGTGTCAGATAGCCCTCGATGATGCTTCCATCCGGACGGGACATGTTTGCTACTTCTTGAGCTTCTGTTGATTTTGCCTTGAAGAGGAAAGGGTGATGCAGCAAAGTAGAAATAAGTATTTCCCTCAAATTGAGACCCAAGGTATCAATCCAGTAGGAGGTACAAGCAAGTCTCAAATCTATGTACCTCCACAAACAATCAAACAATTGCACCCAACGTGATAAAGGGGTGGTCAATCCCTTCATGGTCAGTTGCAAGGATGAGATATGATAGAGATAGAAAAGATTACTAAAATGTAAAACAAAATAAAACTCAGCGAGGTATTTTTGGGTTTTTGGTTTATAGATCTGAAAATGTAAGATGGAAAATAGACCCGGGGGGCATAGGTTTCAGTAGAGGCATTTCTCTTGAAAAAGCATACGGTGGGTAAACAAATTACTGTTGAGCAATTGATAGGAAAGCAGAAAGTTATGAAGATATCTAAGGCATTGATCATGAATATAGGCATCACGTCCGTGATAAGTAGACTGACTCCTGCCTGCATGTAGTACTATTACTCCACGCATCGACCGCTATCCAGCATGCATCCATAGTATTATGTTCATAAGAACAAAGTAACGCTTTAGGTAAGATAACATGATGTAGAGGGATAAACTCAAGAAATATGTTGTCAACCCCATCTTTTTATCCTTGATGGTAACAATAGAATACGTGCCTCACTACCCCTACTATGTCACTGGGCAAGGACACCACAAGATTGAACCCAAAACTAAGCACCTCTCCCATTGCAGGAAAAACCAATCTAGTTGGAAAACCCAAATCGACAGTTCGAGGAGAAATACAAAGATATCAAATCATGCATATAAGAATTCAGAGGAGGCTCAAACGATATTCATAGATAATCTGATCATAAATCCACAATTCATAGGATCTCAACAAACACACCGCAAAAAAGTATTACATCGGATAGAACTCGAAGAACATCGAGGAGAACTTTGTATTGAAGATCAAAGAGAGAGAAGAAGCCATCTAGATACTAGCTATGGACCCATAGGTCTGTGGTAAACTACTCACGCATCATCGGAAGGGCGATAGGGTTGATGTAGAGGCCCTCCGTGATCGAATTCCCCTCCGGCAGATCGTTGGAAAAGGTCCCAAGATGGGATCTCACGAGGTCAGAGGCTTGCGGCGGCAGAAAAGTATTTTGGTGGATGCTTCTGGTGGTTTGGGAATATTTGTAAATTTATAGAGCAATAATTAGGGTTAGGAGACCTTCGAGGGGCCACAAGCCCTCAAGGCGCCACCGCTGGGGCGCGCCCCTGGCTTGTGGCTTCCTCGGGAAGCTCCTACCCCCCTCTCCAAATCCTACGGGTGTCTTCTGATCCAAGAAAAAACATCACGAAAGTTCTATTCCGTTTGGACTGCGGTTGATATTCCTGTCTGAAAAAGCCAAAAACAAGGAGAAAACGACAACTGGCACTGGGCACTAGGTCAATAGGTTAGTCCCAAAAAATGATATAAACTAGTATATTAATGCATATAAAACATCCAAAACAGATAATATAATAGCATGGAACAATCAAAAATTATAAATACGTTGGAGACGTATCAATGTTACAAATGAATCCTTGAAGACCCCATTCATCCTCTCGAACGTCATCATCTTGTGCAGAAATGACGGCCCCAGGTCTATTATGTCGTCCACAATGTGGACACAAAAATGCACCATGACGTCAAAGAACGCGGGCGGGAAGTACATCTCAAGCTCATTTAGTATCACAATGATCTCTTCATGTAGCCTTCAGAGCTGCTTCACACTAATCAACTTTCGAGAGATGATGTCGAAAAAGTTGCAAAGACCAATAAGCATGTCACGGACGTGCTTATCCATTATCACTCTAAGGGCAACAGGTAGTATCTGCGTCATAATCACATGACAGTCATGGGACTTCATCCCGCTGAACCTTTTCTTCTTCTTGTCTAGAAACCTGCTTATGTTCCCACAGTAACTGAAACTAACTTTGATTTCAGTAAGGCACTTTAAGAATTGATCGATCTCAGCCAGACTTAAGGTGAAGCAAGAAGGGGGGCAATAATTCTCTTGCTTCTTGTGCACTTTTTGCCTTTGTCTCGCGCCTTTGTCTCCCTCTCTGTCTCCGTCTCCTCTGACTTTTTACGGGGCAGCATGTGGAGATCTGCCCTGATTTTCAAATCTTCCAAGTCTCTTCTTGCCTTCGGCCCATCCTTGGTCTTATCCAGCATGTTCATCGGTGTTGCAAGCAAGCTCTCAAGGACATTCTTCGTGATATTCATTTGATCAAGGCAATGAGGCGTGTCTAGTTTGGGCCAGTACTCCAAGTCCCAAAAAACAGAACTCGTCTTCCATACATTCAGCAGCAGCTCCGGCGCATTTTTCATCGTCTTTCCCTGCGCGGGGCACTGTTCCCAGTTTTTCAACAGCTCATCGATTTCAGCGTCGCTCCACTTACATGGAGGCCCTCGATGCTCGGCCTCACCATTGAATAGATCTCCATGGTTTCTCCACGGGTCGTCCTTATTGAGCCATCTTCGATGCCCCATATACACTATTTTCCCAGACCCGCCATCTTCCATTGACGTTAGATGCTGAGATGTCATATCATCCATGCACCGCGTGCATCCGCAATAAACGTGGCACACCTGGCCCATGAAATATTTGTAACCGAGATAGTCGTGCACCGTCGTGATCAGCGCAACTCTCATAGAAATACATGACTTTGCTGGCATCCCATGTCTTGGCCGGTGTTTTCATAACATGTCTAACTCCTCTTAAAGTAGCCCCAGATACAGATTAATATTATTTCCCGGTTTTTTCGGCCCTTGCATCAGCATGCTCATGTGTATGTACTTCGACTCACTACAAAAAAAAGACACATCCGTGACATTTTGGGCCGAACGAAATTTTTTTCTGTCATACATATGACACTTCTATGATGATAATTGTGACAAAACCCAGTATCATCATAGATGTGGTGGGATCCTACTTCTATGAAAAAAAATCATGACAGAAAATGGGCTTTTCGTCCAAGGCGGGCGGGAGACGCAGCTGCATGACATTCTTTCGGCCGTCCATGACGAAAAAAACCATGGTAGAAGCGAGGGGGAGGAAAATTTCAGGGAGTTGCCGGTTACGGTGGGAGGTCGGGGGCGGACTGTGCGAGGCGTTGGCTATAACTGAAGCCGAGCGAGGCATTGGGCTCTAACTGAACCCGAGCGATTGCACTGCAGGCTACGCGTTACTAAACCCGACTGATCGATCGATGGCTGTTAACTGAACCCGATGGAGTGATTCCTTCGCTACTGCTGCTAACTGAAGCCGATCAATGCTGCCTCTGGGATGAACAGTGAGCGTTGCGGGGGGTTTGGATGAACAGTGAGCGGTGGAGTTTCCTCTGGATGAACAGGAACCCGTGGTGTGGAGGGCTGGATGAACAGTAGATGGTGGAGGGGTGGCCGTGAAGGGGCGGTTGAACAGGACCCCGTGGTGTGGAGAGCTGGATGAACAGTAGACGGTGGAGGGGTGCCCGTGGAAGGGTGGTTGAGCGATGGCGATGGAGTAGCGCACGGTGGAGGCGGGATGAACAGGAGCCCGTGGAGGCTGGAGGAGGTCGACGGTAGCCCGTGGAGGCTGGAGGAGGTCGACGGTGGAGATGAACAGTATCCCGTGGAGTCTCGTTTTGCGGTACGCCACACCCCTCCCCTCCCCCCCCTGTTTCGACCGTAGCGCTCCAACACAAGTCCATTTCGTCCGTTTTGCGGTACGCCACACCCCTCCCGATCAACAGGACCCCCGTTTCGACCGTAGGAGGTCCGTTTCCTTCGTTTTGCGGTACGCCACACCCCTCCCGATCAACAGGACCCATGTTTCGAACGTGGCCGGTCGAACACAAGCTCGTTTCCTCCGTTGTGCGGTACGCCAGGCCTCGTTTCCATCGCCTGTTCCATCCAAGCCCTCCCGATGAACACGACCACGCATTCCATTCCGACCCAGCCGGTTTGCTCCCCATGAACACGACGACGACGTTGTTTCTCCGTTCCGACCCAGCCATGTACGTATGTACGTAGGCATTCGAGACCCTGCCCGTATGTACGTATGTGGCCGTATTTTCTTTCTTGCACCCTCGCCGCTGTACGTACGTGTACATGCTTCGTGCGCGCCTCTACTATGACACGTGCGCGTCTCTACATCTACGACACGTGTGCGCGTCTACATCGACCAGTATATACGTACACGTTCGCCACCAGAATGATAACGCTACGTACGCTTCGACCAGGTGGGTCCTGACTGTCAGGCACTTCCTTGCGTGCGAAGATGTAGCTGGTGGGTCCCAGCAGTCACGGGGGCGAATCGTTTTGGTTTTTTTTTTGCCCGGACGCACTTCCTTGCATACGAAGATGTAGCTGGTGGGTCCCAGCAGTCAGGGGGAAACGTTTTTTTTGCGAAATACAGTGGCCCATCCGGTGGGTCCCAGCTATCAGGTGGAGGAATCATTATTTTCCGCGTAATAAGGAGGCACTTCCCTGCTGCGGCCGTGGACCCAGCTGTCAGCCTCTCCATGTACAGTCCACGTCCGATGGAAGTCGTTCCTTAACCACGTTGACCACGCCGCGCCGAAAGCACCAGGGCGGTGGACGACGGCGAGGCCTAGGAAGGGGACGACGGGGAGCCGAGGAAGACGCTGCAATGGAAGCCCACGCGGAGAGGTGTACGAGGGTTCGCTGGTTTGGCTGCGGTGTGGGGCTGCCGTCGCCGCAGGGCCTGGCCAGCGGTGGGAATAGTAGGGGGCGGTGAGGCCTCCGCGGCAGCACAGCCGGCCACGGGAGGCAGGAGCATGCGACACGACCGGCGCTGCTTTGGGCGGCTGGAGCAAGAAGACCAGAGGTTGAAGAAGCACTACGGCCGTTGGATGGACATCGTACGGTCACTGGAGCTAGAATCGTTCATATTGACTAAAGTTGACATAGGCCCCAGTCCTAGTCAACTTAGTAGGCCCACAAGTCAGCCTCCCACCATGGTCGGTCCCAGCTAGCAAGGGGAGTATTCATTTTTTTGTGCGTAATAAGGAGGCACTTCCGGTGGGTCCGAGCTGACAGCGCGGGGAATGTTTTTTCGCGAAATACGCTGGCCCGTCCGATGGATCCCAGCTGTCAGGGGGGAAACATTTTTTCGCGAAATAAGGTGGCCCGTCCGGTGGGTCCTTGCTGTCAGGTGGAGGAATAATTATTTTGCGCGTAATAAGGAGGCACTTCCTTGCGGCCGCCTGGACCCAGCTGTCAGCCTCTCCACGTACAGTACTCTTCCGATGGAAGTCGGTCGTTGACCACGCCGCGCCGAGAGCACCAGGGCGGTGGTCTAGACGACGGCGAGGCCTAGGAAGGGGACGACGCGGAGATGGGGAAGACGCAGAAGTGGTAGCCCGCGCGGAGAGGAGTACGAGGGTTCACTGGTTCGGCTGCGGCGTGAGGCTGTCGTCGCTGCAGAATAACAGGGGGTGTGGGTGAGTAGAGGGATAACCTGGGCCAGCGGTGGGAGTAGTAGGGGGCGGTGAGGCCTCCGCGGCATCACAACCGGCCACGAGAGGCAGGAGCACGCGGCACGACCGGCGCTGCTTTGGGCGGCTGGAGCAAGAAGACCAGAGGTTGAAGAAGCACTATGGCCGTTGGATGGACATCGTACGGTCACTGGAGCTAGAATCGTTCATATTGACTAAGTTGACAAAGCCCTCTGTCCCCGTCAACTTAGTTGGCCCACAAGTCATCCTCCCACTATGGTGGGTCCCATCTAGCAGGGTGGGTATTCATTTTTTTTGTGCGTAATAAGGAGGCACTTCCTTGCGTGGGAAGATATAGCTGGTGGGAGGAACATTTTTTCGCGAAATACAGAGGCCTTTCCGGTGGGTCCCAGCTGTCTGTTTTGCGCGTACAGTCCACGGCCGATGGATGTCGTTCGTTGACCACGTTGACCAGGCCGCGCCGAGAGCACCATGGCGGTGGACGACGGCGAGGCCTAGGAAGGGAACGACACGGAGCCGGGGAAGACTCGGCAATGGTTGCCCATGCGGTGGGGAGTACGAGGGTTTACTGGTCCGGCTGCCATCGCCGGAAAATAACAGGAGGTGTGGGTGAGTAGAGGAATGGCCTGGCCAACAATGAAGTAGGGTGGGGCGGTGCGGCCTGTGTGGCCGCACAAACGGCCACGGGAAGCGGGAGCAGGCAGTCCCACCGGAGCTGGTTTGGGCGGCTGGAGCAAGAAGATCAGATATTGAAGAAGCAGCACGGCCGTTGGATTAACATCCAACGGTCACTGCTGCTAGAATCGTTTGTGGACTAAGTTTTTTTTAGAAGGTGGACTAAGTTGACAAAGCCAAAGTACACGTCAACCTAGTAGACCCACAAGTCAGCCTCCAAATCTGTCCCAAACAGCATACAGCCCTAAATTTCTAGCCGGATTCAAATTAATTTTAAATCTAAATATACCTTAATTTAAATTCAATGAAATTTTACCCGCACAAAAACAATGAAATTTAAAATATCAAAATCCCAAAGAAAACAGTATTTGGGAACTAATTGCCTGTTTGCTGTATTTTTTCATTTTACATCCCATTTATTATTAATTATAGCCCATTTATTATTACTTATAGCCCATTTATTATTACTTATAGCCCATTTCTTATTACTTATAGCCCATTTTCTGGGCAAAATGCATCCCTCCTCGTCTTGAAAGTTTTCCGGCCCACCAGGGCGTAGAAAAGCAAGTAGGCCTATGTTGGTTATTCTGCAAAAAACAAAATAGCTGGCTAGCCATTTTCCAGAAAGGAAAAAAAACAAACTGGGCTGGTCATGTGCTAAACATATGAAATAAAAGCCTGGGCTAGACGGGCCACGGGTCCCGCACAACCCAGTTGATACCCTTCTCCGTCACGAAAAAACAAAATTACTGCGCGCGCTGCTGGGTCCCTACTGTCATCCTCACCATGTACAGTCATCTCCTTATTCCTCTCGGTTGTTGACCATGTTGACAACACCAGAGGGCGGTGCCGCGGCGAGCGCGGAGGACGATGGTGAGGCCTCGGACGGGAACGAACAGGAGCCGGGGAAGATCACAGCCAGCCGTGGGAGGCGGGAGCAGGCGGTCCCGCCGGTGCTGGTTTGGCTTTGGCGGCTCAAGGAAGAAGAGACTGAAGAAACGCGACAGATGTTGAATGTCAATCGAATGGTCAAGGTTGGCACAATTGTTTTTTTACTAAGCGGACACCAAGTAGCATACTTTTTTATATATATGAAGAAAATTGCGAGGAAAATGCGTTCGTCTGCCGTCCTCCTCACAGGGAATGTTCACCACATAAGTGACTAGCACCCTTGGTTTTCAATCGAGAGGTCTTGGGTTCGAGTCCAAGGAACTCTCAATTTTGTCCTCCTTCCTTCCTCGCAAAAAAAGGGAAAGAAAATCAAAGACTTGGGAAGGCGTACAGAACAAGCTAGTGTACCAGTAAAGAGACGTTGCCGAGTTTTAGAAAAAAGATAGACGTGACTATATATGGTGCTATGCTACTCTACAAGTAATGAAACTGACATATCCAACGTTCGCTTCTCCTCTTCTCTACTTACTCTGCCTAGCATCAGATTCTCTGGCCGCAGCAACCATGTCTGCTGGCTGCTCGTCCACCTGCTCTTCAGCAGGCAACAACCAGATATGCGCCAAGTCGCCACCCGTACCATCGCCTGTGGGTCTCATCACACCCTCGCCGGCACGCGCTCCGCAACCGATTGCTCATCGCAACCAGCTGCCGTTGGTGTGGTGCCACTGCTGCAAATCACGCAGAGTTATTCGTCGCGTCTCAACCACAATCCGCAACCCTGGCCGAGTATTCTACAAATGCCCGAATCATGGGGTAATAATATGTTTAAGTGTTGTTCTGCTGCTTTCAGTTGCTGATTTTTTTAATAGTTTGGTTGATGATCTTCCAATTTGATTTATGCAGAAAAGGGAAGATTTGTGTGATTTGTATTTCTGGGAAGTTGCTGATGTGGGGGAATGCAACTACGCTGATTATTTGGTTAGCCGAGGAATCCCAATACCAGCAGGTTGGGGTGTTGGACAAGTAACTGAAGGAACGACAGAAGAGGAAGATGCAGAGCAGAAGGTTAAAGACGCAGTTCCTCTGATCATGGCCAAGCAACAGCTGTTGAACGGCCTTGACAGCAATGAGGAGATGAAAGAGCTTGTGAAGATAATGGGAAAAATCGATGTGCTCTGTAGGATGATTGTCTCTTTATTTGCAGTGTATGTAGCACTCGTGATGTATTCAGTGGCTACGACATGAGCACTTTGCTGGAACTAGTAATGAATGAAACCTGTGTAGCAGGCTGGGCGTAGTGTTGTGAACATCTAAGGATTTCTATTAACGGAAATCAGGGGGTACCCCCTTTTGCTCATATAAATAAATAGATAGTAGAGGCCCTGTCGGGTCAGCTTTGTTATCATTCGAAGACATCGAGCAAATTGCAGTCCAACAACAAACTATGTCATCAAATTCAAGTTTCACAGCCAAATATGAGTACAACTAAACAACAATGTCATCATGTTTTAGTTGTCATACAATCACAAAACACAAATCAGAATACATAACAAGTGATGTTCTCACAACAAAATACTAAACAACATGTTCATCAGGTTTCAGTTGTCATAGCAAACACAATTTCACATAGTAGATAAAAAAACGTCTTCTGACATGCAAATACGACAAAAGCAATGTAATCATCATCCGCAGCAACAGCGTCAACATCTTCGTCATGTGTATCAGTCTGAATCGTAATTCCCCACGGTGTCATCTTCTTCGTCATCCTTAACGTCCTCGAACGTTGGCTTCTTCTTGATCAACTCTTGTATGTCCACAGCACGACAGGCAATCTTTTCGCCGGCGTCATTGACGTGATGGTTCTCAAAGATATTAGGAACATCTGTGTTATCTTGTACATCAGGAGCGGTGTAAGCATCATCTTGTTGTGCCACTTCATTAAATGAATTCCTCTGCTCAAACCTTTGCAATACTCTCCAGTCATCGCTACGTGCAAATGTGTCTTCCAAGAAAAAATATGTGTTGCTTGATTTGCCAAAATAAAAGGCTCGTTGATGCGGTACACCGCCTTGACATTGATGGATTTGAAATGATCATCAGCTCTGGGTTTTGCGATCCTGGAAAACAGGATATACCAACGACAAAGACAACAGAACCACACACCGATGATCCTCGAATCCCGGAGATATACTGCAACTGAACAATGTCTGTTATGTTAGCATACATTTCAGTTGTCTCTTTGTCATACGTATTCGTGCTCATGATGGCACTATTTTGTGTCTTGCTGCCTTCGTCTCGTGCAAGGGTGTTGTAGCGCACATCTCCAACAACGCAAGATTCATAATGTCTTACCCAGTATCGGGACCCATTGCTAGTGAGTAAAGGGCATCATCAACTGCCTGCCCATCCTCCGCATCTTCCTAACCTATGGTTAGAAAATAGACAAGCTGATCATCTTATGTACTCAATATATTAAAAAAACTGAGAGTGCACTTCAAAAGCTTACATGGTTCTTGAACCATTTCGCAAATCCTGCCATAACCAGTTTGTCAATGTTTCTTGGATTTTGCGGCAGTAACTCCTCTTTGTACATGCTACACAACATAGTGATCGCGTCAAACATCTAAATATATAAGAATGTGCTGCAAGTTTAGTAGATTACGATGTATAAGCTGCAGTACTTCACTTACTTGATATAAGGTAGTATCTCAGGATAGTTATTCAACACATACCAAACCATTTGGTCCAAATCTTTAGGTTTGTCCTCTGGTCGACTCTTCCCTGTAACTCGAACAGAATAATCGAAAACATTGAGCCCGGGATTGTCTTCACCCACCTCTTTGCTAAGCTGATCAACTATTTCAATGTATTTTGAGTAGAATGTCAACGCTTCTGTAGCAATGTAGGCCTCTGCAATGGAACCCTCGGGTCTAGCTCTGTTCCTAACATAGCCCTTGAAAGTGCCTAGCCGCCTTTCAATAGGGTAGATCCAGCCATCTTGTCTTTGGACATCTAAGTAGTGCCTCATCGGGTAGATGAACAGCCAAATGCACCATCACATCAAAGAAGGTGGAGGATATATCTTCTCAAGGTCGCATAGGATAGTTGGTATCTTGTCTCTAAGGCGGCTCCAAAGCATCTATCCTGATATTTCTACTGCAGAGTTCCCTGAAGAATTGTCCCAACTCTGCAACTGCTATGTATACGTCAGGGCGGCCCAATCCTCTAAGGATAACAGGTAAAACCCTTTGAAGTAGAACTAGTAGAAAAAGGGCCTATTGTCCCGGTTGGTAAGGGCCTTTAGTCCCGGTTGGTGAACCGGGCCCAATCCTCTAAGGATAACAGGTAAAACCCTTTGAAGTAGAACTAGTAGAAAAAGGGCCTATTGTCCCGGTTGGTAAGGGCCTTTAGTCCCGGTTGGTGAACCGGGACTAAAGGGTCGGTACTAATGCCTCCCCCCTTTAGTCCCGGTTCAATCCAGAACCGGGACTAAAGGTCATGCCACGTGGAGCTCCACCTTTAGTCGGTTGGTAACACCAACCGGACTAATGGAAATTTTATGATTTTTTTGAAATTTTTTTTGAAATTTTTTGAAACTTTTTGAATAAATTTTTATTTTCAAATTTCTGAATTATTTTAACCCTAATCTCTAATCAGCACCCCTCATCACTGCTCAATTTATCCTCTTCTCTAATCACCCTCATCATTCCAAATCACCTAACTTCCCGAACGGTCATCCATCCTCCCACTCACCCAGCCTGAGCACGCTTAACTTCCGGGTTCTATTCTCCCTCATTTCCAAGTCTGCACTTGTTGTTTTCCTGACAATAGTAAGATGTCAATCCTATTACCCTCAGGAATTTTGCTTGAGCATGAATTGACACATTTCACTGTTTGAGTTTCAAACTATTGTTTTCAAAACAATAATTATGTAGAAAACAATAGTTATTTTGAATAATTAGTTTGACCATGGTTTGACCATAGTTTGACCACAGTTTGACTACAGTTTGACCAGATTTGACCAAAATTCAAAATAACTGAACAAATTATTTAGTAACACTAATATTCTAGAATAATTAGTTTGACCATGGTTTGACCATGGTTTGACCATAGTTTGACCATTGTTTGACCATAGTTTGACCACAGTTTGACCAGATTTGACCAAAATTCAAAATAACTGAACAAATTATTTAGTAACACTAATATTCTAGAATAATTAGTTTGACCATGGTTTGACAATTGTTTGACCACAGTTTGAATTTTTTTTGATTTTTTCCACACTAGATATTAAAAGCCCCGTAACTTTTTTCTGTTAGGTTTTTGAGGATTTTGAAAATGTTTAACGGGGTTCCCCCGGTTAAATTTGGATGTAACTTTTCGAGTAGATAATTTTTCATATAAAAAAGTTTTTCATCCGAGTTAGTATGCAAAAGTTATGCCCCATATTTACAAATTCGGAGAGATTTTGTAAATAAAGTCCAAATTCACATTTGCAAATTTTCCCAACAACTAGACCACATATCACATGGGAAACTTATTTTTTTTTTATTTTTTTTGACATTTCCATCATTTTCTTTTATTTTTTTTAAAATTGAAAAGGCGATCCACAGGGGGGGGGGGGTAGAGTTTGAAAATGGGACCTTTAGTACCGGTTCGTGAGAGGAACCGGGACTAAAATCTCAACTATTAGTCGGTTCGTGCCTCAAACCGGGAATAAAGGTCTACTCTTTAGTCCCGGTTTGAGGCATGAACAGGGACTAATGGGCATCGCACCCTTTAGTTCCGGTTTGAGGCACAAACCGGGACTAAAGGGCACAGGTGAACCGGGACTAATGCCTTAGCCGCACGAACCGGGATAAATGCTCACATTAGTCCCGGTTCTGGATTGAACCGGGACTAATGGGCTAAACTGGCCTGTTTTCTACTAGTGTAGGACGTGGCAGTCATGAGTTTTCAACCCTTGTACCTTGTTTCCATCTGCACTGACTCTCCTTTCAGGGTTAGAAGGAAATCCATGTGGGAATCTCACATGTGACAGGACCTCGCAGAATTCTTTTCTTTTTACCTTGTCCAAGACGTACACAGCTGGTGCCATATCCCGTGGTTAACCTTCATCTTGCACCTGCAAATCCTTTCTGATACCCAGGTGTGTCAAATCAATCCTACATTTTAAGGTATCTTTCGTCTTGCTTCAATGTTAAGAAGTGTGCCGATATTGTTGTCACATATATTTTTCTCGATGTGCATCACATCAAGATTATGCCGCAGATCCAAATCTTTCCAATAATCCAAGTCCCACAAAGTGGACCTGCGGGTAAACAATAATCTCTCTTCTACCGTGCCATGCTTCCTTTTCCCGCTACCATTACCGGGATGGTTTCACGGTGTAATATGCCTGACCTTCTCTAATTCCACTTGCAACTCATCGGCGGTGAGCCTCTTTGGCGCATCACGGTTTTCATGCTTTGCATTGAACACATGTCTTCGGTATTTTCTAGGATGCGGCTTGTCCTTGGCAAGGAAACGGTGGTGTCCAATGTAACAGATCTTGCTAAATATTGCGTATGACAGCGGATTCCTGTCACTGCGAACACATGCATTGTAACCATGTGTGTTCGCCCTGACATAGTGCCCAAAGCCGGATAATCATGGATGCACCAAATTACAACAGCACGCAGAAAGAAATCAGCTGGTGGGCCGCTACATAGGTCTCGAGTGAGAACACCCTTCCATAGCTGTTAAAGTTCCTCCACAAGAGGCTCCATGAACAAATCAAAATCCTTTCCAGGACTTTTTAGACCTGGGATGAGCAAGGCCATCATCTAGTTTGATTCTTTGGTGCAGACATTTGGAGGCATGTTGTAAGGGATAACAAGCATCGGCCACATGCTATATGTGGCGCCTGGTGGCCAAATGGGTTAAATCCATCTGAAGCTAAGCCAAGTCTAATGTTTCTCGGGTCAGCGACAAACTCTTTGTGTTTATCATTGAAGCTTTTCCACTCACTACCATGAGATGGATGGCTCATTACATTCTGATCTCTGTACTCCTGGTTCCTAGAATGCCACAGTACATCCTCTCTTGTTTCAGCATCATGAAACAACCTCTACAATCTTGGTGTAATTGGAAAATGTCTCAGAACATTATGAGGAACCCTCTTCACAGCATTGCCATCTTTCCATCTTGATGATTTGCATTTCGGGCATTCACTTAAGTTGGCATAATCCTTCCGTAACAGAACACAATTATTCTTGCAAACATGGATCATATCATATCCAATTCCAACTGCACAAAGGAAATTCTTCATTTTACTATAGGTCTGTGGCAGCTCAGACGCATCTGGGAAAGATTTGCGGAAAGCAGCCAACATCGCATCGAATGATTTGTTGGTCATCCACTCAGATGTCTTCACCTGAAGAAAGGTGACCATAGCTGAGAATACTGACAGCTTATTTCCTGGGGTGACAGCAACGTTGCATTGTTCCAACATGCGGGCCCACCGTTTTTCTTCTGCAGGTGAAAGTTCATGGAATGCACGAGCATTTCGTAGCATTGTTTCAATGTTGGTCAAACTCACTGGCTCCGCCACCACCACCACCTCCTCCTCCTCTTCCACCTGAGCATCAGGCAGATCAAGATGGTGATACGCTGCTTCCACGTAGTCAATAACATTGACGTTCACAGACTTACCATGATGAACCCACCTAGTATATGTGACCGACATCCCATACAAGTGTAGATGATTTTGCACAGTTGACTGCGGTCTTGTAACTGAATTCATACAACTGCTACAGGCGGAGCACATCTGATTTCGGACCACCGTACTCAGCTCGATAAAGTTCATGAAGTTTTCAACCCCTCGACATATGCAACGGAGAATCTTGAGCAGAAGTTATCCAAGTCCTGTCCATCTGTTAGACATACAAATTAGTTCTTCTACTAGATATTATAGGAAAAAATATATGCTTTTTATGAAGTCCAGAAAAAAAAAATACCTAGGTCGATGTCTAAAGCTATGGCAAGATATTTGGACGAGCAGATCTAAGTAACGAAATATATGTAAAGCTAATTCAGCAAACAGATTTGAGTGCTAAATTATGGCAGGCTATTTCAGCAGTCAATGAGCCCGAGCATACAACCATCGAACTATCGAAGGCCATCGCAGCAACAAAGATCGAGTATAAAACGGAGTAGAGCTATTTCACCTAACAGATTGGCTACTAGACCATGGCAATCTACGTCACAATAAATATATGGCAGGATATTTTAGCAACTAATCGGCCTTGGCATGCCATATCAGCTAAGCAGATTGAGTGCAGAACAGGGCAAGGAAGCTTCTTAAGCAGAGCATATTGACAGTAAACTACTTCGGCAAACAGTGAGATTAACAGCGTCTATCAGCTAACATTCAACGCTACATAGACATGAACGGGGCCTCAGTCTAGAATGCGCGTACCGTGGGAGAAGCTAAACACCGTGCATCTCCACATGAACGTCGCCAGCGGTGGCGACGCTGACCGCCGTGCGCCTCCACAAGAATGTAGCCAGAGGTGGCGGCGCGGCTAGAGGACAGCAGTCTACGAGAGCGTACTGTGGGAGCGAGAGGATCGCCGTGCGTCCCCTCAACGAACCGCGGCGTCGACGTATCGGCGCGGCGGGGAGGGCGGCTTTGGCAGAGCGAATGGAGTGGAGGAGGGACGGGGAGGGGGTTTGGGGAATATTTGGCGAAGGCGGTTGAATCAAATTTGGGGAATTTTTGTGTGGGGGAGGATTTTCGCGATGGGCGGGGGGAGTTTGGCGCATGGTCGGTTTCTCCAAGTGCAGTCCCACGTGTCAGTGAAGAGGCAAGCCGAAGCGTGTTCCGTTTGCGTGAGCCGTGTGCAGGATCAAACGTGTGTGGGGTGCAATGCGACCGCGACAGGAGTGTTGTGAGTGTACCGCCTTTTTTCCTTTTAAACTAGGTGCTTCGCCCCCTCAAAAAAATGTTGCTTCGCGCGATCCATCGATACTACTACTAGTAATCCGGTAATCCCGACTAAAACGGCGCGGCCGGGTCTTTTCCCGCGCGATATGCTGGGAGGTTGGCTTAGTTGGGTTTTTTATCTTTGTCTCGGTTCAATAAAAAGCAGAGTTGGTGATGATAGTGTGCCTGTCATCGTACAATATAGGCCGTCCGATCTATATCTAACAGATAGGAAGGAAACTATGAAAATTTACCGCACTCCTCTCCACATTTGCAGATAAGGCTTTCCCTCGTTCATCCTTTTCTCCCAGAAGATCTTGATCTTCCGTGCACTAGTACTCCTACAATATGTATATTATTGTGAAAGTTCATATACACCGGCCGAGATTAATGCAAACACGGCAGATTTTCATTACATTTCGAACTTTTATAAGACAGAAAAATAAAAGAAACCCGACCCTAAACCTATTCTATGGCGGCGACCGACGTCCTCCATCTGTGATCTCTATATACGGGGGCGGGGTTCAAGACCCGTGAAGTGAAGGTGCAGTCTCCGGCGAGGAAGAGTAGAACGCGGGATACGGACCGGCCAGTTGGCACACCATGCCCTGCCGCCTACCATGCCCTACTCGTCCTCGGAGGAGTCCCCGACCTTGGCGGTGCCGGACGTTGGACGGCGGCAAGTAGGACGCGTGGCTGATGGTGCTCCCGTCGTCGGCCGCCAGCGTGGCCACCGCTTGTGCGGTCGCGTCCGCGTCCGGCTACGCCGCTATTGCGTCGCGAGAGGCGACTTGAGCGAGGGCGGCGACCTCGAGCTTCATCGTCGAAGACAAGCTCTCCCGCAGAGCGTTCACACTTGCGGTCAGGGCGGATGTGGTGTCAGGTAGGAGGATGATGCACTATGGTGTGGAGGTTAGCTGGGCGTTGCCGCTTTAAGTAGCGCATTCCGGTGAGGCCAAGCGTCCAGGTGCGTCATTAAGTCGCCGGAGTTGGTTCCTCGGGCACCGAGCCTCTTAACGACGACATACGAAAGGACGGCATGAATGCGGGCAGCTGGCGCCGGCTGGGAACGCATCGCGCGACGGCGTGAGCGACGAGGGCTTTGGTGTGCCAGGGTAGTCAGCTGCGGTCGTGGCAACGTTGGAGATGCCCTTTTCTCAAATGCGATCCCCGCATGTCATTGAAAAAGCAAGACGACCCGGCATGGTCTCAGATCCAGAGGATGCAATTGGCCGCGCTACACCATTCCGCGGACGCGTCACGGCGCCCCGTGCATCCGCGATGAGCCAGGTGTTGGGGTTTGTTTGGATTGTGGCCAAAGTGCACCTTACCAAAATTTTGGTCATGACCCAAAGATTGGTCTTTGTTTGGATGGTTGCCATTTCTTTGGCATGCCAATGAACTCTAGCCAACTCTAGTTCATTTTTCTTGCCAATGTCGGCCAAATCATGGGTAACCAATACCTCAACCAAAATTTTGGCTACCCAATGCTTTGATGGGGCAACCTTGGGCACAAAACAAACATACCGTTGGTCGTGCCACAGCACAAACGCCACCCTCGGCACACTGAAACCGACCGTGTCTATCACCGATATGAGCGTGTCGCTCACCGCGGTCGCCGTGTCCAGAGGCGGTGCTGGAGTTGCACCCCGTTGTTGGCCCCAAAGACCCACATGAACGGTTGTCGGTGGCGAGGAGGTCGTGGGCCAGCTCCTCCATTGGACTAGTCTGTGCTACGTCGTCCCGACGGGTGTGCCCCACATGTCGGTTTCCCTGTTTTCCCGGTCATATTCGAGTGTCAGTGCTCCGCGTTGCGAATTAGGCCTTTCACTATGTAGGCCAAGCGAGACAACTTATTATTTATTTGAGTCGTTCAAGTGTAATCATGTGGCGTTTGCTTATTTCTCATTCCTCTCCAACCCTCTTCAACATCGATCATGTCGCCCACCCTTCGAGTACATCATCCCGCATGCCTCATTTGAACATTCCGCCGAGTATCATTCGCATGTACCCACCCTAGTCCTCTTTCAATAGATCTCCGGACCCCGAGACGAAATCGAGAGGGAGCGAGTGGGGGCACGTGATACCTAAAGCGGATTCAAAATTTTGAACCAGTGATCATAGCATCCGCAAATCATATATAAAGGGTATTCAATGTTCATTTTGTTTTTGAACGTACAATATACTCCCTCCTATGATAAAAAAGGTATCAACATTCAACAACGCCCAATCAATATTGTTAGATTCGTACGTACTCCTAGATTTGTACTCGAGATGGTTTCCAATTTGACTATTGATAAGATTAATAGTACTCCTTTCACATAGGTGAGTAAGTCATCTTAGGCTGTGCACCGTGACCAAGGAGGAGGGGAATACGAGAGACATTAATGTTTATTTGCTAATTAATAGTATTGCATGCAATGAACTAACCACTGCATGTCATGTTTGATAGTCTCAGGTCATTAAAAGCATGCACACCCTCATCTCTTATTGGTTCATATGTCAAGAAACAAGAAACGAGGTAGAAGTTAATGCACCGCGCCTACGTGTTTTGGGATTATTTGGTTTCCGTAAGATGACTTACACACCTAGAGGGAGGGAGTACATGAGATGTATAATGTGAAAATTATATCATTGGAAAGTCCTTTCACATACGAAATTGATCATATGCTTTGTGTAAGTTGCATGTCATATATTATTACTCTAACATTTGGTCAAAGTTAGCCTCGAAAAACGCATTAGACCATGTATGCTTTGTATAAGTTGCATGTCATATATTATTACTCCAACATTTGTGTAAGTTGCATGTCATATATTATTACTCTAACATTTGGTCAGAGTATAGTGGAAGTGGATCCTCGGCGTAGGTATCCCTGCCTTACCCTCCCTTTTGGTCACTTCTTGGTGGACCCCATGCTTGCTAGGCCCCGCATGTCGATTACTCAATGGGTTCGCCACGTCGAGGATCCTCATCCGTAGTATACTCCCTCTGTTTTATTTACTCCGCATAAAACAGAGGGAGTAGTGGAATAATAAATGACGCAGGCGGGAGGGGAGGGCGTCGGTTTGCTCTCAGCTGCGGTCCCTGGCGGCCAGCATAAGGCAAGCACGTTCCATTCGGTGAGCGACATGGAGGGTCCAGCGTGCCAGGCTGCAACGCGAACGCGACAAGAGCGATGTACAGTCAAAACCGATTGACCGGTCATCACCGGAACCACTATTCACACCAGAACCTTCGCTGCTCGGCCTACGCCAGCCACTGCCCTAAAACCACACCAAATCTCCAGCCCATTCCCCCACCTTTCGATCCCCTAGCCCGCATCAAGCGTCCCCTAGTTCGCCGGAAAGCCATGGTGCGCCGCAAGATCACTTACTACAAAATGCTGGCCGGGCGCCAGCAGAAATCGCGGCGGTCGGCGCGCCTGCACCTCCGTTCCCAAGCTCGCTTTTCGGCGGGCCAATCCCTGAGTTCTCTTGAGCCAAGCTACGAGGAGGAGGAAGCCGATCTAATGTTCACTGCAGAGGTTGCGGCACAGAAGGCCCCCGATGGGTACGAGACGATGGACGTCGACTTCGTGCCGGCATCCGAGTCCCCCATGGTGCAGGCGGACCAGCGGTTCAACATGGCGATACTAAAGGAGGACCGGGAGGCAGAGGCTCAACTCGACGCGGAGCGCGCGCATGCCGCTTCCATCGAGGCTCTCCTGCAGGCAGAACCGGATGTCGTGGATGTGAACCGGGCGGCGGCTCAACTTGAGGTGGAAGCGCGGATGCCGCTGCCATCGAGGCCCTCCTACAGCGGAACCGGACGTCTGGACAGACATGAACCGGGCGGCAGAGGCTCGACTCGACGCAGATAGCGAGGATGACGCTCTCATCGACGCCCACCTGCGGCCGGAACCGGAAGTCTCGGACTTGAACCGGCGGCAGAGGTTCGACTCGACGCGAGCGCGCGGATGCCGCTCATCGACGCCCTCCTCTGGCGGAACCGGAAGTCCTGGACTTGAACCGGGCGGCGGAGGCTCGACTCGGCAGGGAGCGCGGATGACGCTGCCATCGAGGCCCTCCTGCAGGCGGAACTGGACGTCCTCGACTTGAACCAGGCTGTGCTCTCGTCCGTGCAGAGCGCCCGCACGCTCCGCTTGAACGAGTAGCTGCAGGCGGAGGACAACCACGGTGCGGAGACACACGTCGGCAGCGACGGCTGGTTCGCACCGGCAGCCAAAGACGACGAGGCCGTCTCTTTCGGCGAGCAGTGATAGTTTTTCTTTATGTTGTTGTTTTTATTATTTTGGATCTTTTGCTGTGTAAAAACATACTATTTGTTATGCAAGTCGCCTGAGTCTACCATTTCAGGCGGTTGGATGAATATCCTATGTCTCCTAACCCTTCTTTCCTTCTTCCTCACCTCTTCTTCCCCAACAGACCACCGTGACGGGCGTCACGGATACTCCGGTTGGATAAACATACTCTATGAGCGAAAATTATGAGTCAGCGATAGGATGGCTGAGTTTGGTTTGTTCACATGCGACAAAGACGTGTCGATGAGGGTGCGTTCCCTTGGTTGGCTTTGCGCGCGGGAGCGAAGTGTGAGGGTGCGGTCATGACAGCGGCGTGCAGGAGCGACCGTGTGAGGGTGCGGTGCGACCGCGACAGCCGTGCGCAAGTGTACCTCCTTCTCATTTTGAAAACTTTAGGCAAGCTTGGCAAAAATGTGTTGCGAAGTTTGGCAGTGCAAGGCCTAGACCCAAACAGGATAAGTGCGTACTACCTCTCTCCGGGTTTATTGGTCCCCATTGTATTTCGTGCCAAATTTTGACCATAGATTAAACTAAGAAAATGTTCACGCATGTCACCAAACATTATATTTTTCAAAACTATGTTCAAATATGAATCCAATGAGATAATTTTTCTTGACATGCATTAACATTTTGTTAGTTAAATCTTTAGTCAAATTCTGGCACAAACTATAAAAGGGACCTATAAACCAGGACGGAGGTAGTATGTACTAGGAGTACTTGTGTTAAAAAAGAAAGGTGGGGTTTTCCTTCGATACAAATCCTCGTTTCACGTGTCAATTAATGCGTATTTTTTTCTCTCGAAAGACCAAAGAGCTAACCATCTCACTCCTCATCGCTTGATTAATGCAGCGCCATGCAAACGAACCTTCTCACTTCCGCATGCATGCAGGGCATAATAATGTCCTTGGTTGCTAACCCTATCAATTTTGCCTTGATTAGTGTTAGTGGCCCTTTGCAAATTGTAATTTTGATATACTGGCCTTGTGTACAAAAAAAATGGAGGTAGTAACTATATTTGAATTCCTTGCCCATCGCGGTGACGTCGACAACTTTTTTTTGTGGTTCGGCGAAGTGCGTTCGACGAAGAACACCATTGAGGGAGACCATGGTAAGTCGTTCGCAAGTGCCGTCTGTAAGCCGAGACAACCGCCTTATTTGCATCGAGGAAGTCCTTTACCAGTACTACTACTAGGATTACGAGGGAGAAGCGGAGTCAGCGAAGAGTGAAATGATAGTTGCTTCGTCCGTGCTTTGTGATTTGACGCCTCACTGCTTTGTGATTTGTGATAGAAGGGACAGGGGAGTAGACTCTGTGCTCTATACTGTACTACTCCTACATGCGTCCAAGCATGGGAGAAAGAGGAGAGACGTTGCATTTTTCTATTCCTTCAATCAATCAATCAGGGAGCTTCGGTTCCATCTTTTGGCTTTATAACGCCGTCCACAATGGTTCCCACGATGCCAAAAGCTATTTTCACATTTGGCTACACATTGTGGATGCCCTCAACCGTACCACTTGGTTTTGCTCCTGTGTGCTATCTATACAAATCTCAATTATATTGATCTAAAAAAATTATAGAATCAAAGATTAGTAAAAAGGAGGTGATTTTGCTGAGCGGATGGCGGGGAGGTTTCTTATTTTCGGAGGACGTTGTCCTGGCGGTGTGCTAACATGCGGTCCCACGTGTCAGTGCTTTACCAAGATGATCCGCGTCCCACATGAGGCAGAACAACGGCAGAAGCAACACGTGGTTAAGTTGAAGAAGATGAGGGAGAAGCGACCAAGCTGATCCGTGTCCCACATGAGGCAGAACAACGGCAGAAGCAACACGTGGTTAAGTTGAAGAAGATGCGGGAGAAGCGGATTCAGCAACGAGTGAAATGATGGTTGCTTCGTCCCTCCAACTTCTTTTTTTAGCATTATTACTTCGTCCCTCCAACTTAACTGCGGAAAAGGTGCAGCTTTGTGATTTGACGCCTCATTGCTCATTACTACGCCGGCGCCATGGTAGGGTGCTTCACCCGGCTGCTTTCTGCTTGTATTCGGTATGTACGTGGACCCGGTAGCTTGATGTCCCACATGTCGTGAAAGGGACTAGAAGATTTATGAAGGCGAGCGCTCCACTCTTCTGACGGAGGAGTAGGCGACCTGACGGCCCGATGAACTGTCACTTGTCTTGTATAGTACTATTGTTTTGCTGTTTTTACGATCCATCGATACAAACCCGATTAAAGAGGAAAGGCGGGATTTTTCCCTTGTGATGAATGATAATGGCCATACATTTCAAAGGCAATTTTAATGTATGCAAACTGAATAATTATAAGTAACAATATGATATCTAGTAAAATTAAAAACACATATGATTTATTATGTTAGAGTGTAGTAGTAGTGCTGTATTGCATAGTTGTTAGATGTAACATGCGAGAACGTGTAGAGATGTAGTTTTGGAGGGCCTCTGAGAGAGGAAAGCGTGAAATACGGTCACCGAACTTCAGAATAAGCTGATTACGGTCACTATATACGTTTTGCGGTGATTATCCGGTCACTTGCTCACAGTTCAGCATCGGATTGCACTCTGCTGACCGGCCAAATAGTCTGCGTGGCGCCATGTTGTCTAGTTAAATTGACCATGTTCCTTGTGGGTCCCACCTGTTAGTTTGCATAGGGAAAAGGTCAGATAAACACAAATTTACGCAGGCGCGACAAGGCTCCAACCCGTCTTGGGAATCACCTGGTTGTGTATGTATGCATCGGGGCTGATGTGTGCGCATGCACGTGTAGGTTGAGCACTTGAGCGTGAGAGTGTGTGTTGGCCGTGTGGTGTACTGGTGTGTGCATGCATGCGTGCGTGTGTGTGAGTGAGTGTTGCGTGCGTGCGTGGCTGCGTGTGTACATGTGAGTGTTGCGTGCGTGCGTGGGTGCATGTGTTTGTGTGAGTGTTGCGTGGATGGAGTTCGTGTGCATGCGTGCGTGTGTGTATAATCACCACACCAGCTCCTGTGTGTTAAAACAGATGGCTCAGCATACCAATACAAGGCCACCTTGTCCGCTGTGCCCGCGGTCATGACTTCGCACCACCGTCAAAATATTTTTTTGTCGTTTGTTTTCATTCTTACTAGCAATATGCTCGTGCGTTGCACGTAACATCAAGATGCATTTGTATGACTTGTTTATCTTGTGAGAGAAAAGGATGAACGAAGGAAGGCCTTATTTGCAAATGTGGAGAGGTGTGTGGGTACCTTTTTGTAAAACTGCCATAGTTTCTTTCCTATCCGTCAGATATAAATCGGACGGCCTATATTGCAGGATGGCAGGCACACCATCATCACCAACTCTGTTTTTATAAGAGTGTATTTTATGTATTTTATAATAGTGTAGATGTAGAGTAGATACAAGTCGACAGGTGGGCACGATGTTAGTGAGATAATGTGATTCAACACTAGATTAGGTGCCACGTGGAGCGTTCAACTGGTCAACTAGTCATGTCATGAGCAAATACAAAGTTGTACGGTGAGCCTGTGACTGTATAATAACCACTAAACGTAAACGATGACTGTAATGAGTGGATTATGAAGTCCAATGTATGTATCATGCTTTCACTTCAAATACAATGATCGTCATTGCATATATCGCGAGAGAAAGATGAAACACGTGAATTTTCTGGGGCTTACTTTTAGAGAACATGGAGATAGTTTTGTGTGCATACGTGAAAGGGGCGACAGGGGGTATGCGATGGAGAGAGAGATGCTCTTCGTTTCTCTTTATTATGACTAACTTTGTATAAAGTATAAAAATATACGAATTCACAGTGCGGAATAAATATCATTGTTGGCACAATGCAATGCAAATTAGCTTTCGTACTCCTCCATAAAACTTTGTAATGTTGTATATATGTAGAAACTCTAAAATAATTTTTTGGCCACACTTTATTCAAAAGGAATGTTGTATGCGAAATAAACGTGAAGAGAGGGCTTTTTAGATCAATGGGGTACGTGATGTAACATGTGTGAATGTGTAGTTGATGCATTTGGCAGGGCCTAGAGAGGTATGTGTGTGTATTACGTATTTGGGAGAGTCATGGATAGAGGGGCCGACGGGGGGGGGGGGGGGGGAGTGATAGCACGAGAAATGAGGGTGGTCTAGAGTTTGAGAGAGACGAATATGACGACACGACAAGAGATTCCATTCCCTTGAGTGTTTATATGCAAGGGGGGGGGGGAGGGAATAGAGGCACCAGGATAATTTTTACGTGTGTGTGGTGTTTGTGTTGGTATGTGTGGGTGTGAGAAGATAATGAGACATGGGGGCAGAGGGTGTGTCACCGCGTGAGGTCCGGTGGGTCGAGGTGAGGCCCTTTGTTCGGTTTCGTCCTGCGCCACATTGGTCGGCCCATGACACATTTAGGAAGACCCATGGATGATTAGTCGTACAAGACAAAGATAGCAGAATTGTGAAGGACTCTGTGTCCACTGACAAAGCCGGCTAGGATTTGTAACCCAAGGTTCTCGGACTAAGGTAACCCCTTTATCTCTGATATTACTATTCATCCAACCTAACTTTAAGGGGCATCCTACAGAATGCTCTGCTAGAATCATACTCGTCGATTAGGAAGAGAGGTGTGAGATAACACGTCAGAGACAGGCGTATAGATAATGTGCGTACATGAGACACGTAGGCAGGTCCATGTATATAGAAAGGGTCGATGAGGATTGTGCGTGTGTATGTTTGCGGGAGGAAGACACTACTAGGGAAAACCCTATACACAGAACTTTAGCAGCAGCGTGGGTCAAGAAAGCACGCTGGTGCTAATTAGCAGTAGCGCGCCTGAGGTAACCGCGCTGCAGATAAAGATATATAGCGATGGCAGCGTCTTCACATACTGCGTTACTACTAAAATTCCCACGGCCTAGCCCATAAGCTACACATAGTAGTAGTGATCTATGGCGAACCGCGCTACCGCTATGCTGTTTGTAGCAGCGCGTTTAATGTAAACTCGTTGCTGCTAAAGGTTATAAAATTAAATGGAAAGAAAATGGAAAGGTAATTGAAAATGAAAGAAATAGAATAAGGTGAAAGGAAACAAATAAAATGTGAAGGAAACTAAATGAAAAAGGAAAAAGAGAAAGGAGTATGATGGTGTGTATCGTGAGCAGCAGTAGCTAATGTAGCAGCAGCGCTTTTCTGGAGCAGCTACTATTACTTCGACTTAACCACGGGCCGGGTTCGTCCTTCCCACGCCACACTTTCCCCAAATCTCTCACTCTACTTGCCGCCGTGGCCCGTCGGCCGCCAGCTCTCTCCGCACCCTCTCGCCCGACCGCCGACCTCAACGCCGCCTCGCCTGACCTCAACGCCGCCCAGACGCCGCCCCAACCCCAGATTCAACGCCGCCCGCCCCGACCTCAAAGCCGCCCAGACGCCGCCCGACCCGACCTCGGCGCCTGCCCCTCCCTCGTCGCAGGCACCCGAGGTGAGCACGCCCGCTCTTCCTCTCCCCTACCTGATCTGCCTAGGGTTTTTTTATATTTTAGTTGCATATTAACTTTATTTTTATCTATAGTAAGTTTATTTTAGTTGCATATTAAGAACTAGGTACTAATAGTGTCCCACTACTCGATCCGTGAGATGCTTGCTCAAAAATGCCATTAGATATCTAAAAAATGCCACCATCCCGTTAGATGTTTGCTCAAAAATGCCATTAGACATTATTATTTTCATGTCAAACCCGTTGACCATGTTATATGACAAAAATAAGTCTAGACCCATATGTCAGTTCCTAAGTGTATCCCTACTTGTCAGGAGTAACCAAGCGAATAATTTTACAGGAAAATAAGAACGTTGTTAGGATTAAGTGGGCCCCACACTTTATTGTAGTGAGATAGAGGGAGATCTGGCATGTTGGTTCATAGGTATTTATGTCACTATAACATAGCAAAAGGGTTTTGAGATCACAATAATGGTATCCAGTGGCATTTTTTAGCATGTACCTAACGAAGTGATGGAATTTTTGAGCAGTTGAAATTCCTAGTGGCAAAATTGAGTAGTGAGACACAACCGGTGGCATAAGTGATAAAAACCCTTTTATTTATAGTAAGTTTATTTTAGTAAGAACTAGTTGAATTAATAGAACTAGTTAGTAAGAACTTGTTGCTATTTTTTAGTTAAAGCAATTTTATCCGGCTTGACGTGGACGATGCCTATCCCGCATCCTCGTCGTCGAGTCAGCGGAGGACGACACCTGCTTGACCAGATCGGCCATGTCCGGGACTGGGCTCTGCCGGGGTGGCACTGGGAGGCGCTACCTACCGGGGGGCGCAGGTTGGTGAGGAGCCAGCCTGTCGTTGACCCGAACCTTCTTTGGTGGCGGTCGCGTGGGCCAGTGACGATCCAGAGGCTTGAGGACTTCGCGGAGGTGGTGCATCACCGTGTCAGTGAGGAGGATGCACACGTCCGTCGCTACTTGTTTGCGTTGGAGCACAGGTCGTTCTCCAATACCTGGCAGGTTCTCCAGGGATCTCACTGGAGCTATGATCCCGTGATGGTTCCTTCTCTATGGGTGTCCACCGCCCGCGCCGATACCCGTCGTGTGCTAGGGTTTTAGTTGTATTAGTGATGTTATATGTATGACACTATTCGTGATGTATTAGTGATAATATTCGACGATGTAGGGACGCATGAGATGATTTACTTTTGCTTATTGAATGCATGCTAATTTGAGTCCTATAAGATATTTTGAAATGTATATCTTGTGTTGCTCAATATCCAAGTGGCCGGTCATGTTTGCTTGTTACACCTCCGAGTGGCCTATGTTTTGCCGGAGTGTTGATTCATTTTCGAACCAGCAAATTTCAGGCGCTCGATATGTCCTATTTTAGCAAATGTCATGCCGGATTTTTCCGTGAATTTTGGCATGACTTGTGCCAGAATATGTAGGAAATATCGAGTGCCCCGGATTTGTGTGTTGAGTATCCTGGTAGTTTTCTTCGGTCAATTTTCAATTAATGTTTTAACTATGAACATAGGAAATGTCTGACGATGAAAAGGATTTCGGTATTTGCAAATACTGCGAAGACGAGCGCGGCCTGTGCGAAGGAATCTTCCTAGATGATGATAGGCGCTTCAGCATCAAGCTGGACGAGAACTTCGAAGTGGTTACAGTAAGTCATAACGACAAGTCTATTTTCGTAGCTAAGCATGACATCTGCTTCATTTGCTTGAACTTATATTTTTTTACTATTCTACTAGCGTATCCCCTGCCATGCAAGAGTTTTTGTATTGGATAAGATAGGTTTCAGTCATACTGCGGAGGTATAGAAAGTTTATTTGAAGACCGAGCATGGTTATATTTTCCATGCAAAATTATACAATTCAGACGACTACACCTATTTTGGATGCAAAACATGGCGAACACTATGCAAGACTTATGCTTTTGAGCCTGATATGGTTATCACCTTTGATATTCGTCCGGAAGATGATATTGAAGGTAATACCGACATCTGGGTCGATGTGCAGACGCCTCGATTATACCATTATGTAAGTTTCTCAACCATATTTATGTCTTTGATATTGTTTATTCAAAATAGTTGACAACTAATTTGTATTGCGGCTTATTTGATTGCAAGCAAACATGTCCAGCGCTTGGTAGACGGGACCTACTACTGTCCCGAGGCTGAACTAAACTGCGAGGAGCTAAGTCATTATGTTTCATGGCTTGAGGATCTTGATACTGTCAAGGCAAATTTTCTTCTGGATTTATAAATGTTAGTACTGAAAGCGTGCGACCAATAGTGTTCATAATGAACTACGGTCACATCCATTTAGGAAGGATGGTAAGGTTTTTACTATTTGTCCTCATTGCATCTTTTCCATACATTATTTTTGAAGCTAAACTTCATTGCTAAGTATGTTACCATACGATGTTCTTCAACGGGGACTCCCGATGAATGTTGTGCCTTATGGGATCGAGACTAAAGGTACCATGAGTATTACCAGCTTACGGCCAAGATATCCTATAGATTACTCTAGTGCATTCAAGATTAGCGACGGATGCTTAATAGTGCAAGACTGGACCAAATATGTGTTGTGGGAGCGCAGAGAAGTACTATGGGCCAGCAAACAGAGGCGCTTTCCACGATTAGGAGACAGGTTCATCTGCATGCTCCAACTTGATCAAGGAGGAGAGCTACACATGTTTTATGTTGTTTTACCTAAGAGAGAGCAGGAGTGATTAGCTAGCTAGAAATGAGTTTCAGGATGATGATGTGCTACACTATTACTATGATGATAAAATAGCTAGTGTTGGTGGTAATGACTATGATGATTATTATTAGCTACTGTTAATGGTGATTAAATAAATACTGTTGGTGGTAATGACCATGATGATGATTAAATATCTTGTGCACATCGAAAGTACTACTAGTCCAAACTAGATCAAGTTTGGATTAGTAGTATACTTTTGACATGCACCACATATTGCCTCCACTTGAACCTAATCCACCTTAATTTGGCACACTGTTATGGACATAATGATGTAAACCTCATAACTAGTATTGTACCAATATTTGTATGATGGCGCATAAATACAATAAAAATAAAAAAATAAAAAAAGTACTAGTCGCGATGGGCAGAAAACACGCTGCAAGTAGTTACCTTAGCAGCAGCGTGGTAACGAACAAACACTGCAGCTATTTGTCCTAGCAGTAGTGCGGGCTGGCACGCGCAGCTGCTAAGCAATAGCTGCAGCACCTTATTAGTAGCGCCTATACCCGCGCTACTGATACATCTAAAACCTGCGCTGCTGCTAGCCTTTTCCCTAGTAGTGAGAGTGCTTGTGATAAAGGTTAGTGAAAACAGTTGTAAATGGTTACGAGAGGGAGGGAGGGTTATATCTAGAGAATGTGTGCGAGAAAGACACCTCGGGAGAGAGTGTGTGAGCATGTGTGAGAGACCACCGATGGAGAGTGAAACTACACGTAAAAGACTGCTCTACACATTGATTAAAGATATAAATTGTATCCAAATATTAGGATGGGATCATGATATTTGCAATTCGCATAAGGAGCGGTCATTGATCCATTAGACATCTAGATTCTATCGAATATGAGCATGTCTATGTTTTTATTCGACACAATTGATCCACATAGTTAGTATTTTGAACTCCAGACAATGCATCGCTTTAGCAAACGAATATAAACGTGAGTATAGTTCATGTTGTGTGTGTAAAGCACATTATACATACGAAAGTTACACAATGGACATTTATAAATAGCTACCTATGAACTAGTATACATTTGAATTCAACCTAAGGAAGTTTAAAAAAATCGAATTCAACATGAAGTCCATTCAATTATTTGAATTTGATATCATGGCATTTGTAAACCATACCTAAACTATGGGGGTACCAATCTTTGCTCTGATTTTGTACATAATAGCATATGTAGTCGTGTACAAAATAGATTCAAATTTAGCTCCTCCATTCCAAAATAATCGTAGTTATAGGATTTTCAAGTGTCAAAATTCAAAAGGAAGCGGATAATTTATTGAGGTTTTCAAACATACAAGGTCAAATATAACGTTGTCTATTTAGGTCAATCCTCATAGTTCAAGAGTACTCTAAGCGTGAATGCTTGTGTTTCAAAATTTGAGCGAAGTGCCAAAAGAGCCTCTACTACTTGAAACAGCGTGAGACCAATGTTTGGTAGTACAAGGAAATTACTTTTCTAATAACTCGACCTGTGAAACCTACCGCCCGACGTCCAAAGGTCTAAACCGGGTAGGTTTGTAGCTTCATCTAGACGCCACGCAACCGCCTCCAAAAACATCCATACACAATGGCCGCCTAAGCACACATGCTTGTGACGAAATCGCTCCGCCCACTATTTGGGACACCTGGGATTACCATCCTACCCACGACCCATGATGGGTCCGAAATTTAAGAGGGGGGCAAAGTTTGTACTTTCCCCAAATTTCAAACAAGCGCGTCCCATCTTCTGTTCAAAAAAGCCAAAAACAAGCGCGTCCCAGACCGAAACATGGTTCCCCCCCCACCCGTCCGATTCCCCATTCGTACTCCGTGGGCGCCAAAACTACCTCTCCACCAGCCGCGAAACCCCGGCGTCCTCCGTCCGCCACCCCATCCCACCCATCAACCGCCGCCCTCCTCCATCAAGCCAGAGCCGATACCCCGATGTCGTCGTCCACCGCAACCTCAACCGCAACGCCCTCCATGGCTAGTAGTTGAAGCCGAGGCCGAGCCGTCCGTACCCGAGCCTGTTCAAACACGTCGTCATGTGCCTCACCTCTGCCTCTCCAACCGCCACCCTCCACCGCACAGAGCTGTTCACCTTTCGCCGTCCTTCGCCGCCTCGGATCTGCTTCCCCTCCGCCGACATACAGCCATGGCAACACAGTCAACAATTTGGAGGTGACCAAGCCTGCATCCTCCAGAACATCGGTTTCCCCAGTAAAAACAAGAAGATCGGCGCGACATGTGGAGGTGACCACACTGGCAACCGAAGAAGGTACTCCTCTTCCCTTATTCATGCAAATCTTACGTCTCTGCTTGCACGGTATTCATCCCACAGAAGACACTAGTTGACCGCTTCTTCTTGATACTAGATGTTCCTAGTAACCCGCGATGCACAAGGTTTCTCCTCATATACTATTTCACCTTAGCTAGAGGTCCGTCGCCCCCATGAATTTCAATTTCTGTCCAGTTGATTCCCAATTAACGGAAGCATTCCCTGGCGTAACAGGCGCTAGTACGACTATTACACCGGGGAAGCAGCACCTTGGTGTTTATCTTAGGGGCGTCTGCAGCCTAGAGCTACTGGCGCCCGATCTGGAGGTCGACCGGGATTAAAGGGATGGCTTGGGGCGCTGCCAAGCACGGCGGTGGTGTGAGGTCGATTGGAGGGCGGGGCGGCGGAGGCACGGGTCTGGGCCGATGGTCCCTGGCGGTTCGTGAAAGATCGTCAACAGTGACTGGCGGGAGGTAGACGAAGGCCATCTGCCCGTTCCTTATAGATCGGACAGTTCATTAAAAAAATCGACTGGCCTATTTATTTTCAGTCAGCTGTTATCTTAGATATGGGCAAATGTGGTGGTGTGCTGGAGGAGTACCTGCATTTCCTGTGCTCATATATTACAAAATCATACGGAGTAGAATCCAATTCTGTTTGCCATGCAATGTTGTAGAGCTATCATTTGTCTCCTGTAATTTATTTTTAAGCCACCTGCTATCTGCTACTTTTACGATGCACTAGTTACGCACACTTCACACATACTCTCACTATTGTGTTTTTATGCAAGGGTATTTCAGACTCTCCTGCCGAAAGAGAAGCAGCAAAGAAAAGAGAGAAGTCGCTCCAGCTTGGTATACGGGTAGGCAAGACACGTTACAACGCTATAAAGGGTGCGATGTCGTGAGACGGAGGCAGTGGCAATAGCTCTGTAGTTGATGACCTCGCTCGCGATGAACCACCATCCCAGGTGCTTGCTTTAACTTCGCGGTGCCATATGTGGTTGCATGTTGGTGTCTAGCTTGTATTCGAAAGGCTGAAGTCGGTCTTTATTAAGATAAGGAAAGATATTTTTTACATGAATCACCATCCCGTGAGCACCAGAAGACAAATAGCTAGTCGAGAATCGGCCGAGCCAGTGACAAGCCCAGCAAAGACAGGCATCACCTGGAAGCCAACTAAAAAGTCGCGATGGTGGCGAAGCAGCCCGCCTCCCACCAGGCTCTCAGGTCCTAGATGATCATGTTCACCACTCCAGCCAGATATCTAGCTTGTATTGCTTCCAATTTGGTTAAATTGCATCTACCTAGCTTACACATTATACCTTTGAATATGACATGCCTTTCTGTTTTTGGTACATACTAGTACATCTGTGTCTTAACCATGTTTTTTACATCAAACTAATGTTCTTGTGGATCCCTCATCAATCACTTATGACGAGGCAGGCCGGCAAGGGGACTACTCATCATTTAAAGAATGCAGCGTCAGCCTCCCGACATGATTCTCAAGAAACAGAAATGCTAGATGAAGATAGTGAACATAGCTCTGTAGTTGATTACAGCATTTCCCCTACACTAGCATTGCAGGTGCTTGCTCTAACTTGGCAGCGTGATATGTGGTTGCATGTTGCATATGGTGTCTAGATTGTAATTCTTCCACTCTGGTTAAACTGCATGTGCTAGTCTGCTTAGCTTATACTCCTGTAAATGTGACATTATACCTGTTAATGTGACATGCCTTCCTGTATTTAGTACATTGTACATCTGTCTATTAAGCATGTCCTTACATAAAACTATTGTTTTTTTTGTACCCCGCATCAATCGATATGATGAGACACCTTTAGTATATGCAGTGCGATATTAGTTGCATCTTTCATATGATTTATAGCATGCGCTGCTTCTAATTTGTTGAAATTCCATTTATGATGGGACGCTTTTAACTTGGCAGTCATATTGGTTGCATCTTTCATGTGGTGTCTAGCTTGCATTGCTTCTTATTTGCTGGAATGGTTTCTGCTTAGTTTACACAAACAGTTGTGAACATGCCATGTCGTCCTGTTTTTCGTACATATTCCATCCTGGTATCATGTGTTTGCCTTACATCAAAGTAGTGATTGTCAGTATCATGCATAGACACCCCTTCAGTTTCTACTCCTCCACACCCCCAAGATGACCAGGACAACACATGCATAGACACTCAACAAAGCTGTGTTTATGATGAGCACGTCTCCCCTAGTGCAGCATCCTTTGGTGCTCCCTCTAACTTGGCAATTGTTATATGTGGTTGCATGTTATGTGTGATGTCTAGCTTGTATTGTTTCTAATTTTGTTGAATTCCATCTGCTTACTTTACACATTATACTTGAATAAGACACATGTTCCTGTTTCTAGAACATACAATATTTGTCTATCACACCATGTTCTTACATCAAATTACTACTGTTGTGTAACCTGCAACAATCACTTATCATAAGACACGTTTGACTTCGGAGGGTGATATAGGTTACATCTCACATTCTTTTCTAGCTTGTACTACTAACTTGTTGAAATGGCACTTATGATGAGACAGTTTTAACTTGGTAGAGTGATATTATTTGCATTTTTCATATGGTGTCTAGCTTTCATTGCTTCTAATTTCTTGAAATGCCTTCTCCTTAGTTTACACATCATAAGCTGTGAATATGCAATGCTGTGAATATGCAATGGCACTAATGACGAGAGACCTCTAACATGGTAGTGTGATGTTGTTTGCATCTTGCATATGATTTATTTCTTGTACTGCTTCACATTTGTTTAAACGCCATTTATGTTGAGACACTGTTAACTTGGCAAAGCGATTTTTGTAGCATCTTTCATATGGTGTCTACCTTCCATTGCATTGCTTCTAATTTGGTGAAATGTCTTCTTCTTACTTTACACATCATAGTTCTGGTTATCTCTTCCGTCCTGTTTTTCATACATATTACATCCTCCTATTATGTGGTTGTCTAACATCAAAGTTTTATTAAATGCGCATCACGCATCAATTTGTTACGAAGAACTAAATTTTATTCGCTTTTCTTGTCGGCTTGACTTAACATGGCACGAGAGAAAGAGGAAGAAAGCAGAGAATGGCAGGGAATGAGAAGCGGATGAATCCTGCAGATTCTCTGGCGATGATGGTGCAATAGAAGGTGAAAGTCCAGCGGAAAATTCTACAAACACGGCATCCCATGCTAGACAAACTGCAAAAAAATCCAAACAGAAACAAATAGCTGCCACCAAACAAGCAGAGACAACCCTAGTTCTTGCAACACCGACCACAGTACTACCAGCTGCACGACATACTCGTGCGTCAACTGAGCTAGCAGCACGTTCCCAAGCTTCCTTGCCACCTGACACTACTTCCCAAGCACTCTTGACACAAGACAAGTTGGCAATATCAGATGAACCTTGTGAGCTTCAACAGCAATAAGGTAGTTGTTGGAGTCAAGTTACAGTTGCATGCTTCTTTATATGTAGTCTCACAGTTTGATGTACACTAACACTTCCTATGTTTGTTGTTGGACTAGCACCTAGGTGCAAGAGGAAACAAACATCAGGGATAATGCTCGATAGGTTAACTAAATCTAGAGGAGGAAGAATGGAGATCCGTTTTGAGGTAGGTTTAAAAAGGCCACGTGATGCTACAGAGTCAGCCAAGTTAGTATCAGAGGCAGCGGTTGCCGTTAGGTGTCATGTACGTATCCTCCCAACATGGATTCAGCACAGGAATGACAAAGACGAAACACAGTTCAACACCTTCCTCGACCATTTATCTGTAAGTATGGTTATGTATGGAAACTAGTAATATCGTCTTGCTTTGTCCCATACTTTCTAGGTTGCTGATAATGAGACTCCCATAATTTTCAACATATGAGGTTCAAGTTGGATAGCCTAGATGATGCAACCAGACAAGCTTGCACCCATGTTTTCAAGTCTGCTCTGTGACAATATCGATATAACTTGAGGAAAACTCACTTTGAAGGCAAGGCTAACAATGAACTTTCCCAAACATCTCCAGTGGAAAATATATCGGATGAAGACTGGAGGGGCCTTGTTAAACACCGGTGCGATCCAAGTATCGTGTACATTATATATATGTGATAAGATCACATGTTGAAGTCCTATTGACGCATGTGCCATACAAATCTATCTTCTTGTAGGTGAACTGTTCAAAGAACAAGGCCAACCGTACGAAAGTGAAATTCCAACAGACGACAGGATCTTGTAGCTATATTGCGCACTGCGAGGCTCTTGTAATTAGCTGTTGTTTCACTCTTTTCGTTGTACCATATTATCAGATCTATATTGACTTGTTCGAAATGCAGAGGAAAGCCTGCAAGGACCAAAAAGTACCTGAACCAAATGTTGTGGAAATCTTCAAGGACTGTCACACCAGCAAGAAGAAGGGCATGACTACACCAGTCAAAGCCGCTGTTGTAAGTCCTTAATCCTCATGCCTTTTAACTACTACTTACTCTGACTTGTGCCTTGAACTGCATGGCTTGCAGCCAATATCTATTACTCTTTTCAATTTTATACACAATTGTCTTAGCGTATCATTGCACCTTACAAGGTTTAAAAGGGAGGAGTGATGTTCCTTTGATCTTGACCCGTAATCTAGTTCCGTGCTGGACTTGCCCACACAACGTTACAATTGCCTGTTTATGCATTCTCGGTTGTTTTGTGATATGAATGATGTCATACTATGCTTACCGTATTATAAACTTCGTCTCTTTATCCTTAGCCCTCAATACAATGTGAAGAAATAGACAATGCATTAGCGATGGTACATGGTCATATGTTTGGAACCTGGTTTTATTATGTACTTTGCAATAAAATACAACTAATATTTTACATGGGTTCACCAAAATAAGTTCTGTATATAGACCAAAGCTATTTTGTTTGGTTTTGCTGCCTCCTTAATATCTTACGCTTTCTGGTACTACTAATGTAAAACCTCAACTTTTCAGCGAGATATGGAAAAATGGTGGAACCTCCACCTTACGAAGGTGGCAAGGCAACTATAACCGCAATGTCGCCTCTTGCTGCGGTGGGTCAAGATACCTGTCCACTAACAGTGCCAAAAGCACGTACCTGCGCAATCCAGGGTTGGTTGGAAAGCCAATAACGTCCAAACTGCCTCATGAACAACATATGCACGCTCAAAGCAATGATGACTCTGTGCTCCAGACACAAGTCCATTCCCTAACAGAGGCCCTTTGTGAAACAAGGAGAAACATTGCTCAATGTCATCAAGATATGCATGGTTTTGAAACCAGACTATCAGACATTTGCTATGTTGTTCAGGAGCCTAGGGGAAATGAAGGCGAGGGTTATGGTGTTCCATCGGACAATACAGCATGAAAACATAACAGTCATGTCAAATGAACCGAGCTTCTGAACTTCTGATGGTGCATTTATCTGCTAGACTGTTAAGTTATATGCCAACCTTCCTTTATAGTTGTAATTTGTTTTGGTGCGATACAAAATTTATTCTTAACGTGCAGCCACCGGCTGAAGAAAGCAGCAAGCCATTTTTGTATAGTGTAGGATGTTCCCTATATTTGCACTGGTGGCGATCTTTGATGCCGAGTGGATGTAATCTGTGCAATCGCCTTAATAGCCTAGCGTTGGTTTGGGCCTTATTTATTTCATAGTCTTCTTTTTCCCTGGTTTGCTAGTGGCCGCAACTACCCATGGGCCATATACGGGCCGTAGGATCCATGGGTCTCCTCACGGGCGTCGATAAATGGGCCTGTAATCGGTGGGCCTCGGGCCGTCGATAAATGGGCCTAGGGCCGTTGGATAAACGGGTCTACATGGGCCGTAATCGGGCGTAATTGGTATCGGCCCAGCACGGTAATGGGCCATTAACAGGCTGTAGGACTGCAAAAGCTTAATTCTGTCACAGGCATAACGGGTCGTTAATGGGCCAGAATATAGGACGGGCCGGCTGGCGAAACGGGCCGACTCATGCCATGGGCCGAATTTGGCCAATTAGGGTAACAGGCCAGTAACGGGCCGACTCCTGCCATGGGCCGAATTTGGCCCATTTGGGGAACATGCGATGTGGGGCCTACTCTTGCCATGGGCCGAATTTGGCCCATTAGGGGAACAGGCCAGTGATGGGCCGGAAGTAATCGAGGGCCAAAAAGGAGCCCAAGAACGTATGGGCCGTCAATAGGCCGAAAGCTAACACGGGCTGGAAACGGCCCATGTAAATCACGGGCCGTTAACGGGTACAAAGAAAATTACTGTTCATTATGGGCTAGAGTCACCATGGGCCTCTAAAGGGCCGAAAGATACGAAGGCCTCATATGGGCCGAAAGACGTTGTGGGCCATACATGGTCCGAAAGTGAAATGGGTTGGTGTTATATTCGACGGGCCACATGACGTTGTTGGGCCGATTTCCTTTAGTGCCTAACGGGCCGTAAAATAGGCTATTGGCGAAGAGACCATTAACAGGCTTTTCATGGGACAGCCCGTTAACTTTTGACCAAGTCAAACGGGCCGGCTTTGTAAGCTAAATGAGCCAGTGGTGGGCCGTGGCACCTGTCGACATATCATAGGCGCCTATCTGACCCAGCGACGGCTGACACGTGTTTCATCCGGCCAATAAGAATTTTACACGTGGAAATTTCCCATTGGTCGGGGCTGTTAACGGGTTACCGGATCCAAAACCCGACCCGATAGCTTAACAACGTTCCGTTACTGTGGATTCCACGTGTCGGTCACCCTTGACGAAAGCACTTCTGTGACGCGCGATTTATCATCATGGAAGTGGACACTTCCGTGATGATAATTTTGGTAGTGTCATGAAGCACTTCTCTGACAAAGACGGTATGACTATCTTGATTCTGTCATAAATTTGTCATGGATGTACATGCATGACAAAAAATGCGACCTACTATGACAAACATGTATCATCACGGAAGTGTATTTTTTTTGTAGTGACTTCATGCACAACCAGGGGGGAGGTTGTACATCCATACAAACACGAGCCATGTGCTATGGTTGGTGTTGTGGTTGCCAAATAGATTCATACCATCGGTACACGCGCCAAGCATGATGTTCCTTGCATCACATGCGAAATATCAATATTCGATGTTGAACGCTCTCCACTAGCTTGCATACGCGAGGTGTCTCAGCTTCATATCATCTCCATCATCGGGGGTTTTCCTCTCCACATGCCAACGCTTGAGCTTTGCTTCCTTGGGATCTACAAAATAACATAGCAGACGGGGAGTGATCGGTAAGTGCCATACAACTTTCTAGGGAGATTTCTTTCTGGGCTTCTTGTATCACTAGTAGAAAAAGGGCCTAATATGAAGCTCATTAGTCCGGTTTGTATTTGAACCAGCACTAATGTGACCATTAGTGTCGTTTCCAACGGCTAGGCGGGCGGCTCGCATTAGTACCGGTTCATGGCGAACCTTTAGTATCGGTTCGTGCCACGAACCGGTACTAAAGAGGTGGTGGCAGGCTTTTGTCAGGCCGGGGCCCCACCAGCACCTCTAGTATCGGTTCATGCCATGAACCGGGACTAGAAATGCACCTTTAGTCCCGGTTCGTCTAACAAACTGGTACTAACGGTCTTCCTATATAAACCCCTTCGTCCAGCCCGAGCATTGTGGTCTTCCCCTTTCCTCTCCTCTGTTTTCTTCCTCCGTCTCTCGGGCTCACACTCCATTTTTACCAAAATTTGTGAATATTTGAAGGCACCCCATCCATCCAAGTGATCACAAAGGTTTGCAACTTTGTCCTTTCATCTCTCATTGCTAGATTAGCTCTTGCAATGCTCTATAAGTATAGTGATTTGTGAGTTTTATTTTGGGAGGAATTATATGTGATAGATTTGATTTATATACAATTTGAGGTCAAAATAACTCTTAGTTTGCTTATGTAGGTGTGGTTTACTTAGTGCCTTCCCGTCTCCGTCCTAACCACCGTCGATCGCCCGCACCGTCTCGTCGCCAGCTCCACCTTGTGTGAGCCTCTTGTTCTTATCTTTTTAATATAAAAAAATCATGTTTGTGTGATTTAGATATATAGTTACTTGTATAATTATCTTACCCGTACGTCATTTTTTATACATAGTGCCATCGTTTTGATATCCGTCCCCGTCGGCCCTCGTCCGAGTTATGATTCAGATGTGGTATATTATATTTTATAACTATTTGTTGCATTTCGTGTTTATGAAAAATTATGCCCATCAAGTTGACATAGATATTTTTTTCTAGGAGGTATGTGAATCGTAAATTCCAACCAACCCTATTGTCGAGAGGTTAAATTTAGTTGAAAAAGAAAACGAGTATTTGAAAGAAAAATTGAAAAGAATTGAGGGGGAGAAGATGGAACCGGAGTTGCATGTTGCCGATGTCGTCGATGATGACAAGATCAAGATGGAGAAAATGCGATTGAAGATCAGAAATAATAGAAAATATGCCATCGATAGTGAGGCTTGGTATCATTATGATGTTGGATAAATTGTTACCTTAGTTGCGATCTTGATCGCATTTGTTGTTGCATTTAAATGCTTTAGCTAGATAGTTATTTGTATGTTGTTTTATGAGAATAAGTGTTGTATGAACTTTATGTATGAACTTGTATTAATTTTCTCTTTTTGGTGTTGTTTAATGAAGATGAGCCGGCAATGGATGTACAATGACCGATGATCTCCCCTGTTCATTAATGGCGTGCATACTTTTCTGCTTGCCGCTGAGGCAAATAAGGGGGCAGATGGTTTTATGCCTTGTCCATGTGCTGGCTGTAAGAATGATCAGAATTACACTAAGTCAAGAACCATTCACGTCCACCTGTTTGAGTCCGGTTTCATGCCCCACTATAATGTTTGGACCAAGCACGGAGAAAGAGGGGTTATGATGGAAGACAATGAAGAATAAGAGGACGATGACAGCTATCCTGGCCATGGGTTCCCCGAATACGATGGTACAATAATGGGGGAAGAAGCTGAGCCGACAATGCGGGAAGAAGCTGAAGAAGAGGCATCAGATGAGCCCACTGATGATCTAGGTTAGGCCATTGCTGATGCAAAGAAAACTGCGTAGTGAAAAGGAGAAGAAGAAGTTGCAGCGCATGTTAGAGGATCATAAGAAATTGTTGTACCCAAATTGCAAAGCTAATAAGAAAAAGTTGTGCTCCGCACTGGAATTGCTGCAATGGAAGGTAGAGAATGGTGTATCTGACAAGGGATTTATAAAGTTGCTATTAATGTTAAAGAAGATGCTTCCAAAGGACAACGAATTGCCCGAGAGTACGTACGAGGCAAAGAAAGTTGTCTGTCCTCTAGAATTAGAGGTGCAGAAGATACATGCTTGACCTAATGACTGCATCCTCTACCGCGGTTAGTACGAGGATTTGAACACGTGCCCGGTATGTGGTGCATTGCGCTATAAGATTAGCCGCGATGACCCTGGTGATGTCGAGGGCGAGCGCCCCACGAAGAAGATTCCTGCCAAGGTCATGTGATAAGCTCCTATAATACCATGGTTGAAACGTTTGTTCCAAAACAAAGAGCATGCCAAGTCGATGCGATGGCACGAGGTTAGAGAATGATTTGGTGCATGTCTTGTTAGCTTCGAGTTGGTGTTCCCACCATCCTTCTTCAACATCCCGACGCACGTCCTAGTTCACCTATGCGAAGTGATTAACGTTATGGGTCCTATATTTCTACACAATATGTTCCCCTTTGAGAGGTTCATGGGAGTCTTAAGGCTAGAAGGAATCATCTCCAAGGTCCACGAAAATGAGGAGGTCATTGAGTTTTGTATTGACTTTATTCTTGACCTTAAGACGATTGGTGTTCCAGAATCATGGCATAAGGGCAGACTGGGTGGAAATGGCACGCTAGGAGACAAACAAATAATATGTATGGACGGGCATTCTCTCACTCAAGCACAGTACATAGTTCTAGAAAATTCCGCCTTGGTGGCTCCGTATATGGAGGAACACAAGAATATTCTACGCTCCAAACACCCGGCGTAGTCTGACGACTGGATAACACGTGAACAAACGGGGACTTTCGCCACTTGGTTGCAGACACGTGCCATGCATGACACCACTGTTGAAGATGACCTGTACTTGTTGTCCTAGTTACATCTTCAAATATAATAACTTTCAAAGGGTACGAGATAAATCGGAATACATTTTACATGATTGCCCAAGATAAGAAGAGCACCAACAAAAACAGTGGTGTCCGCTTTGATGCAGCAACTAAGAGGGGAGTGGACACATATTATGGTTACATAAAGGAGATACGGGAACTTGACTATGGACGTGGTTTGAAGGTTCCTTTGTTTCGGTGCAAATGGGTCTATCTGACACGAGGTGGGGTAACGGAAGACCCGCAATACAGAATGACAATAGTGGATCTCAACAATCTTGCATATGCAGACGAACCATTCGTCCTAGCAAATGATGTGGCGCAGGTTTTCTATGTGAAGGACATGTTTACAAAGCCGAGAAAAATGAAAGATAAGGAAGCGAATACATCATGCGATGAGTCAAAGCGCCACATAGTTCTTTCAGGGAAAAGAAACATCGTGGGAGTGGATGACAAGATAGACATGTCAGAAGATTATGAAAAGTTTCACGAAATTGCTCCCTTCACAGTGAATACTGACCCGACCATCCAGTTAAATGATGAAGATTATCCATGGTTACGGTGCAAAGGGACACACGCAAAGAAAAAGTTTCACACCCAAAGACAGTAGGGAATCTTTGTAATAGTTAGGGTGCTTATGTGTTTTGCATTTGAAACGTGTAGTTTTGTGCTTCGGATCTTTGTAATAGTTAGGGTGCTTATGTGTTTTGCATTTGAAACGTGTAGTTTTGTGCTTCGGACAAACGTGTATCTTTCTGACTTCATTTGCTAATTTTCAGCTCATTTACTGATTTTTTTGAGCTAAATGACCCTAAAATTGAAAAGCACTAACGAAAGCTGAAAAGGTTGAAAGTTGGCATGCTATCAGCATTTCACCCACATGGTATGTGCAAAAAAGTTGAGAGGGTTACGGCAAAAACTAGATGCACTTCGTGTACAAAATAGACAATCTCTTTCGAAGTATTAAGGTTTCAGACGAAGACTCATCTGTTACAAATGCAATTCAATTTTTTAAGTTATTACAACTCCAGACTTTTTGTGCATTTATTATGCACCATTCAAAGCCACGTCATTAACTTTCAACCGTTTCTGACTTCATTTGCTAAATTTTAGCTCATTTACTAAAAAAATTCAGCTAAATGACCTTGAAATTGAAAAGCACTACAAATGAACCCTGAAAAGGTTTAAAGTTGGCATGGTATCAGCATTTCACCCATATAGCTTGTGCAAAAATGTTGAGAGGGTTACGGCAAAAACTGGATCCACTTCGTGTACAAAATGGACAATCTCTTTCGAAGTATGAGGGTTTCGGACGAAAACATGCAATTCATTTATTTAACTTATTACAACTCTAGACTTTTTGTGCGTTCAGTATGGACCATTCAAATCGACGTCATCAACTTTTAACCCTTTCTGACATCATTTGCTATTTTCATGCATTTACTGATTTTTTAGCTAAATGAGCTTGAAATTGAAAAGCATTACAAATGAACTCTGAAAAAGTTGACAGTTGGGATGGTATCATCATTTCACCCACATAGCATGTGCAAAAAAGTAGAGAGGGTTACAGCAAAAACTGGATCCACTTCATGTACGATATGTACAATCTCTTTGGAAGTATCCACTACTAGGGAAAAGCCTAGCAGCAGCGCGGGTTTTAGGCCTATCAGTAGCGCGGGCAGGAGCGCTACTGATAAGGCGCTACAGCTAAAGCTTAGAAGTAGCGCGCAAGGACCCGCCATCGCTAAAATGATCTAGTAGTAAGCGCTTCTCTGGGCAGCGCTTCTTTGGTAATTAGTAGTAGCGCTCCTCCTTGCCCGCGCTACTACTATTATTTAGTATTTTATTTCTTTTTTATTTCAAGTTGTATTTCATACACCTTTACACAATTTTTCATACAACAGGAATTTAGAGACTGTTTTTACATCATAATAAGTAGGTGAAACAACCGTGGACTAGTTTCAAGTGGATGGACATCCACTTGAAACTAATCTGCGGTTCTTTCACCCAATGCTATAATAAATATCATATCATATCATTAACAACTTATCATCATAATACATCATTGTCATATAACACCTCCTCAAGATCATCGTTTTCATCAATGAGACATCACATAGCAAATTGGTCACTAGTCGTAATCACAAGTACTCCTCATCATCAACTCTAAAACATTGTATCACATAATAAACATATTGTACCTCATAGGACCTACTACATTCTCTTAGGACCTACTATATTCTCTAAGGTAAAATAGCAAAAAACAAGATAGCCCTGACTCTCCATTATGGAGAATGGAGATTATCCTGTCTCCAATTCTTGCCTTTAAGCAATGTTACTTCCAAGAACCTCCTTGCGAATGTCCAAACATTTTTCTATTCTTTGATTAGCATGTGTTCACGGTTTTAGAAATCCGATATGCACCGGTGAGATCTGTAGGATGACCTGGCTGTATGTTCGTAACTTCAAGGCGACCATTGTAATACATCAGATAAGGCACACAATCCATCGGGATTTTCTGTTGAAAAACATAGTAATAACTTCGTAGTTAGCAATGATGTACTAGTTTTGGAAGTATGCAAAAGATGCACGGATGTCGTAATAGTAAAAAATCTTACCAGGTATCTCCATAGAAGTTATCGTGGTTCAACACGTGCACTAGTGGCACGTATTCACCATAATTTGGAGGAGTTCGATAATAGGTATTGTAATTCTCAAAGAAAGTACAATAAGCAATCAGATGACTTTTCTCCTTCTAAGTTAATTCGGAGCCATCAGTGTAGTGGGTTTTGTCTACCATCTTCTGCACATTCTTTGAAGATTCAAAATAAGTTGTCAATGGAAATAAGTTGCCAATTATTTTGAAATAAACAATATAAATTAGTTAATAACTATTTTTGAGAAACTCACATTGCGGTAGAATCGGAAGCGTATCAACAAGGACCCAAATGTCCATATTGTCTTGCTCGATGTCAGGATCACCAAGATCCATGGTGACAATCATACCCTCATAAAAACCATACATTTTGCAAAGTGCTTCCCAATTTTGGCAACCAAAATGGGTTACGCTGTGAGCATTGTACAAATTTACTTCAAAATCCATATCATGATGGGTCCTTAGGTGTATTTTCTTTGTTTCAAAATTTTCATGGTCTTCAAAACCCATCCTCTCCAAGACATAGCGTCCTGCATGGCATGGGATAAGCTAGTCGAATTGTAAAAGATGAAAATTAGACATTGAAATAGTTGAAGTCATGCTTAATTACGAGAAAAAACTCTTGTCGTTGTTGCGTACCGTTTCAACATCGAAGGTCTCCTCGAGCTTAATGCTGAAGCGCCGATCTTCGTCCAGCTCAACGAACCTGTCGCACATACCTCGATCGTCGTGGCACCAGCTGCACTCCCCCGGGAGACTGTCGTCGTCCGAGTACGACATTTCCTATGTTCATAATTCAAAGATTAAACTTGTACAATTAAATATATGTACTAAAAAACCTAAATTAGATCATTATTTTTCGAGAAAATCCAGACCTCTCGATATTTCCTACATATTCTAGCACAAGTCATGCCAGAATTCACGGAAAAATCCGGCATGACCTTTGCTAAAAAAGGACATATTGAGCGCCTGAAATTTGTCGGAACGGAAATTAATCAACACTCCGTCAAAACATAGGCCACTCGGAGGTGTAAACTGAACATGAACGGCCACTTGGGCAACCACATATCCTATTTGAGCAACAAAAGATATACATGGATATTTGGCTGGTCTCACCTCGATGTCGGAGGGGGTCGGTGACGGGGACAACGGCGGGGATGATGGAGGGGCTCCTTGATTTCTGCAAAAGCAAAAACCGTATAAGTTATCAATAATACATCCCGAATAATTGCTTAAACTAAAAAATAACAACAAATATGACATGTTCAACTAGTTTTATTAATTCAACTAGTTCTTACTAAATATAAACTTACTATAAATAGAATATGTGGTTCAACTAGTTATATTAATTATCTTACTAAAAACTAGTTCTTTCTAAAAATAAAGTAGTTCAACTAGTTATATTAATTATCTTACTAAAAATACATTAGTTCTATTAATTCAACTAGTTCAACTAGTTTATTAATTTACTTACTAAACTAGCTCAACTACAACTAAAGTAGTTCAACTACAACTACTATTAATCATACTTCCCTAGTTAACTAGTACCATCACTACTAGTAATATGAAAAAAAACATTTGAAAATATCTTATATATAATCCGAACACTAAATAAACTAGTTTTATTAACTACTTACTAAATAAACTAGTGTTATTAAGCACTTACTATAAATAAACTAGTTCTATTAAGCACTTTCCAAATAAACTAGTTCTATTAAGTACCTAATATAAATAAACTAGTTATATTAATCACTTACTAAATAAACTATTTTCTATTAAACACTTGCTAAAAATTCTACTACCCTAGTTCTACCCTAAATTTTCTTACTTCTATTTTATTCAAAACACCTACGATTTGCAAGAACAGAGACAAGGGAGGGAGGGAGGAGAGAGGAGGGGAGCGGGCGGGAGGAGGAGGAGGAGGGAGGCGGTGGGAGGAGGGCTGCCGGGCGAAGGAGGGAGGAGGGGGCGGCCGCAGGCGGAGGGAGTAGGGCACGGTGGGAGGAGGAGGGAGGAGGGCGCGGTGGGAGGAGGAGGCACGGAAGGAGGAAGTACCTCGGTGGCGGATGGAGGACGGCGGCGGCGGCATCGGACGATGGTGAGGTCGAGAGCGGCACGGTGAGGTCGAGAGCGGAGGGGTGGGGGAGGTGGCGGCGACGATGAGGTCGAGAGAGGTGGTGGGCGGCAGCGGTGAGGTTGAGGGCGGCCTTGGGCGGCTGCGGTGAGGGCAGGCTCGGGCTCGGGCGGCGGCGAGAGAGGAGTAGGGGAACAGGGGGAGGAGGACTTAGTGAAATTTTGAGCGGGGTTAAGTTGAACTAGAAGTAGCGCACTTTAGGAACCGCGCCATAGCTTAAGTAGCTATAGCGCATTTTACGGAAAAACGCTACTGCTAAGTCTAAGCACGCATCAAAAAATACATTGGCCATCAATGATCTTTTTGTGTACAATCTGAATTGTCAATATGAGTCCACTCCGGTAGGAACTAGAGAGGACTCACATTGCGCCACAAATTCTACACATAGAGTTCAGTGAAGACCAACTGGTTGTGATAGTCTCAGAAGTAACATATTTAAGGTGGTAAACACCCTGTTCGCGGAGCGAGGTGGGACTAAACTTGTGGGCTGATCGTAGCAGTAGCGATTTTCTTAGAAGCGCGCTGCTGCTAACTTCTATAGCAGTAGCGCGGTTCAGTATAGGGCGCTACTGCTATAACTAGCTGGGTTGCGAGGTCATGGCAATTAGAGCAGTAGCACGGTTTGGCGTGGAAGCGCTACTGCTATTTTCCTTTCAGCAGCGCGTTTTGCTATCACGCGCTGCTGCTAAATAGCAGTAGCGTTGTATTTTGAGGAGCGCTGCTGGTAAGATTCTGTGTATAGGCTTTTCTCTAGTAGTGATGAGGTTTTGGACAAAAACGCATCTGTTACAAAGGCATTTCATTTTTCTGAATAACCTAAGTATTACCAAATTGAATATGATGATAAAACACACTAATATTAAACATAATAAAAAACAATCACTGAAAAATCTCTTTTTAAAGTAAAGTTATTCCCAAACTAGTGATTCACACAAATTTCAAATAATTCAGATTTAGACTATTCTAATTTGAAAACTACTGGCACTAACAAAAAGTTTGTAATTTATGTACCTAAATCAAAAATATTCACAAAAATATTCTAAATACAGCAAAAAACAACTCAGAAATAAATAAAAGAAAAAAAATAAAGCAGAAAAGAAAAAAAATAAAGAAAAAAAGCCCGCCTACTGGGCCACAGCGGCCTGCATATGGCTAGAAACCCAATCTGTAGTTGGGCCAGGATGCATGCCGGCTAGCCCAGTAAGACCAACAGGGCAGCATAGATTCATTAGGCCACAAGGGCCTGCTTAGAGAGGAGCTCGAGAGAGCTACCGCACTGGGGCTTATAAACCAGTGCGGACGCCCCTCGCCTGGCGAGGTGAGACTAAACTTGACTGGGCCAGCGCACTACCTTTAGTACCGGGTCGTGGCTCCAACCGGTACTAAAGATGGGGACTTTAGTACCAGTTGCATCCACAACCCGGTACTAAAGGGGGTCGCTTCCCACCGCTTGGACTAGCCAAATTTGACCTTTAGTACCGGTTGGTGGCTCCAACCGGTACTAAAGGTCCCTCCTATATATATAGCACTTACTAAAATTTCAATTTCTTCTCCTGTGCTTCTTCGATCCCCCGTCGCCGCCCCCATCTACACAGTCCACGTCGCGCGCCATCGCCGTCGCCGTCCCCGTCGCGCGCCATCGCCGTCGCCACCCCCGTCCCTGTCGCCGCCTCGTCCCGTCCCCGTCGACATGCACGCGTGCCGCCCCCGTCGCCGGTCCGTCCCCGTCTCCGCCCCGTCGCTATGAGAACCCCGCCATGGTCGGACGCCTTCCCAAGCCGCACACACACACACACACTTGTACATGTACACACACATACAGAGTTAGATGTTATATTTTTAGTTTTTAGTTTTTCCTGTTTTTCTGTTTTTTAGGTTTTTATACAAATGTTTTAGATGAGTTAATTAATTGGATTAATGTCAAATGTTAGATGAATTAGATATATTAATTAATGTTAGATGAATTAGTTTTTTATACTTTTGTCAAAATGTTAGATGAATTAGCTAGCTAGATATATTAATGCAACGATATTTGATCGTCTACATATGTCAAAGTTTGCATATAGAATTTGCATATGGAATTTTAAAAATGTTACATTTTCATATAGTATTTGTTCTCGACGTCAACGATGCCCGGCCTGCATACTCGCCCTCGACCCGTTCGCGATGACGTCCTGCTTCAGAGGAGCCATGTCCGGGACTGGGCTCCGCCGGGCTGGCACTGGGAGGTGCTACCTTCAGGGGCGCGCCGCTTGGTGAGGAACCCGGCCTCGGGTCCAGTCGTCGATCCGGAGCTCCTTTGGTGGCGTTCGCGTGTGCCACTTTCGATGCGGAGGGATCCGGCCCCGCCAGAGGTGGTATGTCGCCGTGTCAGGGAGGAGGACAGGCACGTCCGTCGCTACATGGCTGGTATGGACGTTAGGTTCTCCAATACCTGGCAGGTTCTTCGGGGGATCTCACCCGAGCTATGATCCTGTGATGGTTCCTTCTCTTTGGGTGTCCACCGCCCACGCCTCAGGAACCGCGAGTGAACTATATTATTCGATAGTATTCGATCTATATTAGCTATCTAGTGATGTATTCGATTATATTCGAGATGATGTATTTGAGATTATATATATTATTCGATAATATTCGAGACGATGTATTCAAGATATATTCAATAATATTCTATTATGATTTAGTTTTATCTTTCGAGATGCATATATATTATCGACTATTATTCGAGATGCATATTAATTATCTACTATTATTTGAGATGCGTACTAAATTGTTTTATATTTCTTCTGGATTAGTTAAATAAAAGCTATGGCGGACAATACCGGCAGATAAGGAGAAGAGGCCATGTTCAAGATCATACTCTCCCCTTGCCGGCCAGATGATCAGAATGAAGAAGATGATGGCTCCCAATATATGAACAATACCGGGGAGGGTGATATGATATTCGATCAAAACAAGTGAATTGATGAAGTCCAGAACAATGATGATGATCTTGAAATAACAAATACCGACGTGGTATATTTATAGAAGCCTGCAGACGATTTGCCCGATCCGGAGGGCTGAAAGAAGTTCAGCCCTCCGGATCGGGCAAATCGTCTGCAGGCAGCAAGACAGTGCGAGGCCCGGCCAAAAAGTTGAAGGATGGCGTAAAGTACAACATCGATGCCATCAAACCTAATGGCGAACCAAGCGAGCCTAAGAAGAATGCGGGCAAGTTCATTCGTCAGTGCGGAGTTCTTGTGAATGACCAAATCCCGATCTCCATTCAAGAATGGAAAAAGCCAGCAAAGCAACGTCCAGATCTTACTTTTGTTGACGAAAGAGCAAAAAAAATTGCTTTGAGATTCTCTCATGTCACATTTCACCGTACCAGATCATTCCACAGATGCAGATGTGCAGAAAAGTCAAGGACGCTGCTCTTAGGAAGATGGCGGTTGCATTCAACAACCACAAGAAAACTATATGGGCCAAGTACATCGAAGGAGGAAAGAAGACTACAGAATTCACGGGAACACTGGAGAAGCAAAGAGATCACTAGCCAGCTTCCGTGAAATTCAAGTAATCGGGATTAGCTAAGGAACGGTCGAGAATAAACATGATCAATGTCGCGAAAAAAGAGCATTACCATAAGCTGGGGCCAGGTGGCTGCGCGGTGGCCCGGCCTAAGTGGGATAATGCTTAGCAAGAGATCATGGATGCAGGGGTTAGTCCAGTTACATTGATCTGGCCCCCTAGGTGCAGGACTTGGCTCTATGCGCATGGGGGGCGTTGGACCCAAAGACAGGCCAGATTTTGTAGAAGACAAGTCCTAAAGGAGCATACCTCAAAATACTTGTTGCAATGGAAGAGGCTCGAACGGGTGTGTTCATGCCCTACAGAGAGAACGACGAGCTTACGCGCGCCCTAGGAAATCCTGAACACCCGGGAAGAACACGAGGCAAAGGCCTTGTTCCGTGGTATGAGGGGTTTGAGGACTGGAACACCAACTATGGAAGCCGTGCGAGAAAGAAGATGGAGGAAGAGAAGAAGAGGAAGCTGGAGGAGGAGCAGAGGAACCAGGAAGCAGAACGCCTTAAAGGCCTAGAATCAGAGCACGTGGAGTTGGCACTCAATTCCAGTGGTAGCAGCAGCAGACCGACTCACTTAGCCAGGAAAGGGGGTCTCTACAGCGGCAGCGGCTAGCGGATCCAGCATTGGATAGCACCATCCCATCCATGCTGAGAAGCACTGCGGGTTCCGCACTGGTTGATGAGTTACTACTGCTGGATAGATACCCTGTGGATAACATCACGGATAACACTAATTGTGAGCTACACTTCAAAATGAAGAATGTATCCTCGAAGGTGGAGGACGTCGTTGCTTATACAAATATCCATGACGCGACCTTCCATTGCAACCCGATTCCAGCTGGCTATGCTCGTGTCGTGGTTGATGAAGTGGTGGCACAATATTCAGTGCTAGAGCTTGACATTATTTGAGGTGACGACGAGCATACACTGGGAGAGGCCATACATCCTATCATTCTATGGAGAAAGGATTGCATCATCTTTCCAAGGCCACTGACATCGCGTCAGAAGACTCCCGCTCCTCCAAGTCCGCCACCGCGTCAGCACACTCCTGCTCCTCCAAGTCCGACACAGCGTCAGGACAGTCCTCCTCCTACAAGTCCGGCACCGCGTCAGGCCACTCCTCCTCCTCCAAGTCCGGCACCGTGTCGGCCCAGTGCTCCTCCTACAAGTCAGGCACCGCGTCAGCCGTCTCCGCCGCCTCAGTGGGCTCCGCTGCCTAAGCAACGGCGGAAGAGGTCCGCCGCAGCTAAGGCGGCTAGCGGTACAAGTACAGGAGGCAAGAGATACCAATTTGCCCCAAGCCTCGTGCCTCTTCTGAAGAGGCCTTACGACATGACTGACGAGGAAAATGAAGCCGAATGCAGGGCCCAATTGGACACCCATTTTGGACCAAAACCACCACCGCCGCCAAAGGAGAAAGTGCCTGAGAATGTCGTTGACCACTTTATTCGTATGGCTAAAGCACCAACTCCCAAGCCTATTGACTCAGACTATGAGCACCAAATCAGCAAGGCATATCAAGCACAAAAAAAGGAGTCGAGCTTGAGCTCCAGCCAAGCAGCTGCCAAAACAGCGGGAAAACTATTCCCCAGCTGGGAGAACAGGCGGTGCAATCGAACCCCCGGTCATTGTACCAACACACATGAGTACCGGCACCGATCATCTGGTAATAACCGATGATCATAGAAGGCAGGCTGCAGAGTTCGGATGCACTATAGAACAATACCTAGAGCTCGAGCCCATGGGAACTTTTACAAAGCATGAACTATAATGGAAATATGTCCACGGCGAATCTTTGGTCAAGCCTGAGGAGGTCAAGAAGCTCTCAACGAGAATATATAAATTACATGAATGGTACATAAAATTGCCAAGACTACCAATCTAGAGTCCCTCATGGTGAGAGTCAAGCCAGAGCATTACTACCATGAGAATGCTCTGTATGTTGAGTTTACAGAACTGTTTCAGTTATTCAATCAAGACACACTCGACAAATCTATCGTCAGTTGCTATTGTCTGTAAGTGATTTTTTTTCTGTAATTTAAGTCTCAAGCTAGCTGTAGTGCTCGTTGATCATTACCTGTAATTATCCTCACTATATTCTTTTCTATGGTATTCTGTAGAATGAAGATCTATGAAATGAAAAAGCTGGAGGCTATAGCATTGGGTTTATTGACCCAAATACCATTAATCAAGGGACCTGGACACTAGAATGGTCGAGAAATGACACAGAAAACAGCTTGCTAGAGTTCTTGAAGCATCTAAATACCAATCCAGATATACTACTTCCTTACAACTTCGGGAGAGTCACACTATCTGTTACTACAAATTCCGTTTTTGCTTACTAGCTAGATGTTAATAAGTTGATGAGTGTTACACACATGCCCGCTTAATTTATACATGCAAATGTGTGCGCATGTAGTTTCCACTAGATCTTATTAATCATTCAAGTTGACGAAGGAAAAATTGAAGTACTGGACTCACTCTTAAACCAGTTACTCAGGACAAAATCGTGAAGGCGATGGTCAACAGGCAATTTTAATCATTATCGAACTATATGTTGGCCTCTTTAGTTCGTCATTTCCTGATATGAACTAAATAATAACTCATTTATTCATTTTTCTTTGCCGGCGGGCAGGGCTTGGGAAAAGTTCGTCAAAACGGTTCCAGGCCAATGGAAACAAAAGCTGTTTTGGTACCGACCCAAGGTAATTAATTAAGTAGTACTAGCTAGCTACCATCTCTTTAATTCTAGTTTCAATACCATTAATTATCATGCTTGATTAATTATTATTTGATTGAATTATATTCTCGTAAAGACCCTGAAGCAGGCGCTGGGGACTGATTTATGTGCATACTAGGTTTGCGAGAACATTCGCATGATGGCGTCCGAAAGGAGAAAATCTGATGGACAGCTATAGATACATTCGCTAGAACACTATTCACAATTTTTACATCATTATCGATATCTAATCACACAACTAATACATGCATATTGATCTCCTTCTCAAAAGTTCAATGACGTGCGGGATAAGCTCCTACCAACGGATCGCGTGCGAGCAATTCAAGAGGAAATGGCGGGATTTTTGCTCGACCAGATCATAGATCCCAAAGGAGAATACCATTACCCGCTACAGAAGTAATGCCTCCATGTAGGAGAAATTGTCTATACCAAATTGTATATATAGATGTGTATGGGTGAATGGTGGTGTGAGACATTCGATGATATATATATATATATATATGATCGTTTCTATGAGAAATTCTATTTATATATATGCATAACATGTACAATATGCAGTATCATAAAATACCAGCAAATGAATAAGAAGTAAATGAAAACAGAAAATTAAAGGAAAAATAAATCGCAAACCCAAAAACCCCTAAACCTTTTAATACCGGTTGGTGTTACCAACCGGTACTAAAGGTGTCCCGGCCCCAGGCGCGGGCTCGTGCCATATGGTGGCCCTTTAGTGGTGGTTCGTGTTGAACCAGGACCAAAGGGGATGGTCCTTTAGTCCCCACCCTTTAGTGCCGGTTACAGAACCGGCACTAAAGAGCCTTATGAACCGGGATTAATTCCCGATTCTGCACTAGTTTATTGAGAAGCATTGCACACCGGATAGCTGGTTTTTTCCGCTTGCTCCTTTTAATAAATGATGCAATCGTTAATGCATGCATGGTATCTAATCTGCGGCAGATCAAGAGGGCATACGGTCTTCTTGGCCTCTTCCACACTAGTAGGACATAGATTCCCCATGAGAAGAACATTCTTTAGGTACTTGATAACCTCATCGTGGCTACTGTCGGTACATTTGTTTTTAGCCTTCGTCTTCATTAGTTCGAGCGTGAAAATCAAGCGGTTCAACTCGGGATGGCAACCTTCATATAATGGAGTATTCGAGTCTACCACCGTTTGCTCCAGTTTGGCCTCCTCTTTAGAAGCAGCTTTGTCAGTACTCGTCTCCCTGCGAAGCAGGTTTCAAACATGAGGGTCCCGCACAATTTAACTTGGTAGCAACAAAGTATGCGGCGTGTAGTCCATGTTTTCTCCGCCGCAATGTCCGGCCTCTTCTCCGATGGCATGTCCTCTTCTCCGCTGTCATGTCCGGCCTCTTCCCCGCTGCCATGTTCGGCCCCTTCTCCACCGACATTATCGGCCATCTCTTCGTCTGGCCCCGTGTCGTCATTGGCTGCCCCGATGGCGTCCTCATCATCATCTTCAATTATTCACCGAGTATATCCATCCATGAAACCAGTCCTGAGTTGGTGCGCCGTCAAACGACCATCCTCATAGGGGTCGAGCTGAACTCCTCCTTTGCAGCTTTGAGAGAGACATAAAATCGTTGTCCTGTTATTTTCATTCATGTCCTGCACCGCCGATCGCAACCACCTTTCCACAATCCTTCCACTGACCATCATGAACGCCTGTGTGGTAATAATAAACAAATTTATTATAAAATTGCATGCATCTAAGTCATACAAAAAATCGGCATGACCTTCCTTAAAAATAGGACATATAGAGTTTGCCCGAAATTCCCTGAAACAGAAACAAATTGAAATTTCGGCAAAACATAGGCAACTCAAGCACAATTCGGCGGCAACTCATGCCACACACACAATTTCCATCATATCGCACACATACACATATTTTCATTCTTGCGAAAGCACAAATTTTTAGTCACCTATCTCGAGATCGAGCACGGTGATGATGACGTCGAACGGTGTTGCCACACACCTAGGGAGTGGTCGAAAGTGGACAAAGCTTACTTCTTGACATGCCTAGCTAGATCTAGTTAGGGAGGTACATAGGTCACTTCATTAAATGGGTAGATCTACCTAGATAATAGGGGAAGGAGATGACTCTAACTAGTGAAGGCGGAGGAAAAGAGAAAGGAGTTGCATTCATGGAGTTGGTGTAGTTGGCTAGGAGCATTAAAGAGAGAGAAAGAGAGGTAGAAGAGAGAGAGTAATGGGGGGAGAAGTAGTGAGGAAGAAGCAAAGTGAGGGAGAGAGGAGGTGGGAGCTAGGGGAAAGAGAAAGGAAGAGAGGATGCGGGAGGGGGTAGGAAAAGGTGGCTACTGCGCCTTAGCAGCAGCGAGGGTTGGGAAAACGTGCTGCTGCTAAAAACATAGCAGTAGCGAGCTCCTGCAATACGCGCTACTGCTATGTGGGTCCCGTCATGTGGCAAGGTTTAAAATATAGCAGTACCGGTCTCCCCTGAAAACACGCTACTACTATATACTTAACAGTAGCGTGTGTCCTGGAAGCTCGCTACTACTATAACTAGCCTGTTGGCAACAGCGTGGCAACTATAGTAGTAGCTCGTTTTCTTGGAGCCGCGCTACTGCTATGTCGATAGCAGTAGCGCCCTTGGTGACCACGCGCTACTGTTAAGTAGTAGTAGCGCTTCATTTTGAACAGCTCTACTAATAAGCCTTCATGTATAAGCTTTTCCCTAGTAGTGTATTCAATCCCGCTCCTCCTTTCCTTATCCTCCATCGTAGCATCATGGCGGCTCACTACAACACTAATGGACACCACTATGTAGCTTTGACTTCAGGTCGTCTGCCGTGTCGGGCCATGAGAATCCGGTCAACCAAGGGGAATGGGTTTGGAGTTGACAAATCCAATACTAGCCGGGGGTAGGAGGAAGGGACTGCCGAAAGCAAGATCTGAAGGGTGGATTTTGCAAGTGCAATGTTCGGAATCTGTTTTTAAAATGGTGTAAGCTCATGTGTGTTTTGATGTGAATACACAAGCGACATGTTGCAATGACCCCGAATCCATATGGCGTCTTTAGCATTTCTTTCTTCTTCTTTTTGAAGAGGAGGTTAGAATCCTCGACCTCTGCGTCAACTGATGCACACTGCCATTGTTATTAAAGTTGATGTCAGGCAATGAGACCAAAAACATCAACAAGTGAAGTATAGAGCGAAATCAACAATGGCAGAACTATTACAAGTTAACAATGTAGCACCTACGACTATGTCGACATCTTCTGCAGCAACGCCTTCAGGAAGGGATAAATGCCCTCACGTTGTTGTCGTCACAGAGACAACATCGTCAACAAGATAACAACACAAGTTCATCACTGCTTAGCCCGACCAACAAAGGACATAACAAGGGTTTTCACCCCGGACATGAAGTCTCTTCCAAACATCATCTTGGCAACATATCTTCACATAATCACGTTTGCTAATCCCCCACGCTAGGTCAGAGTGGCACTAGCTAGCAGATAGGTGGGATGTATGCCCACCAAAGACCATAACCATGGCCGCCAAGAGGTCAACCATGCCGCAGTGATGAACTAGCCGTTGCCACTTCACAACAGTGTGAACAGATCCACAACATCCACCATAACCCCCGAGGCCATTGCCCCAACTTCTTCTATCCAGGCGATGTCGCCATACCATGGGTCCTTCAGCCTAGGGTTGCCGTACCAGCATGAATGGATCCTTGCTGCAGTGTTGATAGGACGTCTTTGGCATGTTGCATCATGTTGCAAGCGGTTTTGAGATTCAACGGGCTAGCTAGCCATCACTACTAGTAAGAGCCCATGCTTTCGGCAAGCAGGGATGCGGTTATGCACAACCTGACACAACCGTTGTGGCAAGCAAGGATCTGCGCCAACGTAAAAAATTTCATCACTATTACATGTCAAGACATAATACTACATGATAGGGTCACCACTCCTGCTAAAGCCATACCACCTAGCTGCATAGCAAAATGACCTGTTGATCCAAACGCAGAGCTCTTCTCTAGCCAATGACCGCACTTACGAGGGAGTGACACATATGATTTCAACACACACACACACACACACAATACAACAATTGAACAAACTAAACACTAAACATCATCACAACAGGTTGCATATATTTGTAGCAAAAGAAATACGAGAACTAGGGCCGAAGCCTGAAACCTAAGGACTTCCATGTTGTTTACATGGAGGGAACATATCAAGCAGAGTTGACATAGGAGCAAACAGAAAATAAAATGATGAGAGAATAGACTATTTCTCCTAATGGCAACACATTCAAATGTATGTGATTAGATTTGTTTCATAAATCTAACGGTTGCTAGAAGCTGATCCTCGCACGGGATTAGCCAAGTTAATGGCTTCACGCACAAGCCTGCCATCAATAAACAAAAGAATGTTCCTCCGAGTAGGACCCTTCCAGAACATTTCGAAACGTTTCGTATCTCCCGAAACCTTCTGCCATGTTTCAGATTTTTTTTAGTATTTTCTGAAACACTTCCGGATATCACCAGAATACCACTCAGATCATCTGAAACACTTTCAGAACCATTTTCTCTAATTCTCCAATATATTTTAGCATTCCTAAATGTCCCTAAACATTAAGCATGTGACCTCATAGGTTCGAGCATATGTGGACACCCCATCAGCGAGCCCACCTAATAGAGAGGGACAACCTAGTATAGCAATCTTCATCTTCGTGCTCGACCCACGGGCTCTAAATATCCTCAGCATCGAGAAGAATGGTTTCCTTGAGACTAAGGGTTTTGCATTTCCCTATCGCCACAGACCCCTCAAACTCTAAGCGAGTCGCTTGAATAGGCACGGCGAGGAAAGGCCGCACCAATGGGAGGCACACATGGCGGTATGATTCATCGCAGAGAAAGGACAGTACTGAATGGGCAACATGCCGTAGAGGATTAACGCCTGAGTTGGCATCTCTGGTGAATATGGTGATATCACGATGAAATATGTCTGTGTGCGCGGTGATGGAACCGTGTATACCACTGGAGCATAGCTCACATGGTATGCACAGCCATACACGCAGGGTGACCTCCACAGCATCATTTATCACCGCGCGTAACACATCTACTCTGCCTTTGCTTGTTTGGATGGTAACAGAGTTGGCATCTACTCTGACTTTTGATGGACACATCTACCGCGACCAAGAATGAACCTGAAGAGTTATCCAGCAAGCTGGTGGATTGGTGGAGTTATCCCAGACACCCTAGAAACCCTCGAGCCCCGCACTGGTTTGGTAGGGTCCTTCCGGGCTGGCCCTTTTATTTGGGAATTGGGACGGTGCGGTTACGGAAGCGCGGGCGGCCCTATTTCGAGCTTCAAGCGAGACAGGGGCAAGCCCTCGCGTCACGGCAGCTCTAGATGGGCGGCCCAGGTGCGCCGAGGGCACTACTTGTTTTTTCTTCTTCTTTTCTTTCATGTTTTTGTTTACGTTTTTTATTTCCTTTTCTTTACTTTTGTTCACACTTCCGAAAGTTATAACCATATATATTCCAGAAAATATAATTTACATGATGTTTTGAAAAGTGTATCATGCATTCAGAAAATGTTAAATGCGTATAGAAAAAACTGACCATTTATATGAAAATGTTGAACAAGTATTTTAAAAAATTGTACAAGTATTTGAAATTTTTTGAACAAAGTATTTGAGGGCTGGAATGCTCCCGAAATCGCCGTACTCGTCTGGAGGGTAGCCATTGAAGTCGAACTCCCCGTCATGTCCTCAAGGCGCACTTCGGACGCATCATCTGTGTCTAGGGCGGCATGTCCCGCCAGCGCTAGCTCGCGCCCCACATCCGACACACCAGAAGCGACGAGCACCGCACCCAGCAGCTTGGGTCGTGCAGCGCATCCGACGCACCGGCCGTGATGACCGTGGCGCCCTTCGTTCCTAGGTCGATGCGCACATCGGACGCACCAGCCATTTCGACCACAACGTCCGCCGGCGCTTGGTGCCCAAGATTTGCACACGCAACAATTTGAACGGAGTCACCCCTAACCAAAAAAAACAATTTGAACGGAGTAATGCACATGTGTTTGGACAACTAGACGAAATGTTAAATGTAAAGTATGTGAAAACTTGCGTGTAACAAAATCAAATTGTAAACCTAATTAAGTTACTTAGTTTGTACGAGTATTAAAAGATTCAAGTTACTTCAAAGCATACACAATATATACAAAATGTTTCTTTTTTAGCTTTTTTAGGGGTGTTTCTTTTTTAGCTAGAGAATATAGTACGGACGACGTTGGTCTGCTGTCCAACGCCGGTAAAGTGGCCCGGCCCAAATAAAAGGCTATTGTATCCATCTGGGTGTGGATTAATCTTATCGACTCCCCGCTCTCCACACAAATGATCACTCCCTCTAGCTCCGCCGGCTTCCCGATGGACAGTTCGCCGGATCCATCCCTAATCCCTTATTCGGATGCATCACTGCCATCATCGTCGATGCAGACCCTGCCTCCCTCGCCACCGTGGGACATCGACATGGTGGGCGAGCTGGCGTGGAGAAAGCATCTTGCCATCGAGGCGCTCCAAGCCGACAAGGACATCATGGCACAAATCAGCGACGAAAAGGAGTACGTGCAAGATCAGCTCACCATAGACCGCTCCTTCGAGTCCCTCCGGACAGGTGAGGAGATGTGCCGCCAGGAGATGCAGCCTCCCCCGGCTCCGGCGCTGCCTGCTAATCCATTCACGAAGGAGTAGTGGATGGTGAACGCCCTCCTAAAGGTTCGCAGTGTATTTAGGTCGCTTCCTCCCGCCGAGCGGGAGAAGTTCTTGCAGGATCTGAGGCAGCTGCCCCTGCTCTGGCAGCTCCTCCATCCAACGTCCGGTGTGCCGCCAGCTGCGGCTACGGCCACGAGGATGTCAACGACATCTCGACGATGACGTGTAGGCATCCCGCGGCAAGTAATCGGGTCCGCAAATTAATTGTAATAAATGTTATTCCGCCGTTTAAACAATGTTGTTTAAATCACTGTAATATGGATGCCAACTAGTTTATTATTAATGTAATGAAGGTTTAGTTTAAAGAATATTTTCACTACATTACTGTAACAGTCTAGGGGTTATCTGACAGTAGGAGCTTACTGACCATAGGGACCAGCTCAATGCCAGTCCCAACAACATAGAACGTGACTAGTACCAGCGTGTGTGAACTTGGGTGCGTTACTGTTTAGTTTTAGTTCAATGGCGTGGACATCCAACCGCACGGATGATACATATATGAGTGGCGTCGGTGCTCGATGCCGGCAGTATAAGTTTACCACTGACGTCATACTACCGGCGTCTTGGCTCTGCGCCGGTAATGACATTTTTCGAGCACCGGTACTAGGCCTTTTCGTACTAGTGAATGGCTGAGCTCTTGTCTTCCTGTGACCCGATCAGATTGAAGACCCCACCCATCACAACCAGGGGCACTGCTCAACCATGGCCTACACCTCAGCAAGGAATGCCCTAGATCACTGATGGTCCGCAGGACCATAGACGACCGTATATGGTTGAGGGACATGCTCACGAAGAACTCGCCACAATCCATACCGTCAACCTCAAAGGTGTCCTCCTTGACTCCTAAGAGGATGTCTGCCGAATGACCGGATCATATTAAAGTCATTTACAGGTAGATAACATGGACCGATTAACCTTGATAGTCACTTCATCACTACACACTACATCTGCATGACCTGGTCGATCCATTTTCTGCACCTGGACAGAAATAGGGTGGACTAGTCAAATCATGCATGGCCATCCTTGTAGAGTACAATGTTGTACCATCAACAAATTACTACTACATTTCCTAAAGAGGCCACCAAGTGGTAATTTAGTTTCCGATGCCTCTAAAGCTCATGAACTGAAAACATTTTGGTCCCGGTCCAAATCTAGATTTGGAATCATGACGACAGTTTTCTCGCAAAAAAATGTGAGGCCACCTCCTAGTCATCTCCTAGTCTCAAGCCCTAGGAAAAACGATTACTTCACGCTGGAAAGCTTGCAGTTTAAGTTATATTACTATCTGCCTAAATAAACAATTCAGCGAAACCAGCTATAAATTAATATAAATAATTTGTGCCAAAAGTATTAAAGAATTTTTAGCAATGTGTTCATAAAACAAATTGTGCTGAAAATTGTTTTGGGGATTCTGTCCATATCTAGAATATCATTATTTTATTGAAAAGGAGGTTAAACCACTAGCCTCTGCAACATACCTTTTTCGTTAATTATTGAACGAAGCACATAACAAAGTAACCTCGTCTAAACCATTACCAGATATGTAATGAACACCTAGGACAAAGGTGACTTCTTCCACAGCAACACCTTTATGAAGGGATAAAGGTCCTCGCACCATCGTCGCCCCATGTGGTGTTGACAACGGTTTTCATCATGGTTCCAAGACTAGCCGATGAAGACCAGCACAATACCAAGTAGACAATACTTTCAACAAGATAATGACGCAAGTTTGTCGCTGCCAAGCCCGATCAATAAAGGCCAGGACAAGAGTTTTCGCTCCGGACATGAAGCAGTGTTCCAATCAGCATCTTGGTGAGACGTCTTCCGACCTTTGGAAATCGCCTTTGCCTTACTCCACGTCAGGCCAACAAGGCACTAGCAGATTGGTGAGACGTCTTCCCACCTTAGACCTCCCCCATGGATGTCAAGGGGCCTTCGGTGTCTCAGCGCAGATCTGGCCACCACCACTCCACATCGACGCGAGTTACACTGCAGCATCCAGCAAATTGTGAGAGCCACTTCCTCTGTAGTAAATGCCAACGGAGAACTGCCGGTTTGCCCCGAACTCCATAGCTTCAGACGCGTTTGCAGGTGCGACAAACCTCCTCGTGTGATGGCCAGCACCCTTTCACTGGATGAACCCCTTTGTGCCGCCGGCGAGCACCCATAGCGCCACATGCACCCACGGGCGTGCCTATGGATACACGTCGCGCTTGCAGACGCATCTTTGTGTACCATAATCTTCTTGTTGCGGCCTTCGAAGGCCGCCATCCACACCTCAAACCGCCAAGACTGGACATCACATGATCTGTCCACCACCGACGACAATGATCTATCCATGTCTGGCGATAATTTTCTTTGTATTTTTTGAACCATTTAGATAGTTCATCTACAATGTTGTGTGTTTACAGCCGTGATGTTCTTTCTGCAATAACTTAACCGTGACATATACGTTCTAACACACCATATAAGCACATACAATGAATGCTAAAAAAATAGCTTTTGATGCATTTTCTTATCCATCTATGTTGAAATGAAATATGCATATATTTGAACCTCTGTCTTCTGCTCTAGTATTCTCTAGACAGGGGTGTTGCATCGGCCACATTGAAGACAGTGGATCTCGCGGCATGGAGCAGTGGAGTCTCAATGCTTGACGCGGTTCGATGGACGCGCGCAGGCTGGTGGCGCTGTTTGGCCTCATGGTGACGTCGACAGCAGATGTGACTCGCAAGATCTATGCAATGATTCCTCCTAAAGACATGATGACGAAAGATAGCTATGGCGGATCCTAGAGCTAGCATGTGCATGCGGTGCGAGTTGTGGGATGCCTAGACTGGCTTGTACTCCTAGTTTCCCACGCCGTCGGCTTTTTGAGGCCACTGGATTAGATGGTGTCTGTTTATGCGGACCCGACACATCTTTATACTTGTAGGTGCAGCGACTTGTTCGCCTAGATAGTGGTTCTACGTTGATCTTTGTATTCATTTTGTCAGGCTCTATTGAATAATTAATAAAGATGGTTGCATATATCATTTTGATGTAGAGGCAGGGGTGATCCTTCTTTTCGAAAGAAAAATTCAGTGAACGGGGAAGCCAAGCATATATGGGTTAGACAAGACAACACTGTTAATGGTGCCGGGAGACCAGAAAATTTAGTAACTTTCAAATATCTTACGTTGGTCCGTTCACACTCTCATTTTAACACACTTCCGGCAATGCATTCGGTTTCACCCAACCTTTTTGTACCTATCAATCATATGAACGCCCATGACGAATAATTTGACGCGCGTTGTCTGATTAAACGTTATTCTGCGTCACTGATTACCCTAGGTAGGACTTTCAATCTGTCGATCACCAACCCCCAGAATGAGAAAGTTCAGGACCTTGTGTTTGTCATTCAAAACCCGAAAGTAGCAACTGCTGATCTGCAAAGGGCTATCAATAATTGCATTGGATGCTCAACTCTTCCGTGTTATTTTCTACGAGATTGAACTATTGAGAAAGTTGAATTAATTCATGCCGGCGGCCATGGCACATGGCGCACAAGTCTTATCTCTCGTCATCATCGTACCAGAGACAGCAACAGGTGAGGTCGACACCCCTCTTGTTTAGTTGAGTACTCCGTTTATATTAAGAGCCATAGTCAACTTGAGTACATGATCATTACAAAAACAAATAGCCAAATGGATCCAGGAATCAATATTATGTTGACAATCTTCAGGAATATTCAAACTTAGCCTTTCTTGAGCTCTAGCAACGGTTGCAACAGGATAATCCTCTCAGGCCTACACTAGTCCTTGCAAGATTCTTCAAGGGGACACCACCAGATGGTTGGATCTTTTTTTTTTTTGCAAAATAATTTGTGTTACTCAAAATTAAAGGATTACAGTCATGAGTATAAAGTGGGAGATGTTTGCTAAAAAAAAGTCTAGACGTTCTTCGGACCGGAGCCAGGCCAAACAAGACTACGCTGTGTTCTGCCAAAATTGGCCATAAAGTGACTCACGCTATTTTGGCCACGATGAATATGGGTAACACAAGAATTAGCCATGGATGGCTTTATTTCATTTGGAGGTACAAAACCATAATCAAATCCCAACAACAATCATATCGATGATCTGGTAGATCCCAAGATGTCAACATCAAGATATGCATTCCCGCAAAAAAAAAACAAAATCAAGATATGCATGGACATGAACTGGTCGTGTTCATTTATTATTCAGTAGCCGTATACAAACTTTGAAAGTGGATGGAAATAACTACTACGTGCAAAAATGATATAACCATATACATAAAAAATAGCTGAAGCACCAGACTAATTAGCCCAAGGACCAACACTAGTAATCAATGTCTATTTTGCTCAAAAGGCCGGAACATGCTGATATCTCTGCTGTTCACCTCCTGACGCGGCCTCGCGTTCTTCTCCATGTCCTGCATGTAGGGTTGAAGGAAAATCAGTCCCAATTTTTTTTAGCCCATGGGTGAAGATCGACCAAATTAAAGGCGGCTTTCATTTTGCTGTGGAATCTCTAGAGGTCCACGGTTAAGGTCTACCATCCGACACGAGTCTAAAGACAGTAAAGTGCTGAAAGACAAGAGTTCAACGCACAAAGACAATAGCAAGACTTCTCTTTCATGAAAAGGATTAGAGAAACAGAAGGGAACAAAAACTTACGTCGTGAACGGCCTCCCTGAGAAGCTCCAGCTGGTGCCTTGACACAGTGCGCACCTGAAAATTCAACCAGATAGAGAAAACGAAAAGTTTCAGTAACATCAAATATAATATATATCGCCCCTGAATTCCATCATCATTCACCAACCATCCAATGCATGGCGTATAATAGGACTTGTGCACACATCTAGCTGGCGTGCGTTCCACTGATCTAAATTCCAATCAATCTAAAGTGAAGGAAAGACGAAACCGTTGGGAAGATCCTTTGCGAATGAAAAATCAAAGGATCTGTAGATAGTAGATCGAACTGCCAGCTCGGTGCCAACTGCTAAGTTCAAGAAGCGAATTATTTTATTTGACAGTTGCAAGTAGTGTGTCATGTGATGGTCCAGAAATGAAATATTCTACTGATAGTTCTTAGTTGGTAGTTGTGTATGATGCAAGGTGAGGTGATGCGTGATCGTGAATGAATGAAACGGGGCGTACCTTCTTGACGATGGTCCAGATGACCCCTTCCGAGCAGGGCGGGGTGGTGAGGGAGCCCACGTAGCGGTAGTAGACGCTGGCCTTTCCCCTGGCGCCCCTCGGGTCCATCATCCCCATCTTCTCCTCCCTGTCCTTCCGATCCGCTATCATTTCAAGGTATGGCTCCAGCTGCGTTCGTAGTACAACATTAGAATTAGTCCCATGTTTCCATGTTGGTGTTAGTTAAGCTTACTTTTAATTAAGTTAAGTCCCATGTTGACGTGTTGGCTTTAGTTAATCAAGCTTAATTAATCCTGGTTGGTTAACTAAAGAAAAGAAGCAAGAAAGAAAAGAGAGGCACCTTGTGCAGGAAGGCGTCGTGGGCGCCGATCTCGTAGAAGACGCCGATCACGGCTGCCTTGCCATGGGCACTTTCGTGGAACATGTGGAGCTCCATGTCGTACCTGCGGCCATTGACGCTGTGCTCGGTGGGGGAGTGCCAGTGGAGCTGCCGGAGGAAGTAGGGCGTGCCACCGATGGACACGCTCCCGGCATCGCCCTCGAACTTGAGCATGATGTCATGGCCGCGGTTGACGATGGTGGCGTTGGCGGGGGCGTAGGAGTGGTTGAGGTAGCCGAGGCCGCGCACGAGGGAGACGCGTGGGCTGGCGAGGTCGATGGGCGACTGCATGTTGCCCTTGCCGCACGCGGACCACTCCTCCTTGATGTCACCCCAGTGCGCCGGCCCGTTCTCCGCGTCCAGCGAGTAGCTGAACTCCTCCTCATGGTCTGTTTCCTGCTGGGCTCTTGCTGCCGGGAGGAGGACGGAGGCCGAGAAGAGGAGGAGCATGGCGAGGAGAAGATCCCGTGATGGAGGCATGTTGTCTCACTCCTGGCCGGTCGTGGAGCTGGTGAGTTCTTGTGTGTGTTGAACCGGGGAAAGAGCTGGTGTGGGGGGTATATATAGTGGAGAAGCAGAGAGAATGACATGGGTCTGGCCGTCTGCCACGGCCGCGTTCATTAGGTTGGAACGTTTCAAACCTGTCAACTTGCTACGGCCTACGGTACAGTACTGACGCACACAACACAACGAAAGTAAACTTCGCCGGCGTTGTCTCGTCCCATTCCGTTGCACGAAAAGGGATCATGTATGGTCCGGCCGGACCGTGTGGGATAGGGACGCTCGCTCTCGAAAAGTCGGGGTTTGGTGGGAAGCGGCACGGCCGGTCATTTTCTCCCTTCGGTTCAATGTAAACGAAACAAAACTGGGCGGACGATTTGCCAAATTGGAACGCTATTTTGTTGGATCCATGCCAGTTTTCATCATCGATCGCGTAACATCTTTGAGAACCGATCCTCCTACGTACAGTGAGTGTTTTTTGTTCAGACCCATACATGTTAACAAATTCTGGAAGCACACGCAAAATTCGGGAAACGTGTCAAACCCCCCGTTATCCACGAGGTTTCTCGTTCAGACGTGCCCACGCGTCAAATAGGATCCAGTAATTTCACGGAAACACAATTTTTCATTTCCGGAGAGTAATTAGTTGCTCCACTGTAGCTGTCGCCTGCAGAACTGTATAAAAATTCAAAATTCATACTTTTTAAACTGGCTTTAATATGGCGTGGTTGGTGAGTGAGGCATTTTGGCTCTTGGCCTCCATGGAGGCCCTTTTTTTGAAAAATTCAAAATTCATACTTTTCATTTTTCAAATAATCTGAAAAAATGTGTACAAGTAAATAAGAATGCTATGTGCAAGATGAAAACCTTAAATGCGATTTGTATAAAAAAGACAAAATCATGGCCTGGAAGGATGAATAGTATCATATATTAAAAAGTCCCAGATTTGTCTACTATGCACAGCCCTCGTTTCAACGTATGTCGTCCTAAAAATTTACACACTTGTGCATTATGCCTCCACATATATTTATATTTTTACGAATTTTTTAAAATGTAAAAATATAAATTTTAATGAATTTTGAAATTTTCAAAACCCAGCCTCATTGGACCTCGGCCTCCAAAAGGGATTTTTGGTGGTTGGTGAGCAAATTTGCTGATGTACGCATATGGAAATGTGGTGAATGCACCAATTGGCGCGCGTGCATGCATGTTTCCCAATGGTGGCATGACCCTTTAAGAATGCAACATGTGACGCCTCCGTTTATAATTGTGCGCTAATCATACATGCATCATGCACGATGCTAATCATACATGCATCATGCACAATCACGTACGATGACTTACATCAATATCAAAATAGGACTCTACGACACAAATTTAAACATAAACTTTTATATTACAAGTCAGGACAACGAGGACCCATAATACATCAGTGATCAAAGCAAATAATATTTCAGTACAAACATAGTTAGAATAGTTTTACCTTAAGAAGGCCGAGCAAAACAACGGCACTAGATCGAAAGGTGAGGCCTCCTGCCTAAGACCTTCGGACTACTCCTGGTCATCTGTCTCCATGTAGTAACCACCATCAGGGTAACCTGCATCTGCGGTGCTACCAGTCGTTGCAGCAACTGGGTCGAATGAAAAAGGAAGCAAAGCAATCGTGAGTACTCATCTGAAGTACTCGCAAGACTTACATCAGGTCTACGCTAGATATGCATTGGCATCAAAGGAATGGGTATTATTTATGGACTAAACTGTAGAAATGCCAGAATAGGAGGAAGAAACTCATCCTATCGTACTACATCTTCTTGTAGCCATCATCTCGCAGCATGAAAAAGAGGAGCTTAAATGGTATCATCGTATAACAATAATGCAGCCCGAAGATCCTCTCCTCGTCTCCTTTAGAGAAAGCGATCACCAGGGGCATCTGTATCTTATCCGGATGTGTTTTAACAAGTATCCGGTTTTAATTGTAAGAGGTCGGGATACAACTCCAAGTAGTCATGTTACCGTGGACACGGCTATTTGAATAGATTACTTCTCTATAGGGGTGCACCACATTACTTGATACGCTGGATTACCTCTGTCCAGGCACACTTTTCTGGGAATTGCCCGGCCTCGGATAATCGACATGTTGTAGACCTACATAAGCTCTCTAGAGAGGTCAACACACATGTCTATATCCTAAGCGCGAAGGGGTCATTGGCCAATCGCCCTAAGCGCTCCTGCACGTTGCATGGACTGCCAGGACCAAGCCCACCTCTGTATACTCCGCCAGGCATGCTGCTCACCCAGGTGGGTGCCGCTCACCCGGGTGGGTGCCGCTCAACTGTGATGTCTATACAGCTTTCGGGAGAAATTGTACGGTGCCGAGGGCCCCATAAACCATTATCCCGTGAGACGGTTAGTGCGTATATGCCTGTGACAGTCTCAGATCAAATACACCGAACTCGTTAAGTGTGTTATTAAGAAGTAACCGCGGACACCGATCAAGATCCAGGCCCACCTTTCTCCTCTGTCAAGGTCTGGTACTAACGCATAGAGCACAAGGAAAGTAAACTACGTCCCATTCCGTTGCAAGAAAAGGGATCATGTATGGTCCCATTCCGTTCCAAATGTCGGGGTTTGGGAAGCGGCATGGCCGGTCATTTTCTTCGTTCGTCTGTATACAAAACTGGAAGGACAATTTGCCAAATTGGAACGCTGTTCTGTTTGGTAACACAAAAAAAAATTAGTGGAAACGTCTCAAACCCCTTCGTATTACCCACGCGTCCAACCGATCCAGCAGTTTCACAGAAAATAGAAGATTTCATTTTCGACAAGAAGAAAAGAAAAAAAAGATTGGTTTCTCTTGGCCTTCGTATTATCCAGAAAATAGAAGGTTTTCCTCCGTAGTAAGAGCATCTACAGCCGGGCCTCTCATACCCGTCTTAAACGCCTCGACAGGCCGTCCGGTGAAAGACACGACCCAACCGAACCTCTTAAATCGCAGACAAACGTCCGGGCTGACCGACACCTTTCATATCTAGCCTAAACATATGGCGGCCCAGGCACGCCCAGGCGCGTTCGTCTGGCAGGCCCGGCCCACCACCGACCCCACAAAATACCCCAACCCGGGCGGCGAGCTCAAACCTTAGCTCACTCTGTCCCTCTGTCTCGCTCCGTCCACACTCCTCTCCCTCTCCCTTCCCAATCCCATCCATCACGATGAGCAGCTCCGGTAGCGACTCTGGCTCGGAGCTCGACTATGAGGAGGAGATGGCCCTCCGCATTGTGATGGAGTAGTCCAATGTGGAGACTAGTGGCAGCTCCAGATCTGGAGCGTCGTCACAGCTCCAGTGTCGGCGTAGCGTGGACGCCGGAGCTGGACCCTCCCGGCCTGCGTGCAGCGACGCAAGGACAGCACAGTCCGCACGTCGTCTCCTTCCTCCGCCGGCTGTTGCTCCACGCGGCTAGCGCTGGGTGCTTGTGCCCACGCCTCCGGCCTGCAAGCGCACTCCAGAGTCGGAGGCGCGCGTCGCGCGCCGCAAGAGGCAGTGTGGACGGGAGAGGGACGCGGTGGAGCAGTCCGCGCGCCGCCGCCACAGGATGGAGCCAGACGCCGACGAGGACACGCGTCTTGGGATTAAAATGAAGTGAAAACTTTCCGCTTTTCCGGAGGAAAAATGGAAACAGAGAGAAAATATGATAACGAAAATGAAAATTTTGTAATGGAAATGAAATTTTATATGCGATAACGGGAACAAATACGGAACGGTGTTTTCCCGTGGAACAGACGTGGAAACGGAACTTTCCGTTTATGTAAATTTGACATTTCTATTTTTACTATAGGCTATGGATGTTTTGTAGCCTAATCAGCAAAGAACACACAATAACACGATGAGAAGAACAGATCATTTGGTCCAACTTCTACTACCATATACATACTCAACCAGTACGCAATTGTCCAGTAATACTATTACTACAATACTATGCTAAGTTGCTAATATAATCATATTATTTTGTAGCCATGGTAACATTTCACTAAATATGTTTCTTGTTTTCATTTCTCTATGACTCAAGGCGCTTTTAAGTTAGGGTTAAAATGGCAACTTATGTTTTTGTGTCCGCTTTGTATTCGTTCCGTGTTTGTTTCTGAGAGTATCTGTTTCCGTATTCATTTTCGGGGTTACTGTGTTCGTTTCCGCTTCTGCAAAAAAGGAAGAAGCAAATGTGGTAGCACCTAGTTCTGTCCGATTCTGCTCCGTTTTCATCCCAACGCGCGTCTCCTCGCATGGGTGTACCGCCACTCCCTCACGACGGCGGAGACGATCGCTCGCCGACTCGAGGAAAGAACACCAAGGTGCTCTAGTTTTCTATTGAGCATTCGAAGCGCGAGGTGAAGGAGGCAGTGGCGGAGAAAGCTCGGATGGCAAGGCTGAAGCGGGAGCAGGACAGGGCGGCCCGTCGGATGAAGGGGCTCATCGTCATCTCCGACTCCGACTCGAACAGCGGCGACAGCTGCACCTCCTCGTCCAACGACCAAGACCCTCCACCAGCCGCGGACAACTACAGCCGCGCCGGCGACCGGAAGGGCAAAGGTCTGGCGAGGAAGTGGTGATTCCGCCCCCCTCCTCAATGTTTATATCGTTTTTAGTTTTACAAGTTTATGAACTTGTCCGGGGACGAAATATGATCTTTTGGATGTGGTGAAGTATGTTAATGTCCGTTTGCAGCCGATCTTGTGTTCCTTTGGAGCCAATTTTTTTGTTCGTCATTTGATCACGTAGGATAGATCAACGTTTATATGCCTAGCAGATTTACCAACTGCGGCTGTAGATGCTCTAAGCGCTCCCACAGCAAACACCGTCAGCGGATTTCCATCTAGTGCGCCAACTAACGACTCTTTCTCCTTCTGCGTTACTGGAAAGGGTTTCGCCTGGTTGGAAAAAGAAAACTTGTATTCAGCTTCTTCTTTTTTATGTTTACCCCTACCATGAACGGCTTTTCTTTTTGACCGCCAAAAATGAAAGAAAAATGAGGCACAAGTAGCTCCGAAGGTACAAAAGGGAGTTCAAGATTAGTGGAACAAAGACTGGCATAATCATTCGTGAGTTTGTTGTGAATAACGGAGTTGAAGGTGACTACAAGTTCTCATGCATGTTGTATTCCGTCCACGTTCAAGTCTAACAACTCCGGTGCTCTCTTCCTGACCTCAGTCCTTACGACACAGGTCTCCTCTCTCGCCAGTCAACACCAAAGCCATGCACAGTACTCAGATACAGCACAAAACGGCACACGGAGACGAAGACGAGGAGAAGCTTCTGCAGAGAAAACTTACTAGCTTCCCACTATGTTTACCATGGGAGTTCACACTCATTTTTAGCATCCTTTGCAGGGAATGCACCAGGGTTCACCAAACAATTTGTACTTTTCCAACATAGAACCCTGAACGCCCCATGCACATGTAATTTGACCCACGTTGTCTAAAATAATTCGGCGTCACTGGTTACCCTGGGCAGGTTTTCCAATCACCCAGTCACGCTGAATTTCCAACCCCTCTGTCGCTCACCAACCCTCGGTATTTTCGTAGACTCATGTTATCTTCCAAAATATTTAGTATTCACACATATGTTACGATTAACCACAATTTGTACGCAGAGTCGATGTCGAGTTGCTTTTTTTTTAGCTATGGTTTATATGGGAAGAAACTTTGTTAACCTGAACACTTTGTCAAAAAAAATATATTTCTACAGGTGTAAGGAAAATTGGATCTTGTAAAGTTCAAAGATAACTTCACATTGCATTCCTGCTGCGAGTTTGTGTATGTTTTCGCATGCGTTTTGGAAAACCCAGAGAATTGTACGATATAATATTCTTTTTAAAGGTTAATAAATAATAATACAGTAGGCGTCCACATTTAGGACAGTAGACAGAACCTAAACCCAGCCCTCTAATGCCATCAGTCTTTTTGGTCGTCCAGTATCTCAATCTGGCTATTTCTGTCCATTGGATGCGTGTGGGACACTGCTTTAGTGCAAATGTCGCCACAGCCTAGCCTACTATCGCAGGGGTAGCTACTTCCGTGAACAGTCTCTTTGCTCACATGGTCATTTAATGACCAACAACTTATTTCATATGATTACTTAGTTAATTGTTGTTTTCTCCTCTTTTGACATCGATCAAATAGTGTGACTTATCCCAGACTAGGGTTAGGGCCATAACCGTGGACACGACATGGGTTTTACAATTTGCAAAGGTTGTACACTTTACCCACATTATACTTCATCTTTTGTAATGTGCTTTGGCATATTATCCTCGTGGGTGGACCAGTGTTACTTTAAGAAGACCATTCTACCTCCATGACACTTTTATCGTATCATCGGCATACTATAAGGCCTTGTTCCAAGGTCGAGATATCTATAGGAGAGTCCAAACCAATTCGAGGGATGGAAGACATCCCCACAAGATCTCATACATGGACAGAAACGCCATTGTGGTGATTCCGTCATCAGGATCGACCCTGGCCAACTCTAGATTTTTGCCAGGATCTTGTGGACCGTGTGCCTATATATCTGCAAGGATCATCTTGGCCAATGCGGTATCGGAGAAGAGCATGACCAAAAGTAATGATGGGGATCTTACTGTTGATCGTGATATAGAGCATGTTAGATGTGCTTCGATTTTTGTGGAAGAAGGGGGACATCTCTTCTAACACGATGAACACATCTCAGCTGTGGAGGAACCAGGCGACGAGATTGTCATTATAGCAACTAAAAACAAAATGATCCATGTACACTATCGGGATAGTAATCATGTGTTTCTATGGTCGATATGTGTCCAATCATATCAAAGACATGGTAAATGGTCCTACCATCATCAAATGCGACGATATCAAACCAACCCAACTAGAAAAAAGGGGCGCAGGTGCTGATCTGCAGATGCATGGAGCTGCACAAGCCTATAAATGCAATTGGGTGAGCTACTGAAGCTCCCTCACAATGACTCCAAAGGGATAGATATATTTACATTACAAATCTTTTTTGTCTAGTTTATCTATAGTGATGATGCTAAAATATGGTCCATATATTTAAGATAAATAGCCTTTAAATCTTATATGAACGAGTTGTGTAGGCTTGAGAGGCATTTGCGATTATTCTACCACATTTGAGGAGGAAGTGTTTGCAGTCTTTTAGCCTCTCACTCATTTGCAACAATTATACGGGATGTTTATCTGTATACTATCGAGACTAATATTATTGTACTAAAGCGTGGAATCCTAACAGTGCGAACAACATCCTCCTGTGTCCTGAACAACAAGAGGATTTGGTTGACGTTTTCTCTTTTCTTGGGAGGATTAACGTTGTTACGATTTCTATGGTCACCACGATACAATATATGTAATAGTTCCATCAGGTTATCCATGATTACCGCCTGAAAGGCTTGATCAAATTCTGTTAAAGTGTAAGGTGAATGTGAATGAACATGGTATATATGGTATTTTGTTGGCAAACCTTGTTGTTCAATTGTGTAGGAAACACGATGGATTAGGGTATTGAGTACTTTTACAATGAGTTCGTCAAATCACCGTTACAGGACGATGATTCGGACGATGAATTGGCAACGCTAAGAGTATTCCCAATGAAACGAAGAAGGAAGAGGAGCATGATATTCACTTCAAGGGTTCTAACACTGAGACACCAATTTTCTATCGGCATAGGACAATGAGCCATGTTGATCTATGAAAGACTATTTTGCAGCTAAGTCGCTATATCATGAGGGCATCTTCCGGTGTCACTTCCGGTCGTGCAGCCATTGTTCTTACGCATTGCGGAGGGTGTGAATGCATATGATGATCACTTCATGCTGAAGAGAGATTGTGTTGGGTACTTGGTTTCACTTCTCTTAAGAAATTCACTTTTATATTATGAGGCCAACTCTACCGCACGACCCCATTCTGTCCAGCTCCGTCCGTTTGGGGTAAAAAGGACAAACGAGGCGGCCCAGCGCGCGACGGCCCGGACCCATCTTGTCCGTTTCGTGTCCGGGCCGACCCATTTCGAGCGCAAACTTGCGCCAGGTTTGGGTCGCGGCGGACACCAAACGGACATGCGCCTCGCCCGCGTCGGGGCTGCATGACAGGCGGCCACGTACCTCCCACCCGCCCACATCAATGCGCACGGGCGGGCGGCCCCACCTGTCATCCGCACATCGAAAGGTCGCCGTCCTTCTTTAAGTGGAAACCGTGGACCAGTCGTCGTCCACACTGCCCCACGCCACCCCGCGGCCTCCTCGAAACCCGACAGCCCCAGTCCCAAACCCTAGCCAAGAACTCGCTCGCCGGCCGCCCGCCAGCCATGGGGCTTTTGAACTACGGCCGCAAAGGAAAGCACGACTGCGAGGCTGGCTCCTCGTCGGGGCGTCGCCGCGGCTCAGTGAAGAAGGAGGAGCCGGCCTCGCGTTCTCCATCGCCCCCGCGTCCGCCGGCGAGCGCGACCGGCACTACATCCGTGCGTCGGTGTGCCGCCGTTATTGGGAGACGAGGACGCCGCTCCCCTGGAGCGACGCCCACCTCCCCAACAACTGGCACCTGTCGGCCGACCGCGTGCCGATCCCGCCGGTCCCGTTGACCGGCCGTGTGCGCCGCGAGGAGATCGAGCACCGTCGCCGCCTCCTCCCGGACGACCTCTACTACGACGAGAGGTACGCCCCCGACTCGCCACTGTGGGACACTTGGTTCCGCGATGAGCTTCACCGGCACGTCGACCCCAGGAGCGCGGGCGTAGGTGGGTGCGCGGCCTCACGCCCACGCCGTCGCCGTCGCCATCTCCATCGCCACCACCACCTCCTCGCATGACAGTGGAGGAGGAGGCCCGTCTCATGCAGCGTGTCATGGAGGACTCCATGAACACACACGACGAGCGGCAATGGGACGGCTTGGAGGAGGCCATGGCACTCTCTGCCGCCGGCGACGTCGCCTTCCCGGAGCTGCAGATGGCGGCCGTCACGGAGGAGAGGAGGGAGGACGCGACGGAGGAGGAGCCGCCGGCCGCATTCCAGGAGCTGCTGGGCCAGGGGTCGGGCTGGTCCTGCACTGCTCCGGAGATGGCCGTCGGCGTGGGCGTGAACTGGTACGCCACTCCGCCGCGGTCACCGGAGCGCGGGAGGCATCGCCACGGGAGGAGGTGGTGCAGGCACCTCCCGCCGTCCAGCCCGCCCCGTCTACCACGCACCACCGGCCCACCTGTGGACGCCGCCGGCCTACGTTGACCTCGTCAGCGACGACGACGACACCGGCGGCCACTGAAGACGGTCACGGCGACGACATCGACGGGCACAGGCAGGAGCACGCCGGCGGCGGCTGTTTTTCTTTTTTCTTTTTATGTTTAATTATTAATGTCACTCGGACGTGAAACTGGGCCTTTTTGTGGCCGTGACCCCCCTAACTAAGTTTTATGTTTATTAAACTGCGTTTATTTACTTTCTTTAGTCATTTTATTTATGTTTTTTGTTTTTTAATCCTGTTCTGACACGGACGTGATTTGGGGTGCGGCCGCGCGGAGGGCGCACGCACGACCCAACGGACAAAGCTGGACACAGGCGAACCCATCGGCGCCCCAAAGGAACAAAATCTGGCCAATCCGGACGTCCGTTTGAAGTCGTGCGGTGGAGTTGGCCTGAGGATGCTTCTAAATGGTTCAGTCATACATCTATTTGATTAGTACATCCCTATATCTGAGACCATATGCCTTAAGGAATGGTCAGAGTTTCCACTGTGATGGTGAATGTCTTTAGAAAAAAGTGTACTTGGGAGAAACAAATATTGGGGCCAAAGCTCGGCTTTGGCACTTGGAGAATCGGTACCAGGTATGTTTGCGTCCCTTAATTGCATGTAGTGGCAGTGGAGATGTGTATTTGACAACTTTTTTTGCATACCAAGGTCTTAAAATGACATCAACGTGCTCCGGCGGTGTCCATTTTTTGTAGGAATTTATGAGGGCAGAGCTCCAGATTGCAACTCTACCATTAATGGGCATGACTCTATCATGCGTTACTTCTTGTTAGTGCTATCTATCCTTTATGGACGACCTTTGGCAAGACCATCTCCCAGCTAGAAGGTAACAAAAAATATCACTTTGCCCAAAAGTAAGAAGGTTCCAGGAAGAGTGTAGAGAGGACATTTGGAGGTCCCCAAGTACATTTTGTAATTTTTCATGGATATACTCCTTCCGTCCGGAAATACTTGTCGGAGAAATGCATAAAAATGGATGTATCTAGAACTAAAATACGTCTAGATACATCCATTCCTACGACAAGTATTTCCGGACGGAGGGAGTACTAAACAATGGGATCCAAAGCGACGTCCAAGGGGCTCTCTATGAGTCTATGACTCTCTTCAATTTCAACAATCCTTTCCTTGAATTCTCTCCTCGGCCCAATCACTTTTTCATCTTTTTCACGCCCAAGGGTTCTAGGGCTAGTCCTTGTGAGATTCGTCGTTCGCGTCATCCCTACAAGTGGTTGTGGTGCAACAACAACGAACATGGTGCTCGATGGGCACAGGGGGCCGCCCCAACTTTGTTTATGTGTCACATCACAAAGTCATCACATCCATCATTTCACCAAGAGTAGATGTTGCCGCTACCTGGCTGGCATTTCTACAACACCCAATGGACTGTTGAGCAATAAGACACTAGAAAACCCTACACTCAGCTTCTCAACATTTAAAAAAGAGTCAACTGGCCTTTTGCTATGGCGATCCTACCAAAGCGCGGCAAGACTTCATAGTGTGTGATGTCGCAGTCGCTCGCCCCCGCGTTGCTCCACCTGGGGCGACACGGGCGGCAAACCCTAGCCGCCGCCGGCGGCTTCCCCACCACTGCCTCTCCCCCTCGTCGCCACCAGAGGGGTCGCCGGTGCGCCGCGCGGCTGCCAAGGATGGTGGCGGCGAGGATCTGGTAGCCTCGCTCTCCCTCGAGGTGTCCTGCATCCATGGCGGTGGCCATGGCTGGTGGGCCAGTGCCTGCCTCAGCGGGCGGTGTCCGGCGGTCCTGGCCGTCCTCCTCGGCCTCGGGGGCGGCGAGGGGGCGGCAGGTGGTGGCAATGGTGCGTTGCCCCTCGGTGGCGGCCGTTTCCGATCTGTTGGCCTCTCCCCCGACATCAACGGCGCCCTCCTGCCAGATCTAGCCTATGGTGGTCTTCGGCTGCCGGTGTTGTTCGTGCTTGGAGGTTGGAGGTGGGGAGGGACATCGGAGAAATCCGAGGCCGGCTGGTCCGGCCACGACGGCGGCGACGTCCTTGGACGCCGTTCCCCTTCTTGTTGGCGTCGTCAAGGTTGTTCCTTTCCCCTCCTCTTCACCCTGCTCGTACCGGGTGAAAACCCAGATCCTTTCTGGACTGGGCGGCAGCAGCGCTGCTGGCGTCGTCACCATCTTGGGAGTGCCGTCTTTGGTGAGCTTGTGGTGGAGGTGCCGTTCTGGTTGTCTGGTGGTGGTTGGTGGTGTGGCCGGAGCTCGTCGGCCGTTGTCTCCTTGTGGCAGGGTTTCACCTATTCGCTCCTTTGGTTGTTCCTGTTCATTTGTGGATGGCGGGAGCTCGGTGCTCATCTCTGCGGATTAGGTGCACCTCGGAGCTCCGGCGCGGCGTCCTCCTTCCACTGCTGCCTGGCCTTCAACCGCCCTACCATGCCATTGCTTATTCGCTGTGCAGATTCCTCGACATGGCAGAGCTTCTCTTTAATTTGCTTGACTTGGTATGGTGTTGGCACTCTGTTTTGGCTTCCGTGGGCAACGGCGCCGGTTCCCACCTTAGTTCTTGGGGGAGCGTCTCCATCTCTTGACGGATCGGCGCCCTTCATGCCAGGGCGAGGGGGCTGGTGCCCCCTTCGAAGATGGAGGAGGTTGGTACCGTGTCGGCCAGAATCCTTGGAGCAGACGAGAGTGCCTCTGCACCTATTAAGTTCTTCATGCCGACAAGGTCCTGCTTAAGCTTTTGTGTGGTGGTCTGCTCATGCTGGAGGGCTTCATCGTCTTCAAGCGGATTAGGGCCTTAGTTATCATATCTCTGCTTGTTGTGCGTATGGATCCTATTAGTTGTTGGCACAGTACTTTGTATCTTTCGCTGTTCTTCTTTTTCTGTTCTCCTTGTAAGGTGTCGTTTGTAATCTCCTGGCCGGTTGATGGCTTTGTTAATTTAAAGTCGGGTTAGGTTCGAGCCTTTCTTGGGCTCGGCCAAGCCTTTCCTCTAAAAAAAAGTGTGTGATGTCGCTAATTCGTGACCATTTGCCGGATGAACTCCATCTTGCCTAGTTAGGGCTTCGATGATGAGTAGGTCTATAGGCGATAAGGAGCATTGGTGCGTGTTATTATTGAAAGTTGGGTTGTGTGCACCCTTAGAGGCAGAGTCTGGTTAATTATAATTGGAAATTACCATGCATGTGACAAAATAACACTCAATCAAAATTGTGTATTGTTGACCGTATAGAGTATATATATGAGAGTTGTTCAATTCAAATGGGCACAATTGAGGACTAGAGTTTCATTCCGATTGGCGACAAAACAAACTTGGCACAAGTGGAAGTATAGTAGTACTCCATAAGATAAAATAAAAGCGCACACATGCATGCTGACATGGGTGATTACATGTAAAAAACAGATAATCCGAGGAAAAAGAAGCCGGCGGGGAGAAGTGGAGAACTCCATGCTGACTCGATCGGTGCACCAAGTGTGTGCGTCAGTCTCGGCTAGCTCGTGGCGACGAGGCCGTCTTCTTCGACGGAGCCCGCCAGGTCGACCGACGACGACGTCGGGTTGACGACGTTGCAGTTGAGCCGCACCTGGCCGCAGTTGCCGGTCTGCACCTGGATGCGGCCCATCTTCACCATGGCCGCCGCGAAGCGCTCCTTCCACAAGGTCTCGTTCCCGGCGAAGCGGTTCACCAGCACGTTGAGGTTCCCGTCGACCCGCAGCTGGTTGTCGGAGAAGAAGAGCCCCATGCTGCGCGGCAGCAGCTTGTAGTAGTTGTTGTCCAGAACGTTGGGCGAGCCCGGGTCGATCGGCGCCGTCGCCTGCGACGTGTTCGACGGGCACAGCACCCGCAGCTGCGCCGCGTAAGACGGGCTCAGCCCTGCATCCACCTGATAGACGATTGTTCAACACACGTACGTTTCATGACAACGTAAACTCATATAGTGTGTCACTCGAGGGACGTACTATGGGAGTGTTGCCGTTCCAGATGCGGTCGACGAAGGAGGAGCAGAAGGAGCGGCCGACGGTGTGGGCGCCGGAGAGGAGGACCATCTCCTCGGCGGTGAGGGTCTTGTTCTTGAACCGGTCGATGAGCTGCTGCGCGGTGAAGGTGGGTGGGGGCAGGTTGTTGTTGGCGTCCTCCTCGCGAGAGATGCTGCCGTCGCGGCGGCCGGCGGGGACAGAATAGACGACGTTGCCGGTGAGGGTGATGCTGTCGCGCGCCGCGAAGGCCAGGATGTCGGCGCAGGAGACGGTGCGAGGACAGCTCCGTTCGAGGGCGGCCTTGGCGGCGTCGATCACGTCGAAGCCACGGAGGCTGGGGTTGTTCGGAGGAGCCACCCGTTCTGTCCTGCCCCCGCCGGGGTTGGTGGCCAGCAGCACGGAGGCGTCGCAGCCCTGCATCAAGTAAAGATGAAAATTAACTCTGGGCCATTCACATATGATCATTGTAATTTTAGTTCGCGTGTCTAATTGAATTTTAATTGGTTGCCTGTATGTATGTACAACCTCATACAACGTGACCATGTATGCACGCATGTACAATATCATTCAAGTGACCATATATGCAGGCACTGAGGCATGTACTACAATATCATTCAAGTGACATTATGCATGCATGCGTGCATCATGCATGGGGAGAAAATTAATGAATTAAAAGAGCACTGAGGCTCGTCCGACCAAAGGTTCGGCGCGCAGAGGAACATGCGTTGCCTCCAGACAAGGAAAACAGGAGGGCATATATTCGCTGCTGCTTTCGTAGTTTCCCAGTTTAGCTTTTCTGCTTTTCTGCTTTTGGCTTTCCCTTTATCTCCAGAGGAAACATTATTTGGCTTTTCTTTTTGTTTCTTTCCACTTTGTCAGCAGGGGGATATGGGTTACCTCCGAAGAAAGAAATACAGCAGGCCAGCAGGGGAATATGGGTTACCTCCGAAAACAGGAAAACAGCAGGCCAGCACGGAATATATCACCTGCTACTTTCATACTTAATTACTTTTAAGCTTTATTATGCTTTCTACTCTTTGTCTCGAGAGATAACATGCTTGGCCTTTCTGCTTTTGACTTTCCCTTTATCTCCAGAGATAACACATTTAGCTTTTCCTATTCTAATAATTAAAATGAAAAAAAATCAAGCAATGGTTCCTCACGCAAACATACTACTACCCTCTAACTCTCCATGGTTCAATCAAATGAAATTAAAAAAAACAAAATTAAGGGCTACACCTACGATAATTTTTACAGAACTAACTTTACACGCTGATGTGGTAGTACATTTTCGAGGTGTACCACTGAACTGATAATTTTTTCCCAGGAAGTAAAATCCGCCCCCCCTACAATTAGTGCTAGATCTTTATCTTTTCTACTAGCTAACATGCTGCATGTAAAACACCACAGGTGTTCTTATTTTCTTTGCCCCTGGAGGCTGGAGCTAGCCACGCGTTGGCACAATTGATCCGAAATGTATATGCACGCATGAACTCATTGTGCAGAAAGGTACGTACCCTGACGAAGCAGTCATGGAAATGGAGCCGGATTAGGCCGGCGGCGATCCCGGCGTCCTTGGCGAAGGCGGCCGCGACGGCCTGCCGGACGAGCGCCTCCGCGTTGGGGCAGCTCTTCTGGTAGAACCCCACCCGGAGCTGCGCCGTGGCCAGCACCGGCAGCAAGCACACGGCGCAGAGCGCCGCGATGAGGGCTAGACTGGCACTGCCTTGTGTAGCCATGAAGTCTTGCTAGTCCAATCTAGGTGATGCTTTGAGCTTCACAGCTGTGTGGGAGTTTATATAGGCTGGTGGAGACTGACACTTTGGGTCTTGGGCAGTTCGGCACGTAACAAGTTCCTTTGGAAGGAGCACGTACATGATGTAGGGGGGAGGGGATGGAAACAAAGACATGTCTCGATCTGCTTTAATCTTAGCCGCGGCGTAACCCCACCACCATCCCACACGCCGTAGGTCCAAAGATCATCACAGGACTCAAGGAATAAAGGTGAAACGCGCAGATGAATGAGTGGCAACTTGCTTTTGCAAATTTCTCCTCAAAAGCATAAGCTGATAGCGTGCAATTATTCCATCCGTCAAACATGCATTTTTGTAGACACGCTTTATTGACGATCCATACAGCACACGTTATCACCACCCAACAAGTGGACTACGCAGCTACTTCCTCCGTCCGAAAATACTTGTCATCAAAATGGATAAAAAAAGATGTATCTAGAACTAAAATACGTCTAGATACATCCCTTTTTATCCATTCTGATGACAAGTATTTCCGGACGGAGAGAGTACGTTACATTCATACATGGAACACATATAAAAGCAGTGAAAGCATCTTTTGTCCGCGGAACGAAGGAAATAACATGAAATGGTACCAGCGGCGAATGTGTAGTGGCCGGCCTGTTGCAGTGGCTAACCACAGTAATAGTTATCGAGCCCTTTGACGGCACCTTCAAGTAAATATAGGCCGTTTGATTCTCATTGGTCCGAAGGTTAAAATCAATCTATACTGCTCTCGAAGGAAGGATGGCAGTGGGTAGGGTAATGGTGCGGGTACAGTAATCCTATACCCATCCTCATGTTTTTTTATGAGCTATCGGGTAAATATCCATGTATCTGATGGATACCCATCGGGCAGATTTGTCGTGGTGTAATTCCTAGTTCATGGGTGGTGGAGGTACCAGCCACCGCGAGGATATATGATTGGGAAATTGATTATTTGGAGGAGAATGAGGGTGGCTTATAGAGCTTACATACAAAGACTTGGTAGCATGGGGTTTACAACACATGTGGCCCACAATTAAGATAATCGGATAGGGTCTACGCATACCCATGGTAGAAAATCGTACCCGTGCAGTACACATGTGGAGGACAGCCAGAAGGTGCCATCGTGGACGGCGTAGGAGGATGAGCTGTCGAGCCCACCGCCATCCGGTATCCCTCTCGAGTCAGTCGAGAGCATCAACCAAGTCAATTATGATGAACTCGGAGAGAGAGAGATAGAGAGAGAGAGAGAGAGAGAGAGAGAGAGAGAGAGAGAGAGAGAGTACAATAGCGATAAATTGTTGTTAGAGGTTTATAAGATGAAAATATGGATAATAAAGTTCCACCCATCTTCGGCCTCTTCATATCCCCTGCATATACGACATACTCCGTCTTCACTTTAGTCAGAAGCATACAAACTCTAATATCTCTCCTTCATCCACACAATACTACATCATGATTGCTTGATTTGGATATTTTACTAAATAAATAGGTTGTATTTGACATAAGCTTAAGAGATGATTGCCAGGTAACCGAAATGGAGGTGAGGACACATACGAATAGTAGATACCTGAAAGATCCAAATGTTTGTCATGCAGGGAAGCAAACATCATTTGACACTCGTACGTGCTAAACATCACATTCGAGTTGCTGACACTACAATCCATGTACTTTATCGCTTTGGAGTGTGCTCAGACGGTATCGGGAGGTAGGCGGTATGCGACGTCTGCCTTCTGGTGTCTTCTCCAGAGGTATCTGATTATCGAGGCGTCCGTACCTGGATAAGAAATGGTGGCACATAGATATGGCTTAAAGGATGAGTTTATGCACTCCGTTGGAAACACAAAATCTCGGATCCGGCTAACGTGCACCTGCATCGTCTGCTTGCTGAAGGTGGAGCATTGAGGCTTAGCTTTGGAGACGAGAATCCAGAGTTCATTCTTTTGTTGGACTCGCCATCATCGGTGCATGTATGGTCTTGAAGGCGTAGCCTAGGAGTTGTGTATTTTTCATTTTGTTGTCATCTTGTAATATACTGTTAGTGGTTATCTGATGGAGTTAGTGTCGTGAGGTATGAGGTCTCAGGTTTTTTCCCACCTTGTTTCCAGGTCAATGTTGGTTCGAAGCTAGATTTTGCATTCTTAATAATATATGGCTGCATGCATCATCCTGAAGCAGAGGCCGAAGGTTATCCTCCTTTTCAAAATAATATGTCCGGGGGTTATCCTCCTTCTTAGGTAGTAATGTTTGTGACAACTCTTGCTGGTTCAATCAAGCCTTTTCTAGTTTATATGCAAAAACGGTCTTGTAAGGTGGACAATGCGGAAAACAATTTTTTTGCCAGACAATAGAGGGTTGGGATCAAAGGTATCGCCATGACCAGCATCTAGAATACCGAGAGGGACCACCAAGAGAATCGAGGTCACAACCGTGGCTCTCGAGGATCGAAGACTAAGAGAAGTACCTCATGTACTATAGCGGAGACACATACATGCATACAAGCAGATAAATACATGCAGTGAGCTACCGGAGCACTTTCAAATCAACAATAGATGTGTGCAATCATACAAGCCATAAATGCAATTAAGTGAGCCACCAAACCACATTTAGTTCAACAATAGACGCGTACATCCATACATGTCTATAAATGTAATGAAGTTGCAAGATCACCTTCACATCAACAATTCATAGACGATTAATTCAGTTGCAATCATGTTCGCATATGCCCAGTTCCTCTAGTGATAATGAACACGAATCATCAATATATTCAAGAAGAAGATACAGTATCTTATGTGAATGGGCTGCATCGGATTAAGGGGCATCGGGGAATAGGCTTTCGCAATGGTTCACAGATAAAGCGCCAAAGAAGTTCATGTACCAACAAGTATTAGTCTGAATGTAAGAAGCAAAAAGTGTGATAGGTCAACAACACAAACATGCCCAAAAGAGAAAGAATAAGTGACACATGGGCCATGACGAGGAGTAGCCAAATTCTAAAGGGACGATGAAATCTAGTGGCCAACCATTTGAAGAAAATCCATGGTGCAAACTAGCATGTCCATGTCCCTCCGTGTAGACAACAACCACCACAAAGCAGAATCAGTAGCATGTCGCAAATAGACCTTCTCGATAACCATGCTATTACGATGACTCCTCCCCATATGGTCTAGGCCACTACAGCAAACGCCGACCAAAAGAGGTGTCTCCTCCGTTCGAATGACTGACCATGTAGAGTGAGCAAACTTTCACTGTAGAAGGAGGTGTTTGACCTATCGTCGTGATTGCAAAAAACTACACTTCTTACTTCCTTGTCAGCTCCAATGGATGTGGTTTTCATTAGGTAGCACAACTCCCCTCCGAAGACACCACATGAAGATCTTAAATTTTAGTGGAACCTTTGACTAGAAATTTTGATTGTTATTTTACATTGTAATCTCTGAGTGCATAGGTGCATGGTATATGGAGGCAAATGCAAAGGACCCAAATAAACTGAGATTCAAGTGAAACACATCCGACGGGGAGGAACTGAGCACATACAAAAGAGTGTCATTCTTTCCACGTACAATGTGTTACACGATTGGATACTGCTCTCGGAGAGTGGTACTTCCTAGCCACTTGTTCTCCTAAAAAAGTATATCCGAGTCGTCCTTTATCAAGGAAGATCCAAACCAAAAAAAAACATGTTTCACTGCCACCATCAGGTGAGCCCAAATGTGTGAATCTCTAGGTTTCATAAATGCCCAAGACAAACATTTTCACCTAGATACTTATTGTGAAGTAGAGTTTGCCAAACGCCATCCTCGGTAAGTACTTTCAACAACCATTTATTAAGAAAGGTATCATTCTTGACATGAAAGTCATGAATGCTTAGACCACCTTGATCTTTCAGCCTACAAACCGTGCTTCATTTGGTAAGCCAGTTTTTTTCACTATATTCTTCCCAATGGAATCTAAATCTAAAATAATCCAACCTTTGCAGGACCCCTTTGGGAGTTGGAAAAATCTAAGAATATAGAGAACCATGTTTCTGAGGACAAAATTGATCAAAACAAATCCTCCTACAACAAAGAGAAACTTGCCTTTCCAATTGCTCATTCACTTCTCAAAATACGCTTCTACATATTTCCACTTCACATTAGTAAGACATTGATAATGATTGGGAGTTCGCAAATATTTACTCGGAAATTGTCCTTGTGCACAATCAAATAGGTAAGCGTACACAACAACCGCTTCACTTGTGTTTTACCGAAGCACAACAATTACCTTTTATGAAAGTTAATTTTAAGACCCGACGTTTGCTCAAATATTGAAGCAATAGCTTCAGGTTTTGAGCCTTATCCAGGTCATTTTGTATAAAAAGAATCATATCATTAACATGATGCAGAAGAGAGAGGTCACCATGCGCAAAATGTAGTGTTGAGGGAGAGGAGAAGAGATAAGCTTAGATACTTATTTTAATTTTATTTTATGTTTGTACCCGAAACTGAGTGCATGATCTCGATGCCCCGAGAAAGTTAACGTAAATAATTAATAATAGAGGATATAGCCGACTAATTCTTTTAGCCTTTTCAATCCACAACAACTGCATTAATTTCGGTCACTATCTACCATGCCGTGCTTGGTAAACAAACTAACATTTTCTAACCTCACTAATAGTCCGTGATATCTATTTGTCAAAAAAAAATCTCTTCCTCGGTCAGATCAATCGCACCATCGTTATCATGGTGATGAGGAGATTTTTGGTGCCTTTGGCGCACAAGGAACAACTCTTAATACATTAAGACCTTGGCCCCACATGTCCAACTCAATCTTTAATTCCACATATAGAGAGACTTGTCCAACACTTCATTACTCCGTTTCAAGATGGTTAGCATATTCCTAACAATCTTAGTGTTGCTCCAACTTTTTTCCTAACTAGCACAATGGCCGTGTGCTGCTATGAATCTAATAAATACGAGGAGTTAGGTCACTGGCTTAGGAAATCGTCAAAATATGGCCTTTCCTCATGGTTCACTATTAAAAAGAACAAAAATACAACAAAATATCATGCCTTGGGCATTGGAGAGTCTTAATTTGAATGTTGAAACATATGAGAAAAGACATTGGTACGTTGAACGCGCAATGTCGTGGATCGGGTAGGAGGACAAGGTCTATCGTCATTTTGAAATTACAATTTTTTCACTCTCTTGTTATGTGATATAAAACCAAAATAACTTGGTTGGAAAAAAATTGAAAAACAAGAGCATTATATTGAGTTGGAGCCGCATTTATGCATTTGTTTGGTGTCACATATGTGTACAAATACATTTGTTTATTTATGTCATAGAAGGTTGCAATTATCAAAGTGGATAGAGGTGATTTTTTTTGTGAAGGTTGCTGGTCCCACATGTGAAATCACCACCAACTCCAACCTTTATAAGTAGGAAAGAATCCGGGTAGAAACGAAGTTGCTAGTTTTTTTATTGCCGTCAAAATATCTAAATATACATGACATGTATTCTCTATCATATAGGTATGAATATTTGATTAGTTCTTTGATCAAATTTGACTATGTGATGATTCTTCTACTCAGTAGTGGTAGTGGTGATGACAACCTTAGAGTATCATGACACTAGACACATGATTGGGTAGAGCTAGTGCACCAATGAGATCATACATAATGGTAGCTTTGCTCATGATTAAATCTACTGCTACATGCGTGTAATTAATTATCTTGTTAGTCATAACTATGAAATTAATAGTACCAGTTCGCCTTTCTAATGAAAGATGTCATTTCTACTTAATAGATTACCTATCCATGTGGAAATTGTTGTAAGAGTGTGAAAAGGTTCTCTGCGCAAACTTAATTTGTTTTCATTCTCTAATTAGTTAATAAATGCAGCCGGACTAGGTAGTCAGTGCACTCGCAAAAATTAATTGAACACAATCCGCAGAGAGAGAGAGAGAGAGAGAGAGAGAGAGAGAGAGAGAGAGAGCCTAGCGATCAGTGTGTTTGTAGATGTCTATCAGCTGGAATTAACGGTAATAAATGTCCACTTTCATGGCCTCTTTCTTTCCTCTACATTCACTAGGTACCCCATCTCCCCTTTGAGTCAGTAGCATATAAACTCAGAAATCTCTCCTTCACTCGAACAGTTCTGTAGGTTGTGTAGAGTACTTAGTAAACAGGCTGCATCTGGCGATGTCGTTGACAACAGATATGACACGAGATACCGGAAAGAAGCAAATGTTTGTCTTGCATGAAGAAAAATAGTGCAGGATACTCACCTATGGCTCCAAACTTATTATAAGAAATACTCCTTAACATATTGGAGCAGTATCCTGAACATAGCACTAATGGAACGTGACCTGTGCTTGTGAACATATGCAGCGTTGCAACACACACGTCAACGATCTCAACCATTGAAATGTGCTGCATTTGGATTGATATAATCCCTACAGTTATTTTTGTCTTGAAGATTGAAGTGTTGTAAGAAGCACAATGGTAATAAAGCTAGTAAATGTCCCACCCACCCGAGGATGCGTGGAGACAATCATTTCCCTTTTGAGGCCCCTTCCCTTCCTCAACATGTACCATGTACGCCTATGTTATCTTCGAGTCAGCAACATGCAAAGTCTATCATTTCTCCTTCATCCAAATAGTTCTACATCACAATTCATCATAAGACACAAACTGAAGAGATGATTGCCAGGAAGCCAAACTATAGTAGAGAATATATATGAACAGGAGACTTTGGGAAAGAAGAAAATGTCAATCCTATATGAAAGGACACATTCTTATGGCTTTAAATTTGTGTGAGGCAATCTACATTGCAACTTAGTGCTACCTGGTTGATGGTGCCATGGATCAGGAGCGCCGCAGGACACTGGAAGTCGGGCACATCAGTCCAGCCCAGGACCCCCAAGCCGTTGTATGACCATGGTCTCCAGCCCGGCCTTTGGACTGTTTGGAAAGAACGAACCACATCATCCTTGTCGTGCAAGACAAGTAGGCCGGATCATCGTGGAATCCTCCACGCTGGCCTTAATTAGACCGACTAGGCTTGTACAAAACTAGGATCCAGGCATCCTTTATAAGCCAAGGTTTAGGCTAGTTGATAGGCATCTTAAACTTCACACTTTGGTCCAAGGAGTCCCGAAGAGCCGGTGGTTGGACGAAGACCGGGGCTCCACGTGCCCGTGTACGCAGGAGGGGCACCATACGGCGAGGGGGCCGACCAAGGCATCGACCAAGCCTGGACGAGGCCAGTCCAAGGATCATGCTGAGGAGGCCATGACAACGGAGCTGGTGGCGCGGGAGCGGTGGATGACGGGTTTGGGGGGGAGGTGTTTGGGTAGTTGTAGAGGAAGAAATAGGGGATGGGGCGCCGGCGGCGCGGAACTCGGCCATGGAGAAGAGGGGCCGAATCGACCGGGGCGGCGGCGAGGGTGGCGAAGCCATACCAGGTGCGGAAAACCTAGGCATCAGATACCATGATAGATTGAGATATTGGAGAAGTAATTGTTGTATTGATTGGGGCCTCAAGGGCTGTTTATATAGATTACAAAGCTTGGGCTCTAAGACTAGATTAATAGAGATAGATTACAATACGAATAGACTTTATACTCTAAGACTTCCAGAAGCTCGTGGGAGCAGATTTGAACAAAAAACACTCACAATACTACAACGTAGGAGAGGATCGGTGATATGTGATCGATGATGCAAAATGGTGTTGGGTATCCAGCAACAGAACAGCTTTCCAATTTGCTTTGCCAAACGTGAGAGATGATGACAAGCGGTGCGGCTTCACTTTTTGATCGTGAGCGTCCCTATCCCACACGGTCCGGGCCGTTGATGCATGCTCCATTTCCGTGGAACGGAATGGGACGCCGGCGACGTCGTTTACTTTGCTTGTGCTGTGTTCGTCAGTACCCTACCGTAACTCCGTAAGCGGTAGCAAGTTGACAGACAGGTTTGAAACGTTCCAACCTATTCAACGCGGCCGTGGCAGACGGCCAGACCCATGTCATTCTCTCTGGCTCTCCACTATAAAGTGCACCAGCTCTGTCCTCGATCCAACACACACAAGAACTCACCAGCTCCACGACCAGAGGAGCCGACACCCAACCCAGCACCAACGCGCTCCGAGCACACCAACACAACATGCGTCCACCTCGGGACCTCCGGCTGGCCGTGCTCCTCCTCCTCTTCTCAGCCACCGTCCTCCTCCCTGTATCCAGAGCCCAGCAGGAGACCGAGGAGGAGGAGGAGTTCAGCTACTCGCTGGACGCGGAGAACGGGCCGGCGCACTGGGGCGAGATCAAGGAGGAGTGGTCAGCGTGCGGCAAAGGCAACATGCAGTCGCCCATCGACCTCGCCAGCCCACGCGTCTCCCTCGTGCGCGGCCTCGGCTACCTCAACCACTCCTACGTCGCCGCCAACGCCACCATCGTCAACCGCGGCCACGACATCATGCTCAAGTTCGAGGGCGACGCCGGGAGCGTATCCATCGGCGGCACGCCCTACTTCCTCCGGCAGCTGCACTGGCACTCGCCCACCGAGCACAGCGTCAACGGCCGCCGGTACGACATGGAGCTCCACATGTTCCACGAGAGCGCCGAGGGCAAGGCCGCCGTCATCGGCGTCTTCTATGAGATCGGCGCCCACGACGCCTTCCTGCACAAGGTGCCTCTCTTTTCTTTCTTGCTTCCTTTCTTTAGTTAACCAGCCAAACGTACCAGGCTTAGTTAAGCTTGATTAACTAAAGCCAACACGGCAACATGGGACTTATGCCTTAATTAAGCTTGACTAACGGCAACATGCAAAGCTGCATGATGCAATTAATAATTGGCACGCCATGCATGGGGCTAACTCTATCTTGTACCAATGCAGCTGGAGCCTTACCTGGAGATGATAGCGGATCTCAAGGACAGGGAGGAGAAGATGGGGATGATGGACCCGAGGGGCGCCCGGGGCAAGGCTAGCGTGTACTACCGCTACGTGGGCTCCCTCACCACCCCACCCTGCGCCGAAGGGGTCATCTGGACCATCGTCAAGAGGGTACGTCCCGGTTCATTCACCTTCACACGCCTCACACACAACTACCAACTAACAACCATCAGTAAAATATTTCATTTCTGGACCATATCACACATGATGACACACATCAATTCTGGAACTTAGCAGTTGGCATGGAGCTGCCAGTTCGATCTTTGTACAGATCCTTTCATTTGTTATTCATAAAGAATCTTCCCACCGGTTTCGTCTTTCCTGTACTTTGTTTTATGGGAATTTAGATCAGTGGAACACACGCCAGCTTGATGAGTGCACAAGTCCTATTTATACACTATGCATGGTGTGGGAATTGATATATATTGTTTCTAAAACTTTTCTTTTCCTCTATCTGGTTCAATATGCAGGTCCGCACCGTGTCAAGGCACCAGTTGGAGCTCCTCCGGGAGGCCGTCCACGATGTAAGTTTCTTTAATTTCCGTTTCCCCATCCTTTTTTCTGGACCTCCAATCATTTTCTTTAAAGCGAAGTCTTATTCGTCCTGGTGCATTCAACTCTTGTCTTCAGCACTTTACGGTCTTTAGACTCGTGTCAGATGGTAGACCTTAACTGTGGACATCTAGAAATTCTACAGCGACATGAAAGCCGCATTTAATTTGGTTGAACTCCACCCATGGACTAGAAAAAAAATTGGACTAATTTTCCTTCAACCCCCTACATGCAGGACATGGAGAAGAACGCAAGGCCCCGTCAGGAGGTGAACAGCAGAGATATCAGCATGTTCCGGCCTTTTGAGCAAAATAGACATTGATCACACTGGTGGAAAAACAGGCTTCCGTCCAGCCCCATAAGTCGCGAAGCTGTAGGAACCGCGACTAATGGGACCTTTAGTCATTTTCGAGGTGAACCGCGACCAAAGGCCCGGGCCTGTGGCGCCGGTGGCCAGTCAAGACGTGAGGGTCTTTAGTCGCGGTTTGCCAGACAACCGCTGACTAAAGGTTTTCGGCACCTTTTTAGTCACGGTTTGCTGTGCCAACCGCAACTAAAGCCCCTCCCCTATATATACCCATCCAGCAGCCAACACTTAGCCATTTGGAGCCATTCTCTTCACAAGTGGGTGTAGGTTTGCTTTTGGTTCCTCTTATGCACATAAGGTGTTTGATGAAATGCCCCAAGAGCATGAAACAAACATGACATGAAGTGTTGGAGCCACACTCCTCGATCATGTTAGCAACTTCATGAACCTTTGATGTGTCATTGATAAAATATGCATGTGTGTAGTTCATTGTTTAATTTATATTGTTTGTAGCTAGTTAGTTTAACAAATGCATGATGGTTAATTATATATTTTATATTATAATAATGCAGATGAATCGGCAATGGATGTACGGTAACCGACTCTCCGGCGAGTTCACTACGGGTTTGAAAGATTTCCTCGTAGTGGCTAATGCGAACAAGCGGGGGGTTTGTTATCTGTCCATGTGTTATCTGTAAGAATCGGAAGGGTTACTCTTCCTCAAGAGATGTTCACATGCATCTGCTTCGCACGGTTTCATGCCAAGCTATAATTGTTGGACCAAGCATGGAGAAAGAGGGGTTATAATGGAAGAAGATGAAGAAGGGATGATTTCATCGATGAAAGCTATCTTGCTCATTTCGTGATACTTTCATGGAGGATGTCAAGGTGAAGGGAAGGTGAAGAAGAGGCACGTGATGATCCCGTTGCTGATCTTGGTCGGACCCTTGCTGAAGCACGGAGACGCTGCGAAACTGAAAAGGAGAGGGAGAATTTGGATCGCATGTTAGAGGATCACATAAAGGCGTTGTACCGGATGCGATGATGGTCTGAAAAAGCTGGGCTGCACTGCTGGATTTGCTGAAATGGAAGGCAGAGGCAGGTGTAGCTGACTCGGCATTTGAAAACTTGCTGAAAATGTTGAAGAATATGTTTCCAAAGGATAACGAGTTGCCCGCCAAAGACGCACGAAGCAAAGAAGGTTGTCTCGCCCTCTAGGTTTAGAGGTTACGAAGATACATGCATGCATCAACGATTGCATCCTCTACCGCTGTGAATACGAGAATTTGAATGAATGCCCGGTATGCAATCTGCATTATGCTATAAGATCGAGGCGATGACCCCGGTGACGATGTTGAGGGCCGAAACCCAGGAAGAGGGTTCCCGCCAAGGTGATGTGGTATGCTCCTATAATACCACGGTTGAAACGTCTGCTCAGGAACAAAGAGCATGCCAAGTTGTTGCGATGGCACAAAGAGGACCGTAAGTCGGACGGGAGTTGAGACACACCGCAGATGGAACGCAATGGAGAAAGATCGACAGATGGTTCAAAGATTTTGCAGGTGACGCAAGGAACATAAGATTTGCTCTAAGCACGGATGGCATGAATCCTTTTGGCGAAAGCAGAGCTCCAGCCATAGCACTGCCCGTGACTCTATGCATCTACAACCTTCCTCCTTGGTTGTGCATGAAGCGGAAGTTCATTATGATGCCAAAGTGCTCATCCAAGGTCCGAAGCAACCCGGCAACGACATCGATGTGTACCTAAGGCCATTAGTTGATGAACTTTTACAGCTGTGGGTGGTGTCCGTGTGTGGGATGAGCACAAACAAGAGGAATTTGACCTCTGACGTTGCTTTTCGTAACCATCAACGATTGGCCTGCTCTTAGTAACCTTTCGGGACTGTCAAATAAGGGATACAATGCATGCACGCACTGCTTACATGAGACTGAAAGTGTACATTTGCCAAATTGTAAGAAGAACGTGTACCTTGGGCATCGACGAATTCTTCCGCAAATTCATCCCGGACGAAAGAAAGGCAAGCATTACAACGGCAAGGCAGATCACCGCCGAAGCTCGCGAACGACCGGTGCCGAGGTATTTGATATGGTCAAGGATTTGAAAGTCATCTTTGGAAAGGGTCTGGCGGACAATCAGTTCGAAGGGAGCCGACGGGCACGCAGCCATGTGGAAGAAGAAATCTATATTCGGGAGCTAGAATATTGGAAAGTCCTAGATGTCCGCTCTGCAATCGACGTGATGCACGTTACGAAGAATATTTGCGTGAACCTCCTAAGCTTCTTGGGCGTGTATGGGAAGACAAATGATACAAAGGAAGCACGGCAGGACCAGCAACGTTTGAAAGACCACGATGACCGGCATCCGGAATGGTTTCAAGGTCGTGCCAGCTACGCCCGACCAAAGAAGAGAAGGTCATCTTTTTGAATGCTCGAGCAGTATGAAGGTCCCGTCTGGATTCTCGCCCAATATAAAGGGAATAATAAACATGGCGGAGAAAAAGTTCCAAAACCTGAAGTCTCACGACTGCCACGTGATTATGACGCAATTGCTTCCGATTGCTTTGAGGGGCTCCTGCCGGAAAATGTTCGAGTAGCCATTGTGAAGCTATGTGCATTCCTCAATGCAATCTCTCGAAGGTAATCAATCCGGAAGTTCTACCACGGTTACGTAACGATGTGATCCAATGTCTTGTCAGTTTCGAGTTGGTGTTCCCGCCATCCTTCTTCAATATTATGACGCACCTCCTGGTTCACCTAGTCGAAGAGATTTTCGCTTCTCGGTCCTGTATTTCTACACAATATGTTCCCTTCGAGAGGTTCATGGGAGTATTAAAGAAATATGTTCGTAACCGTGCATAGGCCAGAAGGAAGCATCACCAAGGGCTATGGAAATGAGGAGGTAATTGAGTTTTGTGTTGACTTTGTTCCTGACCTTAAGCCGATTGGTCTTCCTCGATCGCGCACGAGGGGAGACTAAGTGGAAAAGGCACGATCGGAATGAAATCAACGATATGTATGGACGGCCATTCTCCGACTGAAGCACACCACAATCTTGACCAATTCCAGCTTGGTGGCTCCGTGCTTTGAGAAACACAAGAATATTTTACGCTCGACAACCCGGGAAGCCTGAATCCTGGATTAGGAAGGCCCACATGGAGACTTTCGGCAGTTGGTTGAGAAAACATTTAATGAATGACAATGATGTTGTAGATCAGCTGTACATGTTGGCCAAGACACCATCTTCGACTATAACGACTTTCCAAGGGTACGAGATAAATGGGAATACATTTTACACGATCGCCTAAGATAAAAAGAGCACCAACCAAAACAGTGGTGTCCGCTTTGATGCAGCAACCGAGAATGGGCAAGAGGTCACATATTATGGTTACATAGAGGAGATATGGGAACTTGACTATGGACCCTCCTTTAAGGTCCCTTTGTTCCGGTGCAAATGGTTCAAGCTAACAGGAGGTGGGGTAAAGGTGGACCAGCAATACGGAATGACAATGGTGGATTTCAACAATCTTGGTTACCTTGACGAACCATTCGTCCTAGCGAAAGATGTCGCTCAGGTTTTCTATGTGAAGGACATGAGTAGCAAACCGAGGAAACGGAAAGATAAGAAAACGATCAGTACATCATGCGATGATTCAAAGCGCCACATTGTTCTTTCAGGAAAAGAAACATCGTGGGAGTGGAGGACAAGACAGACATGTCGGAAGATTATAATATGTTTGCTGAAATTCCGCCTTCAAAGTGAACACCGACCCAAGCATTAAGTTAAATGATGAGGATGCTCCATGGATACGGCACAATCGTAAGCAAGCAGGGACACAAGGGAAGAAAAATGATGTGTAATAATTTATTGTACCAAACTTTGTTGAATGGATCATGTGAATTATATTACCCGTGATGTGTTTGGTGTCCATTTTGAATGATTCGAGATACCACTGATGATACATGAAATTTGGAGTGATTTAGTCATACTCCTTCCTAGGCGTATAATATGCATACTCGTAGTCTTCATAGCCGCCGTCGTCGTTGTACTGGTAGTCGTCATATGCATACTCGTAGTCTTCATAGCCGCGGTGGAAGCCATGAGAGAGTGATGAGAGATTGTAGAGATGTGATAATGCTGGCCAAGCCGGGCTACATATATGTAGTGAGAAATGGCGGGAAAAATGGGAGCGGGAAGACAGGAGGCGGGAAGAAAGTGGCGGGAAGAAAGAGGCGGGAAGACAGGGAAGAAATGGCGGGAAGAAGAGGAATCCAGAGCTGGTCATCTAACCTTTCGTCCCGGCTGGTTGGTGCAACCGGGACTAAAGGTTAGACAGGACGCGTGGGTAGCGCACGACACCCTGTATTAAAATAAAGCACAAAAGAAATAAAACAATACAAATTAAACAGAAAACAATACAAATTAAAAAGAAAACAATACAAATTAAACAGAAAACAATACAAATTAAAAAGAAAACAATACAAATTAAACAGAAAACAGGTTTGGGTGGGGGGGGCAACAACCCTAAACTCATATGACCTTTAGTCGCGGTTGGGCAAAGCGACCAGCGACTAAAATAGCAACAATAAGTATTTTGTTGTAAGTAGAAACAAAATAAAATAAATAAAGCAACAAAGAAAACAAAAAAGTGTTTTCAAATTTGAAAACTAATGGCACTAACAGAAAGTTTATAATTTTTCTAAAACTAAAAGCAAAAAGAATTAAAAAATAAAGCAAAAACAACAAAAATAAATAATAATTCAGAAAACAAAACAAAAACTGGAAAAAAATAGTGCCGCCATCGACCCCCACGGCCTGAATACGACTAGAAACCCTACATGGGCTGTGATTCAGGCCCGCAGGAGGCCAAGTAGGCCCACAGCACATAGCTAGTGATGATTAGGGTTCGAAGTCATAGCTGAGAGAAGCTCGAGAGAGTGGCGGCAGCGCTTATAAACCACTCTCGAGCTCTCTCAACTAGCGAGGTGGGACTAAACTTTTAGTGAGGCAGCACAAGGCCTTTAGTCGCGGTTGGGCAGGCGACCAGCGACTAAAGGTACCTTTAGTCATGGGTCTCGTCGCCAACCCGCGACTAAAGAGCGGCGAGGCATAAAAACCATAAAAACCCTTTAGTCGCGGTTGGGCGAGCGACCAGCGACTAAAAACCTTGCTAATCATGGTCTCGCCAACCAGCGACTAAAGGGGGCTATAAATACAAGGCTCGATTCGATTCTCGTCTTCTCCGATTCTACTTTGTTAGTCGCCCTCGCCCTCGCCCTCGCGCCGCCCGCCGTCGCCCTCGCCCTCGGCGCCGCCCGCCGTCGCCCTCGCCCTCGGCGCCGCCCGCCGTCGCCTCGCCCTCGGCGCCGCCGCCGTCGCCCTCGCCTACAGCAGCAGGCCCGGCCGGCCTCGTCTGCCGCCTCGCTCGCCCGCCCTCAACCTCCGGCCAGCCATGAGCCTCCCGCGTGATCGCCTGGATGCGCGCGAGGATGGGCATCCTCTGGTGCCTCCAGCGCGTCGAGCTGACCCCTGTAGCGCTGTCCCGAGCAACTCCGGTGATCCTCCGCCGCGGTTTTGGTCGCCGGCGGCTAATCTCCGGCCGTGCTGACGTGGCGAGGTTATTTAGGCTTTAACCACCTCCTAATCAAACCCCTAGAGTCACAGACAGTCGGGCCCCATCCCATAATTAATTTGTTAATAAAAACTGTTAACTAAGTTGTGTCAATGACAGCAGGACCCACCTGTAAGCTTGACCCAGTCAACAGCCCTGTTGACTGCTGACATCATGCTGATGTCATAACCCTGTTTTCCTTTTATTTAAATCTGTTAATTCCAAATAACTGTTTAAAACTTTGAAAAATCATATTAAATAAACCATAGGTCGGATCAAAAAACTTTATACATGAAAGTTGCTCAGAACGACGAGACGAACCCGAATACGCTACCCACATACATGTCAGATGCCTCTAACTATCTGAACATGGAACTTTCCTCCGGTCTTCTATCTCGACATTAGTCCTAACCGGAAAACATTCGGTTGAATCCCCTTCACCTTTATCGTAGCCATATGTTAGGTCACTCCGGCACATCATATTGCCACGTTCTGCTTTGTGATGATATGCTTGCTATATATTTACTGTTTTTCCCCCTCTTCTCTCCGGTAGACCCCGAGACCGATGCCGCCCCTGTGATCGACTACGTCGACGACGACCCCCCTCCTTGCCGAGCAACCAGGCAAGCCCCTTTGACCATCCCGATATCGCCCATTCCGTGAAGACGTGGTTGTCTGTTGTCCTCGCCTCCCTCTCCGTGTGTGTTGTCCTCGCCTCCCTCTCCGTGACGCTGCCGTCACGCCTGCTCGGCGCTCTACCGCGACACCCTCTCCCACCCCTTCCACGCCCCCACCGTTTGCCACCGCCCATTCGCCACCGCCACCGCCACCGCCCCCCTTCTTCACTTAATTAATTTGTTTTTACTACATGTTTTTAGGACTGACATAATGGCGGACGATAGAGCTGACCCGATTATGGACAACTATGATCCGGACGGTGAAGCACGTATGTTCGGCATCATAAACGGCGATATTCTATATGTGCCGACCGGAGAAGAAGAAGATGATATCTCTTCTTATCTGAACCTTGACGGTGAAGATGAAGGGCGCCACAAGAAGATGATGCGAACAAACGCGTCGATAAACGATCTTCAAATGGAAGTAGCAACCACCTCCGCGCCGAGGTATATATATACATTGAGCCTCCGGTGATACAAACTAACTGATTTGAATAAATATGTGTGTACTAACGCAGCGACTCTCTTTCTTATTTTAGCCCTCGGCGGATCGTCGAAACAATCGAGTACGTCGTCAAAGCGTGGGCGCAACCAAGACGATGAAACAAGGAGAAACATGCACCATCGAGGTTGTCGACAAGGCAACCGCAAAGCTGGAGCCCCGCAAGAACGCCACCAAGTTTGTCAGCCAATGCGGAGCCATTGTTAGAGACAACGTCTCGATCACCGTCCAGGAGTGGAATGAGCCAAAGAAGGCACGAATTGATGGTTTCACTTTTGTCGATAAGAGAACAAAAAGATTGCTTCAAGAAGCTTATGGAACATTTCGTTCTACCTCCGAAATACAACAAATTCGATGAGGAGGGTAACAAGATTGAGGAAAACAAGGAGAGGAGGAGGCTAGTCAAACAGTTCGCTCTTCATAAGATGGCCGACGCATTCCGGAAATTCAAGCAAAATCTAGCCCATGACTTTGTCAAGCAGAACAAGACTCCGGATTTCAAAGGACAATATGAGAAACTGAAACATGATTGGCCAGAATTTGTGAAGCAAAAGAAATCGGAGCAGTTCATTCAAATATCGAAAAAAATAAGGAAAATGCGGCTAAGAAGGAGTACAATCATGTTATGGGGCCAGGAGGGTATCGCATTTGGGTGCCTAGGTTGGAGAAGATGGAGAACGAGCTGAGGCGCGAGGAATCCGTCAGTGTCGGAGGGATGGGACCCAAGGGCCAAAAGCTGGTGGTACGGGCATGGGGAACGCTGAACCCGGAGACAGGGGAGTGTGTTTACGGGGCAAATTAATTAAACCCACCCAAGCCCTTATTGACGCAATGAAGGATGCTCAACAGGGAAGATCAAGTTCAACAGAGAGAACGACGCCAGCGACAAAAGCCCTCGAATCCTGAACACGGAGGACGATGTACGAGGCATGGGGCACATTCCGTGGAAAATAGGGTTCCCCGAGCGATGACCCGTGACGGTTCTGAAGCCGTAAGAGAAAGATGGATCGGGAATCAGATGTTGTGGCGCGGTTGGCATCGGAAATGGATGTGATGAACAAAACCATGAGTGTACTAGTAGCCGAAAGAGATGCAGCTCGGGTGCAGCATGAAGATCATCCGGCGGATCTCGGAAGCCAGCGGCGGAGAAGCAGCGTGGCTTCCACGGAGGCCCACCGGCTGGTGCAGATGCACCGACGATCGAAATTACTGCACCGGAGCCTCCGGTGGTCGAAATACTGCACCGGAGCCTCTGGTGGTCGAAATTACTGCACCGAGCCTCCTCGCTACCCGTGGGCGATATAAAGGAGATGAAAGAATGTCATCTGTATTATCCTATCGGGAACATGTCCATGAAGGTAGCCATCGGCAGTGCTTTACCATGTTTACCGAGCACTCCACCACAACAACCCCATTCAAGATGGCTATGCTCGTGTCACGGTGGAGGACATAGTCCAAGGGTTTGAGGACACGGAGATTGACATTGCTACACACGAAGGGGAGAAAAGACTTGGAGATGTCAAGCGCCATTTCATTCTATGGCAAAAGAAGTTTATCAAGTTTCAGCGAGGCGCCAAGGACAACAAGTCCACCCCTCACGGTGGTGGTGGTGGCGGTGGCGGTGGTGGTGGTGGTGGTGGTGGTGGCGGTTCACCTACACCTCCGTCACGTCGGACGCCGCCCCCGATCCACAACGTCCGGCGGGTGATCAGCCGCCGCCCCGATCCTCGTCCGGCGGGTGATCGACGCCGCCCCAATCCACCTCCGACAAAGAAGCGAAGCAGTCCTGGATTATTAACCCGGACCCTTATGTACCTAAGACCACAAAGGTACCGGAGCCATCATCAAGCCTCTCCCCACAAGGCCTTGGGAACGTAGTGCCGAGGAAGTCGACGCGGCCGCGGCTGCTCATTTGGAGAAATGGTAGGCGGACTGCAAGAAGAAAAGAGAGCCCGAGCCCAAGCCAGTATATTCTGATGAGTAAAAGAAGTGGGCTAAGTCATTTTTGAGCACAACGTCCCAAGCCGCGAAGAATCTGCCTAACGACTATGCACGTGAACTTGAGGCAGGCACTCATGTTCAACGAGAACAAAGAGCGGGAGAAGGCCGAAAGTAAAATAAGCGGGAAACAAGTTGCCCAGCTCGGGGAACAAAGTAAACAATAGATTGCCCCGCGTATAGTGGAAGCCCCGGATGCCCCCGAGATCATACAAGCTGCGACAGCACATGGATTGACTGTAACGAGTGCCAGAGAACAAGCGGCCAACTTAGGTATTACTCTTCGTGAACTGTTAGGCCTTGATGAGGCGCCGGTGAAGGAGTTAGTAATTACATATGTCAAGAATGGGCCTCTCGTCGAGCCTGCGCAGAAAATGATCTACCTCCACAAATGAAAGGTCTGCTGAAATGGTACAAGGGTTACATAAAAATAAAAACGCCAAAGAATATATTTATGCGGAAGTTAGACATGAGCATCACTTCAAACATTACTATGTACAAATTGAACTGAGTGAATTGTTCCAGCTTTTCAATCTGCGCGAGCTCGACAAATCTATCATCGGTTGCTACGCTCGTAAGTGATTTATTAATTTCTACCCCATCTCGCTCATATTGCCTGCACTATATATATGTCCTAACTATATTGTTGTGTCCGCTATTATACATGCAGAATGAAGATTAAGGAATGCAGAGTAAGGAACATCCATGATGTTGGGTTCATTGACCCACACATCGTTAATGGACATGTGTTGGAGCATCACCCCGCCGACGTGGAGGCAGACCTGTGGCAGTTTCTTACAAAGCAGGAACTCAAAAGTGATATTCTATTTCCTTACCATTTTGGGTGAGTGTTTCTGTCTTGAGCACATTCTCTTTTGTTTACTCCATGCATGGTATGTGGCGGCTAATCGATGAGTTATGCATGACGTCTGTGCATGTATCGTGTCCGCAGGTTCCACTGGATTCTCGCTAGTAATTAAAGTTAACACCTCGTAATGTCTCGCCCACGACTCTCTGAATATGGATCCAAAGCTTTGGGGCGACATGAGAAGAATGCTGCAGAAGTAATTATTTTCATTCATTTGCGCTCTATATCGATCGGCCTATTTCGTTCATTTCCTAATATCAAGTAACTAATAACTCTCTTGTTCATTTAATTTTCTTTGCCTCGTAGGGTTTGGAGACGGTTCGTAGATACAAAGGTCGGTGAATTCAAAAAGAGCTAGAATTCAAAAGGTCAAAGGCTAAGAATGCTGGGGATATTCAGCCACCGGAGACCAATCTATGTGGATACTATGTTCGTGAGATGATCCGGAGATACACCTCTGAGCGGGTTCCGAGTGATACCAATGCTCGGAGGAATAGCCTCGGATGATGCTTAGTCCGAAGCTTGCTTCCGACCACTTCAAGAGGAACTAGCTGGATGGTTCAACAGGAAGTCCTCCATCCTAAAGGAGAACACTATTACGAGGACGTAGAACTTTATATGCATTAAATCATGTATGGAAACTTGTTCAAAATTGTATATGGTCATCCGATGATATTGAATATATATTGTATATTCCTCCTGAATTCTTTTTGGTTCTAATTTCAAATTTATTTGAAATTGTACATTCATATGCATGTATGTAGTATCGTAGAATATATGAAACTCCTTCAAAATTAAAATAAAGCACAAAAGAAATAAAACAATACAAAGTAAACAGAAAACAGGTTTAGGGTGGGGCTAAAACCCTAAACCTGTATGCCTTTTAGTCGCTGGTTGGAAGAACCGCGACTAAAGGTCCTCCGCCTGACGGCCGCTGGCGCCCACGTGGACGGGCCGTTAGCCGCGGTTCTTAAGCAGCCGTGACTATAGGTGGGGGGCTTTAGTCGCGCTTATTTGGTCGCGGTTGCGCAACCGCGACTAATGGCAGTTGCGAACCGCGACCAAAGGCCTTTTTTCCACCAGTGTCATTAGCTAGGGTCTATTATCTGCTTAATTAGTTTGTTGTAACAGCTATTGTATATGCACATTGTTATATCATTTTTTGTAGTTTTTTCTTCCCATATTAGATGCCTTGTACCCAGTCATTGAATAATAAAGGACCACGTCCAGTTCATGTCCATGCATGTGTGTTGTTGTTGTGATCTAGCGATATTATCGCGAACATGATTGTTCTTGGGTACAACAATCTAACTCATCCAGCTTCAATTGCCTTTAAAAATGATTGAGTCGGCTATATATATAGTTGAGTACCGGGCCCGAAATATATATAGGACCATCGAGCTGCTGCTTGCCATCTGATGTTGTCTCTGAGGGAGTCCCGGATTATGGGGTGTCCGGATAGCCGAACTATAACCTTTGGCCGGACTCCTGGACTATGACGATACAAGATTAAAGACTTCGTCTCGTGTCCGGATGGGACTTTCCTTGGCGTGGAAGGCAAGCTTGGCGATACGGAATATGTAGATCTCCTCCCATTGTAACCGACTCTGTGTAACCCTAGCCCTCTCCGGTGTCTATATAAACCGGAGGGTTTTAGTCCATAGGACCAGTGGCGGAGCCACCGCCCAGCGACCCTGGGCACTTGCCCGGGCTCGCTGGTTCCTAGCAGCAGCGATAGACAGATTAAATAAAGGGCTAAACTGATCGGTAACTTAATTTACCCGGGCAAAAAAGGTACTGGGCCTTTGTTTCTCTCACGTTCACAGCCCAACAATCAACAAACGATTAGTACGTGGCTACATGCCTACATGCAATCAACCCAGGCCGCCGAAATAAAGAAACAAAGAGGCGCTGGCTTCCTTCGGTCGCTCCAACTCTCTCTCTCTCATGTCTCTTCGTTTTTCACGCACGACTAGCGCAGGGACTGGGCGACAGAGGGCGGCGGCGGCGGCGGCTGAACCCTAGAGGCCTAGACGGCTCCGGCACTGGCGGCAAGCGACACCAGGCTACCACGCAGTCTATTCGTCCAGTCGTTCCTCAACCTCTCCTTCCTCTCATCTGGCTTCGGCTTCGGCTCGGCTTCCTTCGGTAAGAAATCTCCATCGAATTTAGGTCCAAGGATCTCTCATCTCTGAAGTCTGAATAGTTGGTCTGGGAAGTAGGATTGATGTGAACTTGTGAAGTATGGATCGAGATACTGATTATACATGGTCTAAGATTTCAAGGTCGGACTTAGGGGTTAGGGCTTAAATTTAGGGGGAAATTGTTGGGGTGATCATGAATTCATTACTAGAGAGAAATTGTATTTGTTTGTTGGCTATTTGAACTACAAAATCAAAGTATGTAAGAAGACGGCAACTTGCATACTGGTATTCATGCAAATTTTTCTTACCTTCAAACTGAATACAAAGAATTCTGTACTATGAACTTGTTGTAGTTCGTTTAGCAACTAACTTCAAACTTGATCATCAAATTTCAGAGATGAGGAGATTTTTGGTTAATAGAGCAAGCACTGAAAATGTGAATGGTGTGCAACCGGAAATAGAAGTGGAGGCACAACCACCTCCTAACATTGCCAATGAATTTAATCCAAATGATATTGAGCGTGATCCAGGGAAGAGGAAACAAATTTGTGAGTATCGTCCTAATATTCAAGATCAAGTGAGAAGAGCATATGTATTGAAGGGTGCGATGCAACCAGATTTGAATAAATTTCCTCGTACTGAATTTGGAAGTTCACGTTCATCAAGAGCATTTTCTAAATCTTGGTACAAAACTCATCCATGGATTGAATACAGTGAGTGGAAGAAGGCAGCTTATTGTTTTTATTGCTTTCTCTTTAAGCAACCTAGAAGGGCTGAGCACTTTGGTTATGAGGTATTCACCAAAGAAGGATTTACAGATTGGAAGCATGCATCTAAAGCCTTCAAAGATCATATTGGTGGTCCTGGTAGTAAGCACAACTCTTGCGTCAAGCATTATGATGATTATTGTAATCAAAGACAAAGTGTGGCAAGCAATTTTGCTAGAACTAGCAAGGAATCGGAAGAAATGTATAAGATCCGCTTGACTTGTTCTCTAAGTTGTTCAAGATATCTCATCGCACAAGGCTTGGCATTTTGTGGACATGACGAATCCTCTACTTCTCTGAACAAAGGAAACTTTAGAGAGATGATAGATTTGGAAAAAATTAAAAATGAACAAGTGAGAGATGCTTTTGACCGAGGTGGAAGAAATTGCACAATGACATCCGGTGACATTCAAAAGGAGCTTGCAATGTGTTGTGCACATGAAGTTACCAAGAGGATCATGGCAGAGCTTGGTGATAAACAATTCTCTGTGCTTATTGATGAATCACGTGATATATCTGTGAAAGAGCAAATGGCGGTGATGTTGAGGTTAGTAATTTCACTTTCTTTCGTTATTTGTTTGTCATTTATTCTCTATGTTGTGCACTAACCTTCTTTTTTATATAGGTTTTTGAATGACAAAGGAAAGGTCGTGGAACGATTTATTGCTCTTCACCATGTCAAAGATACTACATCTGAGTCACTAAAGAATGCTCTTTATGGTATTCTTGATCATTATAAGTTATCTATTTCAAGGATACGAGGGCAAGGATATGATGGTGCTTCAAATATGAGAGGCGAGTTTAATGGTTTGCAGAAAAAGATCATAGATGAAAACCCTTTTGCTTTCTATGTTCATTGCTATGCTCATCGTTTGCAGTTGGTGGTTATCTCTGTTGCTAGTAGTTGCTCATCTATTCATGATTTCTTTGAGTACATCTCCTTAATTGTGACCACAACAACTACATCTTGCAAGAGAAGGGATGCATTGACAGAGGCACAACACCAAGATATTCTGGATAGACTTGAGAGTGGTGAGATATCTACAGGAAGGGGCTTGCACCAATCATCTACTCTTGCTAGGCCAGGTGACACTAGATGGGGTTCCCATCATACTACTTTGCTTCGTTTGAATCAAATGTGGTCCTCTGTGTTATAGGTACTTAGTACGGTTGATGAACATGGACGTGGGCCATCTCAAGCAGCAGGTTTGATAGAAAAAATGGAAAGCTTTAAATTTGGTTTCATTCTAAAGCTTATGTTGAAGTTGTTTGGCATCACAAATCAGCTCTCAAAAGTCTTGCAAAGAAAAGATCTTAATATTGTGCTTGCCATGGAATTAGTGGATGATGTCAAAGCACGGCTGGCAACATTAAGAGAGGGTGGTTGGGATGATTTATTTTGTGATGTTCAAGAATTTTGTGTTGCTAATAGTATTCCAGTGCCAAACATGGATGAAGCAATACCAGTTCGTGGTCACTCAAGGAGAGCAGGGAGGACTATCACTAATCTTCACCATTACCGTGCAGAGATTTTTTATGTTGCTATTGACAAAATATGCGTGGAGATGGACCACCACTTCAGTGAAGGAGCTAATGGTGTGCTTGATTGCTTTTCATGTCTTGACCGCAATAATTCTTTCTCAAAGTTTAATGTTGATAAGCTTGCGCATCTTGCTGAAATTTATCATGATGACTTTTCCAATGATGACCGTGGAACAATAAGAGAGCAGCTTCTCACTTATATAAGTCAAGTGAAAAGGCATGTTTCTTTTTCTACTTGTGATGATGTTCAAAGTTTGGCCATGAAGATGGTTGAAACTGAGAAACATTTGGTATTTCCGTTGGTATACAAACTTATTGAGTTGGCTTTGATATTGCCGGTGTCAACGACATCTGTTGAGAGAGCTTTTTCAGCAATGAAGATTATCAAGACTAAACTGCGTAGGAAGATCAATAATGAATGGTTCAATGACTTGATGATATGTTACACCGAGCGGGAGTTATTCAAGTCAGTTGATGATAAGGATATTATTCGAACATTTACTGCAATGCGGTCTCGGAAAGGGCATATGCCTCGTAATTTTCTTTAGTGCACTGTCGGTATGTTCCTTCTAACCATCTCTATTCTTGCAAGCTTTCGACTTCTCATCTCACAACTAAATTTATTTAATTACAAATTCATTTTCTGTATTGCAGTTCTTCTAGGATGATTGTATGTCTTTCTGTTGGCAAAAGATGAACAAGTGAGAGATGCTTTTGACCGTGCTGGAAGAAATTGCACCGTCACATCTAGTGACATATGTATGTATATATAGCTTTACTTTTGTTGGCAACATGGCGAATTGGTATCTATGCACGGTTGGCTATGTATCTTTTGTTGTCATGTACCAACTTTATTTCGTCTGTGAAGCGTATATTGAATATTAGCTCACTTTAAATGAAATTTTGTGTGACTATTATGGTTATGTTTTCACTTCATTGTTAGAGCGGATTTGTGAATCCGAAGCTTGGCGGTATATTACATGTTGTGTATTCGAATACCCGACTTGATTTCTAAATTATACGCTTAGACTTAAACTTGCCCAGGCTCCACAAAAGTTCTGGCTCCGCCACTGCATAGGACGAACAACAATCATACCATAGGCTAGCTTCTAGGGTTTAGCCTCTCTGATCTCGTGGTAGATCTACTCTTGTACTACCCATATCATCAATATTAATCAAGCAGGAGTAGGGTTTTACCTCCATCGAGAGGACCCAAACCTGGGTAAAAATATCGTGTCACCTGTCTCCTATTACCATCCGCCTAGACGCACAGTTCGGGACCCCCTACCCGAGATCCACCGGTTTTGACACCGACATTGGTGCTTTCATTGAGAGTTCCTCTGTGTCGTCGCCAACAGAAAGGATGCCTCATCCCGTCTTTAAAAACGGCACTGTTGCTAAAGGAGCTTTGGCTATCGGCCAAACTCTCCGGCTAGGCGGTTTTCTTATGACCGCTTGTTCGCCGCCAAGGCCGACGATGAATTCTCGGGTCATCGAAAGCAATCTTCACGTCAACTCGGAACTCGCCGAGCAGTTAGATCCGATGGAGCTCTCTTCCTTAAACGAGCCCCTGGATCGCATCGCCGCCCTGGGAGTTGCTACAGACTACGATTAGATTGGGCCTAAACCCGATCTGAGAGAGATTAACTCTCCCCAGGTCACCCATCATGTTGCTGTGGTGGAGGAATAATGCGGCGACCCTTCATCTATCTTAAGGACTAGCTATGTCCGGATTCCCGATCCCTCCAAGCCGGATACACGCGGAGGGGAGGACGACACTCAAGTCCTGAACTTAAAGTCAGGCAACGGGCTAGATTCATTGGACAACATCCAAGAATACAAGCTTCCGAGTTCGGAAACTCCTTGGCCCTTGAGCCTCAGATTGGGTGAGGTTTCGGATCTAATTCCACCCACCCACCCGAACATAGGCGATCTATCCAAAATTAGGCAAGAGGCCGACGAAACAGTACATCATTACTGGGCCAGATTCCTCCTGGTTATGAACAGGATAAAGGACTGCCGCCAGGAAGACGCAATTTCATTTTTCTGCAATAATTGCATGGACAAGGGAATCCTCAACGCCATAGGTCGCCGTGAAATTACACGCTTTGCTGACTTGGCATCCATAGTACAAAAAGTACTGTGCGATGGAAAGCGCCTGGAAAACCGAAGTAAGATTTTGGGACAATCCGGCCTCGAATACAAACCCAGTCCGAAATAAAAGGGTGCATTATCGCCAATCACCCGGGTTAAACACCAAAAAACAAAAACCCCCTACGGGGCATGGAACCGTACTGGAGGGATGGCTCAACGGACCCTGTAAAATTCATAGTACAGAGGGCGCCACACCAACTCATAGCCTTAGAGCATGTTGGATACTCCGGCAGGTGGCCAAAAGTGGCGAAGAGCTTCTAACCCCAGCATCCACAGAGCACCAGCCCAGGGATACCAGTACGATATTAACAGTCTTCGAGACTTTCGCATCAAACAATATGCGAAAACAAACACTCTGCAACCTTGCCGAAGTCTACCAAGTAGCAACAATAAATCCATGGAGTGACACGGCTATTACTTTTAATGCCAGTGATGAACCTATATTCCAAACAGCCCGAGCACCAGCAGCATTGGTCCTCAGTCCAATAGTGGACGGCTTTCGCCTTACCAAGGTACTCATGGACGGTGGCAGCGGATTGAACCTCATTTGTGAGGCAACCCTTCAAAAAATGGAAATAGACTGGAGCCGCATTGAGCGAAGCAGCACAACCTTTAGAGGAATAATCCCCAGTCGGGAAGCGTGCTGTACAGGAAAAATCACACTGGATGTGGTGTTCGGCACGCCGGATAATTACAGGTCCGAGGAGGTCACGTTCCAAGTGGCCCCGTTCAGCAGCGGATACCACGCTCTATTAGGGCGAGAGGCATTCACAATTTTTCAAGCTATACCCCATTATGGGTACATGAAGCTCAAAATGCCCGGGCCCAACGGAATCATCACTCTTGCTAGTGACCCGGACATAGCACTCCGCGCCGAAAACAAGACAGCCGCACTAGCCCTTGAGGCACTATCTGAAGCCCTAGCGGCCGAGGAACTGACTGCGCTGCGCTCCACGGTGAACAGGGACGATGTGATACTCGATAAAAGATCCAAGTCCACCTCCTTTAAACCAGCGGACGAAATAGTCAAATTCCTAGTCCACCCAACGGACCCTAAAAAACGGCCTCCATCGGGGCACAATTAAACCCTGATGTAGACGCTGCACTACGAGAATTCCTACGCGAAAATTGGGACATTTTTGCCTGGCACCCTTCAGACATGCCAGGAATCCCACGCCGGCTGGCCGAGCACAGCCTAAACATCCTAAAAGGATTCAAGACAGTCAAACAGGGTCTTCGGCGTTTCTCCGAACCTAAGAGACAAGCCATGGGAGAGGAGCTAGCCAAACTATTGGAGGCCGGATTCATCAGAGATATAAAACATCCGAACTGGGTAGCAAACCTGGTGATGGTACCAAAGAAGGACAAATCCTGGCGCCTATGCGTCGATTTCAAGGACCTCAACAAGGCTTGCCCAAAGGATCCCTTCCCCCTCCCCCGCATCGATCAAATTATCGACGCTACCGCAGGACATGATTCATTGTGTTTCCTCGACGCATACTCCGGCTACCATCGAATTAAGATCGCAGAGCCTGACCAAGACGCAACGGCATTTATCACCCCATACGGCCCATTCTGCTTCAACACAATGCCCTTCGGGCTCAAAAACGCCGGCGCAACATATCAACGCATGATTCAGACATGTCTGGCAAACCAGATCGACAAAACAGTGGAGGCATACGTAGATGATGTGGTCGTCAAAACCAAGCATGTCGAAACTCTAGTAGACGACTTGAGGCTCACATTCGATAATCTCCGAACATATGACATCAAGCTTAACCCGGAAAAATGCGTTTTCGGTGTACCAGCCGGAAAGCTCTTGGGCTTCATTGTATCCGGTAGAGGAATTGAAGCAAACCCAACCAAGATCCGAGCTCTGTCACAATTGGATATCCCAAAGGACCTCAAACAAATACAAAAATTGACTGGATGCGTGGTGGCTCTAAGCCGCTTTATCTCTCGTTTGGGAGAAAAGGCATTACCCCTTTATCGCCTCCTCCGGCGCACCGAACACTTCGAGTGGATGGATGCCGCCACGGCCGGACTCGAAGAAATAAAAGCCATATTGGAAACAAACCCGGTCCTGGCCGCGCCCAACATGGGCGAACCAATGCTATTATACATCGGGCAACTCATCAAGTTGTAAGCGCGATGCTCGTTGTCGAACGAGAAACGGGCGGACAAAAGTTCCCCCTTCAAAAACCAGTTTACTACGTGTCCACTGTCCTCACTGCATGCAAGTCACGGTACCCGCATTATCAAAAGATAGCGTACGCGGTATTTATGGCATCCCGGAAGCTGCGACACTACTTTCAAGAGTGTTCGGTAACAGTAGCCTCCAAAGTACCTCTTAATGACATTATAAACAACCGCGACGCGATGGGCCGGATTGCCAAATGGGCCATTGAGCTCCTCCCGTTCGACATAACCTATAAGCCACGGCGAGCTATTAAGTCGCAAGTTTTGGCCGACTTCGTCGCCGAATGGACTGAAGCCGAACTCCCTAAAGAGTACGACACATATTCCAACTGGATCATGCACTTCGACGGCTCCAAAATGTTGGCTGGTCTGGGGGCTGGCGTCGTTCTGACGTCCCCAACAGGAGATACAGTTCAATACGTACTCTAGATAATGTATACGGACTCCAACAACGCAGCCGAATACGAGGCCGTTCTACATGGTCTCCGGATGGCAGTATCCATGGGCATTCAACGCCTAGAGGTGCGCAGGGATTCGAACCTCCCGATATCCCAAATAAATGGAGACTTTGATGCCAAGGATCCGAAAATGGCAGCTTATCGCAACGCCATCCTATAAATGTCAGCTCAGTTCGAAGGGCTCGAATTTCACCATATAGTTCGGGAAAACAATCAGGCAGCAGACGTGTTGGCACGCATTGGCGCAAGGCGCGATGCCGTCCCCCCCAATATCTTCTTAGAGAGGCTGTTCAAGCCATCCGTATTATGGGAAAGGGAGTCCGGAAATAACAGCCCGGACCCAACCGCACTGCCCGACACCGAAAATTTTGACACAATTGGAGGCTCTGCCAACGAAGTAACATATTCAGCCCACGTAATAATGGAAGTCATTGCCCTGTGGACGGAACCATTCTAGCTTACCTAACCAGGCAATAACTTCCTGAGGACCAAAACGAGGCACGCTGCATAGTGCGGCGATCTAAAGCCTATAAAGTCCATGAGGGAGAGCTTTATAAGAAAAGCACCACCGGAGTCCTTCAAAGGTGTATCTCCCAAGAGGAAGGGCGGAATCTTCTGGCTGAAATTCATGCCGGACTCGGCGGGCACCACGCCGCAGCCCGGGCCCTCGTAAGCAAGGCCTTCCGTACATGATTTTATTGGCCGACGGCCCGGGCAGATGCTCAGGACTTAGTCCAACGATGCGTCAGTTGCCAGCTCTTTGCTAATCAAAGCCACATGCCACCCACCGCCCTCAAAACTATACCCATCTTCCGGCCCTTCGCATGTCCGGGGCTTGACATGGTTGGACCCCTTAAAGGAGGAACCCACAAGCAAAAATACCTACTGGTCATGGTGGATAAATTCACCAAATGGATAGAGGCCAAGCATGTTAAGACGGCCGAATCCGAACCGGTGATAGACTTCATATCAGGGGTCGTACACCGTTACGGCGTCCCCCACAGCATCATCACTGATAACGGCACGAACTTCACGGCCGACGAGGTCAAACTCTGGTGCAAAAACATGGACATCAAGCTCGACTATGCTTCAGTCTATCACCCTCAAACTAACGGACAAGTCGAGCGAGCAAATGGTCTAATCATGAGCGGCATCAAACCCAGATTAGTGCGGTCCCTCAAGGAATCTAACACGCACTGGGTAGAGGTGCTCGACTCCGTACTCTGGGGGCTGCGGACCACGCCGAATCGCACCACCGGATTCACACCATTCTTTATGGTATACGGCGCAGAGGCAGTTCGGCCCTGCGACATAATTTATGACTCACCTTGCGTGCGCATGTACGAAGAAAGAGAAGCCGAGCTCGATCGGCAGGACAGTTTGGACGCCTTGGAGGAGGAGCGTGACGTGGCAAAATCCCGTTCCGCATTCTATCAACAGCAGGCTCGACGATATCAAAGTAGAGAAGTGCGGGCCAAAACTTACAACGTTGGCGAGTTAGTTTTACGCCTGTCGGACAAGAAAAAGGACAAACTCAAGCCCAAATGGGAAGGTCCCTTTATTATCGACCATGTCCTGACCGGTGGAAGCGTGCGTCTGCGAGATGCATCGGATAACCGACTCGAGCCGAACCCATGGAACGCAGCCCGTCTCTGAAGATTCTACGCCTAGCGCCGGATTCTGAATTCGTCTCCTTCCTCTGTCTATTTTTACACATTAGCTGTCTTATATTTCTCTCCTTCTCCCTCTTTTTCTCTTACAGCCTTTAAAGGCTCGTCCACGCATTGTTCGCACACACTTGACGCGCTATCCGCGCTCATTATACCTGGGGGCTTCTTTAATGAAGCTTATTTGTACGGGCTTCATGCCTAACACATGTGTCACGCCCGCATGTACCTTTTATTCACCATTATATGCATCGATATGACTTAAGTTTTGGCCAAGCTTAGGTTGCTCGGCTCCTGTGCTTACCCCTACGTTCCCGATTGTTCGGCTAGGTGGTAAAGGGAGCACCTCTGCGATTATTCTTGCGGGTCAGCCGGATGTGTACCTCAGACTGGGTGAAGCCGAAAGCTAGCATTCTTAAGGGAATATTCGGTCGGTGAACTAAAGATGATTTCTCACTCATTTATTTATCTGCCCCCAGATGCTTTTCTGCATTTTTTCGCAGTCTGGATACGCACTTTAGGGCATGCCTCCCACGGAAAGGAACCCCTAACGGAACTATTCTCCCTGGAAGATGTTTCTTACTAACCATGTAATATAACATAACTAGTTGGACACTTGTCTGTTCAAGCACTAATGACCCCTACGCATGGTCTCCATGCATGTCCCGGTTCTTACATAACCATGAGGGTATTCGGACACACTCCGGACTATAGGGTCCCGAGGTTGAAGCGAAAAGGTCCGCCATGACAAACGATCTACAATCCGGCTAGAAGGCATTTTTACATGTCATCTTAAATTACATAGTCAATTTGACTGGGTGTATTCCTCCTCAATACCATCTAATAGGATGTCTAGTTTACAGTCCTATTGGGAATACTTTGCGGCTAATTCTACTTGGCCGTACACTAAGCTCACAGGGATCTCCTTCCCATCAGGCCCCACAGGTCCGACCTCGGCCATGTGGTTTGGGTCAACAACCGTGTACCGCGTCTTCACCATGGCCCAGGCCTCCCTGGCGCCTTGATGGGAGGCCGATATCTTCCATAATCGGAAGCACCGCCACGCTCCCTTAAGCCTCTCTGCAAGCTCTCCAAGGCCTTCGGGCAGGGAGACAGATGGCCACAAGGCACAGGCGACGCCTTTCATCACTGCCGAATCGTTAAATGCGGTTGTAAGAGCTCAGGAAGAAGGTCACCCGTAGAACCGGGCATTTCCTCTGCAGGATGACCTGTGAGCATACCTATAGACATAACTCTGTTAGTCGACTTCCTCGCCAAACTCTTTTTCAAAGTTCGTTCAAGCACTTACTAAAAATTTCGCGTCGAAGCCGTCGATTCTCCTTCACGGAGTCCGACAGCTGGGCACGAACATCCTTTAGTTCCTCGCCCAGCTGGGTGTTGGCATCTTGGAGGTTATTATTCTCCTTCCTCACCCTCGTAAGCACGCTCTCGCCAGCCTTTAACCGGCGCAAGGTTTGTCGCTTGTCCGGATCCACTCCGGCACCATCTGCAATGATATTGTCAGATTTGCACACACGCCCCACTTCACAACATACTTATCTTTCGAAGCGTATATTACCAGAGGGGGTCTCCTTGGCCTCCCCTGCAGCGGCTAGTGCGGCCTCAAGTTGGGCTTTGAACTCTTCCAACTCCCGGGATAGTTGGGTATTCTTTTTTGTAAGATCATGCATAACAAATGATCCTTAAATCAGTTATTATAACTGTTTCAAGTCTCGGGGGCTACTGGCATATATAACCATCAAAATTTTCTCACCCGTATGTCTTTCACATACTGCTCCATGGCTCTGGCTAGACCATTTTGAGCGGCACGGAGGTGCGCATCTCCCGAATTGAAGGTATTCAATGCCTCTTGGGAGAAACATGCGTCACGAAGAACTGTCCGGCGATGCCTATGATTCATGGCACTCTCTACCTCGGAATTGGTGGCAGACAGTCTGTCGGCATCCTTTGTCGGAGGAGCGTCTGACGCACGCTTCGTGTTCGCCTCCGCCGGACTCGGCTTTGGAGCCTGGCTGGTGGAGGCTCGATTGGCAACCTCTCCGGATATAGTCCGTGGCGCTCTTTTCCTGAAGAGAGCATAAGCGTTAGTATGCCTTCCGGGAATAAAACCTGGGAATAAATGGCACGCCATACCGTTGCGCCGGTGTCTCAATCCGGACCGCACTTCTTTTCAGCCTGTTGGGCCTTGCTGCCCCTTGTTGGCTAGCCACCACAGGCTCGGCCTTCCGCCTCAAGGGCTCCCCCTGCAAAACACCAGTGGTATACGGTGATAAAAAATAAGCACGGATGGATCATTTTCAAAGTATTAGGACTTCGGTCTCAGTTACCTACGAGGCTGGAAATATTCCGGGGTAATCGGCCGTAATGGCGACCTAGGCATTGTCGATGCTCAGTTGATAAAATACCCCGTCAATCGGCTCCACGGATATGTGCGTATCCTCTTGGGAGGCCGGATCGAGGGACCGTACAGGATCCTCGGGTTGTGGAGGAGGGCTGTTTATATCCTTCACGGCCCGGCGCAACTCCTGCGTTAAAATCACAAGATAAGGTACTTAACTATGGGAATATGGAACGGATGGGTAAAAACAAGTGTCCGCTTATCCAGCTTGGAGGATTGTACATAGAAAATCCGCCCTGTGGATTGACGCGGAGGAACTCCTCCTCTTCTCCCTTGTACAATGCGGACAAGGCCTTCGTCGAGCGACAATCGATCCGGCCCCTTACGGCCGCGGCGGGTGGCATCATCCTCCCCGTTGAAATCCCACATGGGGTGGCCTCTATACTGAAGCGGCTGCACCCCCCGCAAAATGCATGTGGCCATGACCCCGATCATGGTCAATCCGGAATGAGCTAACAACCTTCTCCGGCTCATCAGGTAAAGGACGTCCTTGTCATTTTCCCTTTGAGGGCTCCGTGGACGCCAGACTTAGGCGCTTCTTCAAGGGAGCATTATTGAACTCGGGAGGCCGATCCAAACAGGGTCGGCAGGGGACATCTTCTATATAAAACCATTACGATGGCGGTCTTGGACGCCTTCCTTGGGGTTCGGGTAGATATCCAGTCCGGCGATGCGCCATAGTTCGCTCCGCCCACTTGATATATCGACCCCTCCGAGAACGGGGCACAAGGCAGAACAACTTCTTCCACAGCGAAATGAGACTCGGCGCCCAAGAACAGCTCGCAAAGACTCTGAAGCCCATAATATATGCAAAATGCAGGCGTAAGGTTGTGCAACTGGAGGCCGAGAACTCCGAGGAGCCCCGGAGAAACGGATGAATTGGGAATCAGGCCCCTTATCAAATAAGGGACAAGGCATACCCGCTCTCCTTTGGAGGGATTGGGGACGCTCTCCGCCTGCTTTCCGCCATTATAGGTGGCGAGTCCGGCTCGAACCGGGACCATGAAGGCTGGGGGAAGGAATCCCTTGGTTTGGAGTGTCACTAGCTCGTTGTGCGGGACAGAACATCTCTCCCAACCTCCAGGCTGAGGAATGGGAGGGCGAGAGGAGGAGCTGCATCGACTGGCCATGATGGAATGGATCTCTGTCGGATGCGCTCCGGCGAATGCTCGCAAAGGGAAGATGCACTACAAGAAATATGTCAACTAGTGACCTTCTGTCAGTGACCCTGAAAGAATTGGTCATAGATCTATGACCATTTCAGACCAATTGGTCAAAAGCTGTTCGAGGGGCTCCAAACCCTAAACCATTGCGACCATTTTGGTCAGAAAGGTCGTAATTTCCATACACGAAAAGGTCATAAAGTAAACAGCGCTAGTCCGCTACCTTATTTCTAGTTGTTAACGACCACTATAGATGGTCTTAGCCATGTAAATTGTGGTGGGTTGCTATGACTAGGCGCCACCTCATCAGTTTTGCCTATGTGTCATGTCCATATGGCGGTTTTTGCCCTAGGTTGTGAAGCAACCTATATTTCTGTCATTCCCAAAATTCCCAAAAAAATCTCATAAATTCTTTGGGTGATATCTTCGTCAAATATGTAAAAAACTTCCTTGCTTAGTTCAAAAATAATTAAAAAATATTCATTTTCCTATTCTGTTCAGAACAACAGTTTGTGAAGGAAGTACCACTTTGGCATGTCCAAATAGTATCCATTTTCTATAGTGCTTTTCTATGCCCAAATAACCATGCTCCACCAAATGCCTGCTCAATCCATTCATTATTTTGAGCCGAGCTTCAACATTCGTATTTATGTCCAGTGTGGTAGTTTGCAAAGCAAGTACCACATAGGCTCCGAAGACGGTCTTCTTAGTAACTGATCATCCTTAGCCAAAACTCACGCCCATTAGCCATGTGCATTTCCCATACCGCAAATCAAACACTTGGCTGCTTATTCATGTTTGAGCATCGATCGGTCTCCTCGTGAGAATCTTATGTTGTGATTTTCTTCCTAGCACCTACCTGGAGAGTGCCCAACCCACTAGACATACCTAGGCCACCCAGAACACATGGCAACGCCACGATCACGCGGTGACCATGCGGCGGGCATGCGAGTTTACGCGCTCTAGAGTTGGGGCCCTCGGCCACCGCCCAAACCTCGACGTATCGCCACCAAACCATGTATTTATGATTAAATAGGTACTTACGTAACTAGAAATGATTTTTGGAAAAAATAAATAGCAAACTTGAGGCAGCTATAGTTCAAATTTGACCCGCTTCCAACTGAATCAGCGGAAATTTGTCTTTTTCACGGGAGGTGGATCAAAACTTTTTGCAGCCAGCCATTTTGTCAATTGTGCATTAAATATGTCCTAGTATTTTAGAAAATTGATTTGGTCCAATTTTGCCACAATTATTTGGGAGGTCCTTCACAAAAAACCTCCTTTTGGGCACTGGGAAAATGAAAAATGGTTTTTTCGTCCAAAGAAAATGAAAACTTCCTTAAGCAACATTGTTTGACATTCCAATATGCACCCTTGTGCACAATATGAGATCATTTGAACAAACTTGCCACGAACGTGGCCATAAGATTGATCATCTGGCTTGAAAGCCTTGAATCTTCAGAGATGGTAGCTCATTTCTGAGAACACTTTTTTTAAATAATTTCCGTATTACAAGTTTGTTATTTTTCCTGGGAACTTGGCCACATATAATGACACAATGCGAAGGTTTCCCAATTTTGATTTTTTTTGAATTTTTTATGCCCGTTTCAAAATGCGGTCAAAACGGCGGGCTTGACCGTTCCTAGCTAGTTGTTGAATCTTTGAATTTTTTTGGTGTTTCTATGATTAAATAGATACTTATGTACCTAGAAATGATTTTGGGAAAAAATAAAGAGCAAACTATGAGGCAGCTACAGTTCAAATTTGACCCGGTTCCAACTAAATCGACGACAATTTGTCTTTTTCACCAGCGGTGGATCAAAACTTTTTTCACCCAACCATTTTGTCAATTGTGCATTATATATGTCCTAGTATTTTATAAAATTGATTTGGTCCATTTTTGCAACAATTAGTTGGTAGGTCCTTCACAAAAAAACCTCCTTTTAGGCACTCGGAAAATGAAAAATGAATTTTCCGTGCAAAGAAAATGAAAACTTCCTTAGGCAACATTGTTTGGAATTCCAAGATGTACCCTTGTGCACAATATGAGATCATTTGAACAAACTATCCCATGAATGCGGCCATAAGATTGATCATTTGGCTTGAAAGCCACGAATCTTCATGCATGATAGCTCATTTCTGAGAACACTTTTTTAAAATAATTATCGTATCACAAGTTTATTATTTTTCCTGGAAACTTGGTCACATATAATGACACAATGCGAAGGTTTTCCAATTTTTGATTTTTTGAATTTTTATGCCCGTTTGAAAATGCGGTCAAAACGACGGCTTGACCGTTCCTAGCTAGTGGTTGAAACTTGGAATTTTTTGGTGTTTCTATGATTAAATAGATACTTATGTACCTAGAAATGATTTTTGGAAAAAAATAAAGAGCAAACTATGAGGCAGCTACAGTTCAAATTTGACCCGTTTCCAGCTGAATCGACGGCAATTTGTCTTTTTCACCAGAGGTGGATCAAAACTTTTTTCACCCAACCATTTTGTCAATTGTGCATTATATATGGCCTAGTATTTTATAAAATTGATTTGGTCCATTTTGCAACAATTATTTGGTAGGTCCTTCACAAAAAAACCTCCTTTTGGGCACTCGGAAAATGAAAAATGAATTTTCCGTGCAAAGAAAATGAAAAATTCCTTAGGCAACATTGTTTGGAATTCCAAGATGTACCCTTGTGCACAATATGAGATCATTTGAACAAACTATGCCATGAATGTGGCCATAAGATTGATCATTTGGCTTGAAAGCCATGAATCTTTACGCATGATAGCTCATTTCTGAGAACACTTTTTTAAAATAATTACCGTATTACAAGTTTATTATTTTTCCTGGAAACTTGGTCACATATAATGACACAATGCGAAGGTTTTCCAATTTTTGATTTTTTGAATTTTTTATGCCCGTTTCAAAATGCGGTCAAAACGGCGGGCTTGACCGTTCCTAGCTAGTGGTTGAATCTTTGATTTTTTTTGGTGTTTCTATGATTAAATAGATACTTATGTACCTAGAAATGATTTTTTGGAAAAAATAAAGAGCAAACTATGAGGCAGGTACTGTTCAAATTTGACCTGTTTCTAACTGAATCGACGGCAATTTGTCTTTTTCACCAGACGTGGATCAAAACTTTTTTAACCCAACCATTTTGTCAATTGTGCATTATATATGGCCTAGTATTTTATAAAATTGATTTGGTCCATTTTTGCAACAATTATTTGGTAGGTCCTTCACAAAAAACCTCCTTTTGGGCACTCGAAAAATGAAAATGAATTTTCCGTGCAAAGAAAATGAAAAATTCCTTAGGCAACATTGTTTGGAATTCCAAGATGTACCCTTGTGCACAATATGAGATCATTTTTTATTTTTCATGTGAAAAGTAGAAAAAAGAATGCTCACGTAGATTCTTTTTGAAACATAAATTGTCTTTTTTGATGAGAGGTGGATCGAAAGCATATTACATGTTAAGATTTGGTCAACTGTACATAAAATAATGTCTTATAGTTTTGGAAAATGGTGTGGTGCCATTTTGAAATAAATATTTGGTAGATTCTTCACAGAAAAAGAATTTTGTCACTCTGAGAAAATGATTTTTTTTCTTAAAAACTCATTTCTCATAACAACTTTTAAAGATATTTGTCTTATTCTAATTCCAAGTTTGTTAGTTTTCCTAAAAAACTAGGTCACATTTCTGACACAATGAGAATTTTTTTTTTGAGTTTCTCATATCATAAAACTGTTTATATGATTCAACACTTTATTTTTTAGTCGACACTGACCAATTTAGATGGTCATAATGTGTAATGGGTTTTGATTGGTCCATGAGCGTGTCACGTGGATCATGCCTCCAACGCCGTTGGATGCTCCCGGATCCGACGGCAGCCCTTTCTCCCTCACCCTCCTCTTTGTCTCAAAAAAGAGAAAGAAACTCCCTCACCCTCTCACCCTCTCGCCCACAGCCCCGCCCGCGAACCCTAGCGCTCCCTTGCAGCTGTCTCCCCACACCGCTCCAGATCCAGATCCGCCGCCTCGCCGCCTCCCTTCAGACCCATCGCCGCCGCCACCTCCCCTCCTCTCCTCACGCAACGGAGAGAGAGAGGCGTCGCCGCCTCCACACAAAGAGAAACACACTAACTCTGCTCCCCAGGTCCCTCCACTCCAGCCGAGAAACCGCCGCCGCCGCCGCCCACCGGAGCCGGAGATGAAGAAGATCTTCGGTGCTAAGAAAAGCAGGGACCCGCCGCCCACCATCCAGGACGCCACCAACCAAGTCAGCCTCCCCTCCTCTCCCCTCCCTTCTCCCCCGATTCGTTTCCCCTTCTCACGCCCGAAATCCAATGCCGCTCTGATTTGACTGGTGGCGCAGATAAACAAGCGGGGCGAGAGCGTGGACGAGAAGATCAAGAAGCTGGACGAGGAGCTGGCGCGGTACAAGGAGCAGATCCGCAAGGCCAGGCCGGGCCCCTCGCAGGAGGCCATCAAGGCCCGCGCCATCAGGCTCCTCAAGCACAAGCGCATGTACGAGGAGCAGCGCAACCTCGACCAGGTCGGCTTCGCCGCCGACGGCCTCAAGGACGTGCAGCAGACCGTACGCGCCCGCCCTTCCTCTCCTCGTGTCTACTGCTGTGCCGGTTCAGTTCAGTTCATCTGTCCGGTAGCTGAATTTTCTTGATTTTTTGTCTGTCTCGCTGCAGGATGGCGCCTGAGGAGGGGGTGCTCGACCATGGCTGCTGCTGGGGATGCATCAGCCATGGATCTTACTCTCTGGCTGTAGGTGAGCTCGTCCCCTCCTGGCCTCCTCCTCTCTGCTCGTAGGTGACCTCCACCACCAATCAATTTCAGCTTACAAACTTCCGCACAGTTCCATCACACCCGGTGCATTCAATTGGACATTTTATTAATCGGCTCTTCTTTTACTGTATGAATCAATTTGGTTGTACACTCACTCGCTGCAGCAGGCTGTGATCTGAACTCTGCTATTTTTCTTTGTACGTATCCTTCTAGGTGACCAACACCGAGGGGCTCAGCTCACCCCGCTCGTCGTCGACCTGCCCGACGGTGGCTATGGCGGGACCCTCGAGATCGTCGTCTTCCTGACCGGGACCCTTGGTTAGTGACAGCATTTGTTTTCCACGACATTCAGACTTTGCTATAGTTTACTGAAACTGTTGTGGTCTGAAGAACAGTTTACTGAAATTGTTCCAAGTCTGAAAAACAGTTGTCTGAATCTGTTGAAATCTGAAACTGTTAGTGTGAGGTGTCTGAAACTGTTCTAATCTTGTAGATAACCTGTGAACAAATTTACTTGTGTTGAATAACCTGTGAACAAATTTAGGACTTTGGAGTTGTCTAAAACTGTTGTAGTCTTGTAGAAAAGTAAAAGTAGTTGGATGGAAATAGATTTCTCAGTCTGTGTAATAGATGGTCTGAAGCTAGTTGCAGATTTCTTTCCTTGATTCAGATAATTCAGTAAGTCCATTTCATAACATCTGCTGCTAGTAGAAATTATGGAAGCTAAAAAGCCAAATCAAGTTCAGTCATCTCATTTCACCTTTGCAAAGAAGATACTAATTTTCTAAACTGTGAATTTGATGTTAACGTCTTATATGTGCGTCTTATATGTCCATTTCATAACATGGTGCGTCTTATATGTGTGTTTGATGTTAACGTCGCTTGTGGTTTTGCAGGGTTCTGAGGCTGCAGCCTGGGCACCATCAGGGTATGCTGTTTCCCTGTCCTGTTTCTTCAGTGCTCAATAGTTGCTTGTGCGACTGCTACTAGTCTTTTATGTAATGCTAAACTAAAATGGGTCTAGTTATACTAATCATTCCATGAAAGTTCAGTCTGATTTGCTGGTACTCTAATAGAATCATTGTTTGCTCATGCTCAGAATCATTGTTTGCTCATGCTCAGAATCATTGTTTTACATATGTTACTTGTGATGTTCTGCTGGCTGAGATGTGCATGATCTGGGTGATGAAGAAAATCGTTCGGATTCCCACTGATTTTCATGATTATTACAACCAGATACTTCTGACGGATCATGCCATCTCTTGGACTACATATGTACTCCCTCCGTAAACTAATATAAGAGTGTTTAGAATACTAAACTAGTGATCTAAACACTCTTATATTAGTTTACAGAGGGAGTACTCATTTATTATTGAGAAAATACTTTCCTTTGATTTTTTGCAAACCTCTTAGCAGTAATTTTTGTATCCTCTTTTTTGTGTTCTGCTGGCTGATGAGATGTGCATTACCTGGGTGATGAAGAAAATCGACGGGTCACGCCATCTCCTGAAGTACATTTGCACATTTTTACTGCTTTAGACTGACTGTACATGCATTCCTTCATTGGTTATGAACCTTATTGCTCATTGTGTTCTGTTGGGTTGAACTGCATGATTCCGGGTGATGAAGAAAATCGTTCGGATTCCCACTGATATTTCATGATTAGTGTAACCAGCTACTTCTGATGGATGATGGCATCTCCTGTATTACATTTGCACCGCTTTATGACTGGCCGTACATGCACTCCTTGTGTTGGTCGCAACCTTGTTGCTCTTTGTGTTATATTGGGTCTTTTGCATGCTTCTGCGTGATGAAGAAAATCGTTCGGATTCCCACTGACACTTCATGATTATCACAACCAGCTACTTCTGACAAACCATGCCATTTTGTGCTCTTTAAGAGATTTTGCTCTGTTTGGGGTTTTAATTCATTCAATAGTTTGTTGGTGTTTATTTTCCGTTGAGCCTGTGATGTTATCAAAATATTTGCTACTCTTAATGGGTTTATCCCACTTGATGATCTTAACCACCAAGATCTCTGAGGCTCTTAGTTCTAGTCTAATGTTATCAGTACAGTACATCCGCTGTTGCCAGATTTTCCATGGACTCTGTTTGTTTACTCTGCTAGTGGTTCCAGCATAGCTCTAGAGTACATCTATTCACTCAGATTTATACATTGTTAAAATGGAGGCTTGGGAAGAACTATTTTCTTTGTAGTAATAAGTCAGGAGTTGTTTGTTGCTTCAGTAGGGTGTCATACATTATAATCATCAGCTCATGTCGTCTGGGATCAAACATAGCTTTGAATTTACAAGAGTAAAGATTTATGTGAGAAGTACAAACCATGTTCACTTAGATTTCCTGCTAGTTGCATATCTGCACTTCATTGTACATACGTCGTGTTGGATCTCAGTCCAGAATCCAGATCCATAGCTTGTACTGCAACTAATGTGTCATGCGTTTTGTGGCAGCAACAGCAGCTAGCAGGAGCAATTCTCTTGCTGGTTTGCATTGAAGATATTGTATTCTGTTGCTATATCATTGTTTAATAAAACCACAGCATGATGCTCACATGAGATATCCACATGTTTCTGTGCTGTTTTGCTACAAGCTGTGTGTTGATTTGATAACAGAAGTTTCCTTGTCCTGGTCCTATACTGCATTTTGACTCCTATGTTTCTGTGCGCGTGTGTTTAATTGATGTTGTTTCAACTTTGAACTGCTTCTGCATATACTGCAATTGAGATTTAAATTTGTGGTTGTTCCTCTTTTACAGATGCTCAAGTGTGAAGCCGTGAAGTGTGAAGCCGTGAAGTATGAAGCAAGTGTGAAGCCGTGAAGTGTGAAGCCATCAAGTTCTACTTAGTGAAGATTAGCATATTGTAGCATATATGAGTTGTAAAGATTGTAATGGATTTATTTAGTGGTATATTTGATGATTCTTTTTGATTATGTATGTGATCTGAAAACTTGTGAAATGGAAACTTGACCAATGGGTCCACTTACGAAAATAATCTATCAAATTTGTACATTTCTGACATCTGGGACCAATTTGAGAGATGATCATGACAAGTGGGACCCATTTGACTAGTGGGACCAACTTGAATATATAATGGCTGAAAATAGAAAAGCAATAAATAATAAAAGGCCACGGGCCAACAATAAAAAAGGCTACAACGTTGGGCTTGGCCCATGAAGCCGACCAGAATTACCAAGGAAAAAATAATAAAAGGCTGAATTAATGGGCTCGGCCCATGTAAAATACCTAATTGGACCGGCCTGAATCTTGTGCCACATCAGCTTGCCACGCTGGATGCCTACGTGGCCTGGGGAGGTTGCTAGTGACCAAAACGCCACAGTAGGAATATTTTGGTCGTAAACGTCCACGACCTTCTCACAGAGAAGGTCGCTATAGTCAGTTAACGACCCTCAGCTTTTGACCTTCTGTTTATGGTCAAAAAAAGGTCACAAATGAAAAACAATGACCTTTCAGTGACCAATAGTCAAGGTCACAAGTTGACATATTTCTTGTAGTGATGGTGTGATTTAGATGTAAATCCTCGTCTCTTTATAGGGCAGCTTATTTGCGCAGCTAGGGGGGTAAATGTAAAAACACCCTGGATTTTCGCATTCGTTTGACACGTGGAAGACGGCCATTATTGGGCGTGGAAGCCAAGGAGCACAATATTCACGAGAAGCCGGACACTATTCAACAGGTACACAGAATTTGGAGAAGAACCCGCCTTGCAATGCGAAGACAAATCTGCGCGCGGACTCATCGTCATTGAATCCTGGTTCGGGGCTCTTGAGGAGTCCCGGATTAGGGGTGTCCGGATAGCGAACTATAACCTTTGGCGGACTCCTGGACTATGAAGATACAAGATTAAAGACTTCGTCCCGTGTCCGGATGGGACTTTTCTTGGCGTGGAAGGCAAGCTTGGCGATACGGATATGTAGATCTCCTCCCATTGTAACCGACTCTGTGTAACCCTAGCCCTCTCCGGTGTCTACATAAACCGGAGGGTTTTAGTCCGTAGGACGAACAACAATCATACCATAGGCTAGCTTCTAGGGTTTAGCCTCTGATCTCGTGGTAGATCTACTCTTGTACTACCCATATCATCAATATTAATCAAGCAGGAGTAGGGTTTTACCTCCATCGAGAGGGCCCGAACCTGGGTAAAAACATCGTGTCCCTTGTCTCCTGTTAACATCCGCCTAGACGCACAGTTCGGAACCCCCTACCCGAGATCCGCCGGTTTTGACACCGACAGTCTCCTTAAAGAATTAAGGCAAGAATAGTTTAGCTCAAGAAATTATGGCTAAGTTTGAATATTCATGAATGTTACCAACATGATTTTTATTCCTGAATTTCCATTTGGCTACTGTTTTTCTAAGGATCACGTCAAGGTGAGCATGGCTCATAAAATAATCAAGAGGGCTGTCGACCTGACCAGGCTAGTGGATATCACTGGTACAACGATGGTGCGAGATCAGACTTGTCCGCCATGTGCCATGGACGCCGGCCTGAATTTATTCAACTGGCTCAACTGTTCAATCTCGTGAAAAAGAACAGACAAGAGTTGAGCATCCAATGTAATTATTTCTGGCCTTTTTCAAGCAGACGATCTGAAACTGTATGCGAATACTGACCAATTGGAGAATAATGGGGGGGGGGGGGCTGGGGGTTGGTGAGCGACCAATGGGTTGGAAGTTTATGGTGATTCTGATTGAAAGGCCTGCCTAGGCTTATCATCACTGACGCAGAATGGCTTTAGTCAGACAACATAACAATGGTCAAACTACTCGTCCATGGGAGTTTAGTGGTCTATGATTGAGAAGTACAAAAAGGTTATGTGAAACCTGATCTATCCCCTTCAAGAAAAGTGTATTAGAATGAGTGTGAAAGGCTGAGATAAAGATACCGAGAATTTACCAACTTGTCTTGTCTGCCTGCACCATTGATAATGTTCTGTGTTGTTTGACCACTACGTGCCTGCCTTTCGCGTTGAATACTATGTTCTGTCTCAGGTAGTGAGCTTCATCACAATTCTTGATGGTTTGACCAAGCTTTTTGTTTTTATGCATAAACAATTTTCTAAGGTGGGCAATGCCGGACAAGATGTATTTTTTTCTGCCAGGCAGTCTAGTTTTCCGGTCCTTGCATAGGAGGGTTTGGGGGTCAAAGGTATCACCATGGTGATTGACTGAATGAAAGACCTGCCTATGGTAGGGTAATCATAAGTGACACCAAATGACTTTACTTAGACAACAAAACGTGTGTCAAATTACTCATCATGGGGGTTTCGGGGTCTATGATTGAAAAGTATCGAAAGGTTAGGTCAAACAGGATGCATCACCTTCAAGAATTGTGTATTAGAATGAGTGTCAATGGCTGAGATAAAGATACCGAGAAGTTACCAACTTGTCTCATCTCCCCGCACCATTGACAGTGTTCTGTGTTGTCTAACCACTATGTGCCTGCCTTCCGCGTTGAATACTATGTTCCATCTCAGGCAATGTTGATGATATCGCTTATCATTATTGTCTCGGTCAGCTGGGGATTAAAGATTAATCGGAATGATTAATCAATTGCCACTTTTTGCAAATCTCAGGTTCCCAACACTAAAATGCTATATTCAAGACAAAAAATATATTGGACAGAAGTGTTACCTTGATTCCTAACTTTTGAATCCTTATATAATGACAAACAAAATAGGACAATAGTACATATTGCATAACAAGGTCCACGGAACATAAATAAACATAGTTATTGCAAACATAGTGCTAGGTATAGGCCTGATTTATCTGTAGATTCCCGCTAAATTGCTTGTCAGAGCGATAAATCGGCTCAAATGATAAATGGTGAAGATAAGACAATCTCATCGGTCACCCCCGAGTAGCGATTAATGGGATGATAAATCGCGGAACCAGATGATTTTTTGAACCGTGGTCTCAGGTACTCAGCTTCATCACAATTCTTGCTAGTTCGACCAGGCTCTTTTTTGGTTATATGCATAAGCAGTTTTCTAAGGTGGACAATGCCGAACAAGATTTTTTTTCCTACCAGGTAGTCTGGTTTTCCAGTCCTTGCATAGGAGGGTTTGGGGGTCGAAGGTATCACCACGGCCAGCGGCCATAGTAACTAGAGTGACCACCAAGAGCCATGACTTTCCAGGCAAGGTGTGCAGGTCTTGTTGATCGAAGACTAATAGACATGTGTGGTTGTACATGTGAGCTACCGAAGCACGTTCAAATCAACAACAGACGTATGTGTGCAACCATACATACAATAAATGTAATAAGTAAGGTGAGCTACCAAATGATCTTCACACAGACAAGAGACCTCTGCAACCATACATGCCCATAAATGCAGTGAAGTGAGCTACCAGACCACCTTCGCATCAAAATACTTAGTCCATAAATCCAGTTGCATTCTTATTCGCTTATGCCCAGTTACTCTAGTAATGATCAACATACGTCATCCATCTGTTAAAGAATTATAGACCGTGTCTTATATAAATGAGTTGCTTAGGGTTGAGAGGTATCGTGGATAATTCTACAACAACCACGCCGATAAGTGCAAGCAATTATCTCCATCGGCCTCGTTCATAGAAGCTAGATGGGCCTATGGTGCTTACATGATCAACCATCATGCCGCAACTCTGTAGTGCCCAATAGAAATTTAGTCTCATGGTATCCTCCCACGTCGTGGATGTGGTGTGATTTTTTAGTTTTGTAGTTGTGGCAATGCACAAGTATGACCTGATGAACCTTGTGGTTCTCTTTCTTTAGACTCCAGTTTTTGTGTTAAGCAAGTGAGCCTAAGAGATAGCATCTGCCTGCTAAGGCTTTTCCTCCAACAGCCTGAAACCATCTAGCATCGAGAGGCTTTCTTTTAAACATTTGACTATTTTTTTCTTACATGAGTCACTTCATCTGCATGCTAGATGTTTTCCTGCAACAGCCTAAAATCGTCACCACCGCTACTCTCCCTCGCCGTTAGAGGAGGAGGCTGCCGGGCTAAGACCCACGACAGACTGCGGCCACAAGGACATGCGCTTCCACTCCTTCGTGCCTCCAACCCCTGCGCAGGGTTAGGAGGTATTGGCGATAACTCTCCCATAATAGGCTTTCGCCCCCTTTATATAAACATAAAGCGCCAACCAAGTTCATATACCAACAAGTACATGTTCAAACTTAAGAAGAAAATAGTCTGCTAGGGCAACACCACAAACATGCCCAAAAGCGAAACAATAGGTGATAAATGGCTCCATGAGGACGAGGCACCAACTGCTAAGGGGGTGTTTTGAGATCTGGCGGCCAACTATCTAAAGAAAATCCATGACCCAAACTTGCAAGTCAATGTCCCGCCACCTAAACAATGACCACCAATCATGCATAAAAGCCAAAACTTTAAGCACATAGTCAGTAGCATGTCACAATAAAATCTTATCGATAACCATCTATTGCAAGTCATCCATAAGGTCCATGCCATCGCAAAGAACTCCAACCAAAAGAAGTGTCTCCTCCTTCTTATTACAAAGAGTCCGCGTAGCCAATAAAGTCCGGGTGTGAGGACTACCACTTAGGCCGTAGAGCTTTGCAGATGGAGATCCATAGGAAGTAGGCGCCGAACATGAGAAGAATATGTGTGTCCCAGGCTCGGGCACCACACATAAGGTGTAAATACCATCACCTACACCATGCCGCTTAGCCACCTCAATGATCGATGGAAGACGGTCATGGAGGAGCCATCATTCAACGATCTCAATTTTGAGTGGCAAAGGGGCTTTCCACAAAGGGTAAATCCGAGCAAGGGTTGGCCATGAACATAGCAAATGATAAGTCCACCCAGACAAGAAGAGCCCTGAAGGGAAAAGGTTCCAAGACACCGTGACCGGGGAATCCAAAGGCATAGCCGAGGGGCCGCCCTGCAACTCGGCCCATGCCATAGTTTCCTCTGATGCGAATGTTTCTTAGAAGATGTTCCATATCCCGTCAAGGAACGCCAAATGACCCAACACAAGTTCTCAACTACATCAACCTGACATCCATTCCTGACACAATTGTACTATGCTTTTTGGTTTGAAAAAAAGGAGATCGGAGTGTGCCACAATGGGCACATGCAAATGGTGTAGGTGATGTGAGATATCATTGGTACACATACCATTTTATGTTTATAAAATTTTCCATAACCAAGTGATCTTATTCAATAAATTGATACATGTCTTTGAAAGCAATACAAACATGTACATTCAGAACATTTCTAATCACAATATATTAATTGTTTATGAAATAAACTGATAATACAAACGGAAGTTGGATAATCAATTGACCATTTACATGTCCACACATTGTGTGTTGACATTGCTAAAATCGTCCCAGCAATACAGGACACTAGTATAATATATACATGACTTTTGTTTACACGATTTGTGCAACTTAATATGATTTAACTTTGATATCTAGTTTATAAGCTAGAAAATAAACCATTTAATTGTTGCCATCGATTTTGTATCTTTGAAAGTTGGTGTTGAGTTTGATCTTCAAATGCACATGCTTATTTAAAGAGCATCAACTCCTAAATACAAAACAATTTCTTATGAAATTTTAGTACATATGTGGTTTCTACGTAGTTTTTATAGTTAAGGCTATCTTATAATTAATAAAAATTAATTTTCATCAGCTAATTTATTTCTCTGGAAGATTGGAGTTCATATTGATCCTCTAGTCATTCTTACACCGGAAGAAAGTAGGAGGAGATAATTGAATGGACAAGTATTGTGTAATAGATTCTAACCTATATCCGATTTAATGTTTATTGCTAAGAGAAGAGAAATGTATGTTCGTGACAAACCATTGCAAAATTAACTAAGCACAAGATAAGAAAATTGAAGAAAAGCGCTAGCTACGATGGAACACCCGAGGAATTAGAAAGGATTACTTCAAAGGACCTAGTAATTTTGGTTTTAACACTAATTTTTGTTTCCATGTGTTTGAATCCCTTCCACTTAATATTCTTTGCTTAATTTATTAGCAAATCTGGACCATTTTCCCAAACACTAATAACCCACGCTTTATATTATAACGCACTCGCCCAAACAATGCATTTCGTCACTAGTGCTAAATTTTCTATGTTGTGTTTCTTTGCGCAATAGTACATTTGATAAATGTTTCCCCAAACCCTATATTTTGCCCTGTCTTAGTAACAATTTGATGGTTTGGTCTGAGCTAGCTAGACCCGAATTTAACATGTACTATAAACTAGTAGCTTCAACACCTACCTCCATAAATATGCTTGACCAGCTTCATCACCTTTGTCCACAAACCAATCTAGCAAGACAAGGAGAGTTAATCTAGAAACACTTTCATTACATAATAGCACAAATATAATAAAGAAATGCTAACTTTAAGATTGAGAGACATTAGGAATTAGACACTTAGTAAGAACACATGTTTCCATCGCCGATGTTCCATTGCTTTCGTGGTACACATCGCTCATGTTGTGGTTCCCTACGGCCCTTTCACGGGTTCGGTTAGACGAAGATCTCAGAGATTGCCTTCATGGATCCAAATGTGCTCACGTCCTGTAGTAGCTGCACACAACAGATTATGCAAATTTAGAAATGATATCCCTCTAACTAGCTAGTCTGCATGGGATCCATGCTTTGGTTTCTCCACCTTGAAATTTTGATGGTCGTGCTCGCCGAGGGCTATCAAATATGATGTAGCGCATGTATTGTCGAGCTTGATGCAAGGTTTAAGTCAATAAAATGATTATTTATCAGAAAAGGAATTGAGAGAACCCACATATGGGAAATTAGTCGGCCTAACGACACAAGTTTGATGAGCAAGTAGCAACTAGGATGCCAGATGAGAGAAAATTGGGGCCGCTGCCCAACTCAATCCATAGACAAACCGAATTTTCAAACACGGTCTGGATCTATTTCAAGACAATTAGAATGCTAATCACAATCTCAATTCTCCCCCTGTCTTTTTAAGCAATACAAACATGTACATTCGGAACATTTCCTATCATAATACGTTCATTCTTTATGAAGTAAATTGATAATACAGATAGAAGTTTGATAATCAATCGACCATTTATATATATGTCCACACATTGTGTCTTGACATTGCTAAAATCGTCCAAGCAAAACACAACACTAGTATATCGTATACATGACTTTTGTTTACACTATTTGTGCAACTTGAATATGATTCAACTTTCATCTTCAGCTTATAAGCTAGAAAATAAACCATTTAGTTGTTTCTATCGAGTTTGTATCTTTGAAATTTGGTTAAGTTTGATCTCCAAATGCATTTGCTTTTTTATAGAGCATCAACTCCTGAATACAAAACAACTTCTGATGAAATTTTAGTGCTTATGTGGTTTCTATGTGGTTTTTACAGTTAAGGCTATCTTATAATTAATGTAAACAAGTCAATTATCATTAGTATATTCATTTCTCCGGAAGACTAGAGTTCATATGGATCCTCTAGTCGTTCTTGCCCTGGATAAAGTAGGTGGAGATAATCGAATAGACAAGTATGGTGTAATGCTTCTACCTAATATCCAATTTAATGTTTATTGCAACGAGAAGAGAAATTTATGTTCGTGCATCGACACATCGTTGCAAATTAACTAAGCACAAGATGAGAACATTGAAGAAAAGGGGTAGCTAGAAACAAAGCTAGCTACGATGGAACACGCGTGGGGAATTAGAAAGGGTGACTTGACCTTCTAATGTTGGTTTTATCACTAAATTTTATTTGCATGTTTTTAATTCCTTCCACTCTTAATATTTTTCTTTTAATTTATTTGCAAAGCTAGACCATTTTCCAAACAATAATAACCCTGCAAGAGTATATTTCTGAAAATAGGATTTTGCCATGCTTTATATTATAAAGCACCCGCCCAAATGATGCATTTTGACACTAGTGTTCCATTTTTATGCCGTGTTTCTTTACGCAAAAGTACATTTAATAGATGTTTCCCAAAACCATATATTGTGCCCTGTCTTTAGTAACAATTTGCTAGTTCGGTCAGAGCTAGATAGCCCTACATTTAACATGTATTATTAACTAGCAGCTTGAGCACCTACCTCCATATATATGCTTGACCATCTTCGTCACCTTTGTCTGCAAACCAATCTAGCAAGACAAGGAGAGTTAAGGTAGAAACACTTTAATTACATAGTACCGCAAATATAATGAAGAAATTCTAACTTTAAGATTGAGAGACATTAGGAAGTAGAAACTAGGAAGACCACATGTTTTCGTCATCGATGGGCCATTGCTTAGGTGTTACACATCACTCGTGCTGTCGTTCCCTCTGGTCCTTTCACGGGGTGGGTTAAGGGAAGATTTGAGCGATTGCCTTCATGGATCCAAAAGTGCTCACATTCAACAGTAGCTGCGGATAACAGATAGATGCGCCTGTATTATACGAAATTAGCAATGATATCCCTGTAACTAGCTAGGTTGCATGGTATCCATGCTTTGCTTTCGCCAACTTGAAATTCTGATGGTCGTACTTCTCACCGAGGGCTATCGAGTATGATGTAGTGCATGTATCGTCGAGCTTGATGCAAGGTTTGAGTCAATAAAATGATTCTTTATCAGAAAAGGAAACGAGAGAACCCACATATACATATATATATATATATATATATATATATATATATATATATATATATATATATATATATATATATATATATATATATATATAGGTCTATTGTAATAACACCTCTTAAGACCTTATTCTAATAACACTCACTTATTCTGATAACACCCCAGCCCACCTCCCGCACGACCACGACCCCAATCCCTCCGCCTCCTTCCTCCACCCACCACCTATCCCCTCCACCTCCTTCCTTCAGCTGCCGCTAGCCCATCGCACACCACCACCTGCCAAGATCTGGCCGGTGACCGCGGGGACAACCCCGACCACCGCGACGCCACACCACACAACCACCTGCCCCAACCTTCTCCTCCAACCATCGCGGCAACCAAATTGCTCCCTACCGGCCGCCCCAATACTCTTCCCCGATGACCCACCTCTCCCTTCTCTGCCTCCGCCAAACCCACCCAACTACCACCGATTGGTCCCGCCGGCGAGCCCCAACACCGGATCCCCGCCTCGGTGGTCACCAGGTTCGTGCCAGATCCACTCCCTCTCGGGGGGTTGTCCTGCCAAGGGACAAAGGACGTCGGCGGTAGTAGCCAGCACAACCTCTCCTTCGCTCGGCCTCGGGTACAGCCGCGAGGACGCCAGCGTGGGCAGCATGGTCGGCTCCTCTAATTCTGTATCGAGCGCGAGGACCACGGTATGACATCCCCTTGCGAGACCCTGCGCCAGTTGGGACCCCCCGGGTGGCCAGCGGCGCTCCCCAATCGTTCCTCTCTGCCATGGATCCACGGCGGGGCATCACGACCATGTAGTCTGGCATGCGTGCATGTGCAGTACGGTTGTCGGGGCGACACAGCTCGTGTATTCCATCAGCAAGCGGTGCATGCAGTTTGCTCCGAGCTTGGGTGTCTCGTTTTCAATGCAGGCTCCATTCCTCCTCTTCGATGCTTGCAGTACACCCCGCGAGATAACCTCAGGTTGTGTGATTTACTGCTTTTGGTCAGCACTCGACTGCTCTGCAATTGGACGCAGCTCACTTCACTTTTTTTTTGCTTTCAAAAGAAAATTTTCAATGCATTTCCGTAATCTTGATTCTTGCCGTTCAGGTGTTTCAGTCCTTAGCAAGCAACATGCAGTGCGCTGATGCAGCTCATTCCCACCTAACGAGCAGCTCCAGCAGTGTTGTTGTACGTTGACCTCACCGCCTCTCAGCTCTGTTGCAAGCCGAGCCGACGAGTGGACGAGAAGAGTTGCTCTCTTTCCATGGCGCATCCACCTCGGTGGCTCACCCCCGTGAGGATGAGATTCGCCATGTGCAGTACACTGTTTTTGTTGTTTTTCTGAGGAGAAATCAAAGTGCAAATGCAGTTCACTCTTTTTGTAATTTCCTAAGGAACTAGAAGTTCATATTTCCTTTTCGGGAAAATTCACTATCTCTTGGATAGGTTCGCTCCTCTTTCTGATGCAGTTCTCTCTGTTCCTTGTGATGCAAAGCAAAAGAGATACAAAGAAAATCACTGCTGGTAGTATGGGACAGAGCGGTTTGCTTCAGTGAGGTTCACTCCATGAAAATATGCGGTTGGCCTTGTAATATTTTTTATTAGAACAAGCAGCGCACAAAATGATGCAGTCCGGCTGGTGCCAGCATTCGGTTCCCAGAGGAGTTCACCTTGTAATATTTTTATTAGAAAATGTCTGTTTTACATTTGCAGCACAGTGCATAGTACAGAGGGGTTCGCCAACGTTTGACGTGAAGTGTACTCCACCTTGTTTGAGAAAATTTACGTCCCATAAAAATGAAATCATGCAATGCACTTGTCCGTCTGATGAAGTGCGCGTTTTAGTTTGAAAGCAGTGCGGGTTGCTACCTTGTTTGGGAAAATTTATGTCCCACAAAGAAGGAATCCTGCAGTGCACTTATCCGTCTGATGAAGTGCAGGTTTTGGTCTAAAGAAGTGCGGTTCCCTACCTCGTTTGGGAAATTTACGTCCCACAAAAAAGAAATATTGCAGTGCACTTGTCGGTCTGATGAAGTGCGGTTTTTTTGTCTGAAAGCAGTGCGGTTTTCTGTCTGATGCAGTACACACGTCGATTTTGGTGTCGCGGAAAAACAGTGTCCGCATTCCGATAAAAATCAAAATTGCTATTAAACCGTAAGGAATCAGAGAGAGTGTTCTACATGAAAAAGTTGCACCTTGTCGATATCTTTCCAACGGCGTATAATTCGAATCATTTCCACCAGCGGTTTGCAAAAATTTCACGAAAAACGGCCGCTGCCTCCCGTCGTCAGCCGCATTATTTTCAAAATTAACTTAAAACTGTATTGAATTTCAAAAATATTTCAACATATGAAAGTTGCGCCTCCTTCATAGCTTTCCAACGGCGTGTCACACGCCTCGTTTTGACAAACGGTTCAGAAACTGGAGCGAAAACAGTACCAAAAATTTGAAAAAATTTGAAAAACAAAATTCCGCGATTTAGTAAAATTTGAAACTGCTCTTAAACCGTAAGGAATTAGAGAACAATTTATATATGAAAAAGATGCGCCTCGACGATATCTATCCAACGGCGTATCGTCTGCTTCATTCCGACGAGCGGTTTAGAAGAAATAGTGAAAAAACGGTCGCTGCCACTCATCATGGGCCGCACCATTTTCAAAACTGCTCTTAAACCGTGTGGAATCTCGAAAAGTGTTCAACATGTCGAAGTTGCGCCTAATCCGTAGCTTTTTAACGATATATTACACGCCTCATTTCGATAAACGGTTAAAAAATAGAGTGAAAACAGTACCGAAAAAATAACGCGTGTAGTTTTTTCCGACGAGAAGTTCACTCGTGTGAGTACTGCAGCATACTTGGTTCAAAGAATGACGTGCCCTTGCGTTCAGAGTGCAGTGCGAAAGTGGTGTGCAGAATAGTTATTCTGCTAATATTAGCAGAATAGACCGTATATATATATATATATATATATACATCTAGGCTATTCTGTTACGTGTAACAGAATATTATTCTGTTACCCTTTTTGAACTCACGGTTGCAGATGGTTGAACTGATTTTTTGGAAGCGGTTGAACTGATGCTTTCAGTTGTGTTTAGGAGATTGTCTTCTTTAGTTCAAAAACTTTTTTTTAATTTTTTTGTCGGAACGTGGCGTGTAATATATCGTTGAAAAGCTCTTGACAACCATATTTCAAGTATATTGAACGTTTTTGCAAAATCATTATGGTTTAAGAGCAGTTTTGAAAAAAACATTTTTTTCAAAACCGAAAACATGAATCGTATTTTGGACTCAATTTTTAAACGGTTTGTCGGGATTGAGCAAATAAGATGGCGTTGGAAAGCTGGTGAAAATCCGCATCTTTCATATATGTATTGTTTTTTTCGAATTCTATATGATTTAAAAGTAATTTGAAAAACGGTGAAATTCTGGGCGAAACATATTTTCGCGATTTTTTGCAAACGATTTGTCGGATTGACGCAAATGATACGACATTGGAAAGCTATGGAAAATGCGCAACGCTTTTGTACAGAAATGTTTTTCTAATTCCTTACGGTTTAAAAACGAATTTGAATACGGTCAAATTTGATTTTGAACACGATTTTTTAAAAAGTTTGTCGAAATATGGCAAATAATATACCGTTGGATAGCTACCGAAAATGCGAAACATAGTCATGTTGAACGTTTTCTCTACTTCACAACCGTTTAAGAGTAATTTTTAATACGTCATGACGGATCCTGCTGTTTTCTCGTCTGAAAAACAGAGTAGTCATAGTGATATATGTGTATGTTTGTACTGAGCTATTTTTTGTAGAGTAATTTTGAATGGTTCCGAAAATGGGTACTTGTACTGATGCTTGCATGGGTTTGTACTAAGCGTGTTTTCACTAACTAGACTTTGCTCTGTTTTTGGGTAATATTTTTCTCGTAAGTTTTCAACGGTTTACTGTATCGTCGCCCCTGTACTTGTATGGTTTGTATCATCGAACTGAATGATATTTTATTCAAAAAGAAAATGTGTTTGTTTTGTTTCTTTTTTTAACTCAACATTTTTTTGACAACGTTGTTCCGAACTTCTCTCATTTTACGACTTATACTGAGGTACTCCCTCCGTAAACTAATATAAGAGCGTTTAGAATACTAAAATAGTGATCTAAACGCTCTTATATTAATTTACAGAGGGAGTACTTACTACGCCCGAACTTGGGTGGCTGTCGCGTGTCTCGGTGTGTTTTGAACTTGAAGAAAATGTTTCGCATGTTTTCTTTTAACTCAATTTTTTTTACAACGATGTTCTGAACTTCTCTAATTTTATGACTTGTACTTTTTACCATTTGAATTGCATGGGGTTTCTTTTTGCTTGAACTTTTAAAATTTGAATTTCTGTCATTTCTTTTATTCTGAACGGACCACCACTTTTAAGTCATACTGATCAATATTTTTAATTAAACCATTTTTCCTTTCATCTGACAGAAATATTTTCCACACATAATACACGTACATGAATCATATTACCCATAGCACCGGCATGAACACAAAAATCATCGCCCTATTCTTGGACAGAACTTTTCAAGCACCCACATGAACACAATAATAATCATCAGAAAATAAAGTTCTTCCGCACATGGGTACAAAAATACTTCCATCACACTTAGTCCTGCTCCTTATCTTCAGTATCAGTTCAACAGGTAGCGTCTTTTAGTGCTTCCACAAGAGGATTGCATTAACCAAAAAAACAAGTATTTTCATTAACCAAAAAATGTTTCGTGTTTTCGTTTGAACTCAACATTGTTTTGCTACGATATTCTAGACTTCTCTCATTTCATTATGAATTGATTATATATAAAAGTTGAACTATACGACACTTTTTTAATGAATCTAACAACTATATTCCCCTCTCTAAACTTCAAAAAAATCTGTTGTAAACTAGAGTCTGAACAATTGCAAATACTTTTAAATTGAACTGAAATAAAATATAGGAACTGAACTGAGTGTATTTTCCTGATTTTTGCTAGCATGCATCAAGACATTTTATATATGTTTTTACAGTAGAACACATACTAATTTTTATGCCAAGTAACTTCAAAAAAACAGAAGTGGAGCTTCATTTACAAGAACAAAATAGAACATATGCTAGTTTAGATCCATACAAGATTTTTTGAAATGCTTATTAAGGCATAACACACAACACATGTTGTGCTATAGGAAGAACGCGTAAACAGAGGAAATTGGACATAGAATCATTAAGTAGGTGTACTAAAAAGCACACAAAACATGTACTGAAAAAGAACACAACTCCTTAGCGTTTGCATCGGCCTCCTATGGCAGAGGTGAACGGTCTGATCGCTGTGTCGTCGCACGGCCTCGTGTGGCGGAGGTGAACAGCCTGTGGTGGTAAGGGTGAACGGCTTGAGCGTTGCATCGTCGAACGGCCACGTGTCGAGGCAGTGAACGACCTGGGCCGTGAAGGTTGAAGCAGGGGGTGTTGAGAGGCTGTGTGGGACTAATACTGCACTGTCAGAATCAGTTTTGTAGCTGCTCACCACGCACACCTACTCAACTGCTCCGTGCCACCGTCCCGCTGCGCATAAGTACACTTGCCGCCTACCCGTTGTCGTTGGATGTACCTTGCACACACACAACAGCCACCAATTAGCATGCACAAGTTCATGTACAGTAACATTACAAATTTGCAATGAAACCTAAAAAGTTCTGTACTTTGAAATACTTCATTTTACTTTCCAAATACCTTTTTTAATATGAACTTCTATATTTATTTCCTTAGAACTTATTATTATTTCCCTCCGAACAACAAAAACATGATTGGTTTACTTACCCATAAAATATTTGAAGTATGTCAAATGAAAAAACATTCCTAGGCCTGGAAGTGAGAAAACACATTACACTCATCGAGGTAGATATCATTCTGTGCGTACCTTGCCACAGACCACATCGGATTTTAAGATTCTAGATGAACTTCAGCAAAGTGAAGTGAAACCTTTTTCTAACCTGAGAACTGCAGAAAATTAGCTTGATTTATTTAACCAAAGCAAATAAACTCTTAACTACTTATGGCAAGTATATTTGAACTGATGTATCCTTTTTCTAGTTACTGAATTGCTGTAGTAGAACTTCCTGCCCTTCCAAACTCGTACTGAAAACATGTACCAAAGAACATCATGCATCAGTGTTCAGAAGGCATACAAGAGCTACACACTGCCGTGAGGTACCAACTTTTCAACGTTAAGTTCAAAATTCAACAATTCAATTTTCAATAGATCAAACCAAGGAAAGACAACTGACCAAAGGGGTGGCCAACGGCCACAGTTGCTCACGGCGTGCACGACAGTGTCCAACAACCTCTATCCTGGCTCATTGTGGAACGACGTGCTGGGCGTAATCCATGGCCTGGCATCTGAGATGCAAAAAAGAGTTAGAGAGGACTTAAGCTAATTTTTTATAGCTGATGATGTAGCATTACAAAAAATAATATACTTTAGCCCATAAATGCAAAATACTCTGAACTTTTCTGGAGCTTTTTGTTGAACTGAAGCATGCTCCAGAGCAGGACGAGATCGAGCGGATTGGGAGGATGCTGAGCAACATATTGGAGATGCAAGACCACAATACATCAATTAGCGATGTCACTGAACTTTGGGACATTTATACTACAAGAATTGATTCTACAGCAATCTTGAACTTTCAAGTTCCATACGCAAGATAGCTACAATTTGCTAAAATCAATCACCAGCAGAATAAACACCAAAAGGTTCTTCAAATGGTTGCTTGAGGAAGAGCCAAAGCTATTTTGGGGTGGCGGACGGCAGCAGCATGTGGGCTGGGTTGTCTCGCACCGGGAAGGATGAGGAAAACGGCAACCCAACCACTATAGTGGAAATAGGAGCTGACGGCCGTGGACTGCTGCTTGGCTGAACTCGATCGTCCGGATGCCACGGGGCTGGACTGGGGACGGCGCTGGACATATTGCAACAATTACCAAGGAGCTTAGAGCAGCAGTGTACATCGGCAATGGACTGCTCGTGGCGATGTGCGTGCCTCCCAAGCCGCGGCGTGAACTACTTCGGGTTGTGTTGTTGAACAACCCGGTGTGGCGGTGGTGAACGGCATGGGCGGTGCCGCGATGGAGCCCCACCAGCAGTGGCAGGAAGCTCGACACAATCGGCCTAGTAGCTGCGACGGTGAACGGCCTGGGGTGGCCGGGTTGGACTGCTGGTCGCAGTGGCGGCGAACCCAACGCCCTGGCCACACCGGGATGATAGGCAACCAGAAGGAGCGGAGGGGCGTGTCCACGGCGGAGAGATTGAATGGCCTGTGGTTGCGGCGTTGAACTGCCTGTACGCGACAGTGGAGCGATAGCAGCGCATGAATCTGGTACAGGCGACAGCCATGGTGGTCGTTGTGTTGCAGTGCGGCGGCCCTATTTGTCTATCGGCAAGCTAGATGTATGTGTTAAAAAATGGCTAATGCAGCATTGGTGGAGCTATGTGTATTACTGCAGGGGCCATGCCCCCTAGCTCTTGGATTTTTTGTGAAGAAATTCTGAATTTGTGCGTCACAAATTGAGAGAAATATAGTTTGTGAAGAAACCAGCCCTCCACACACGCCATGGCCCCCTTAGTCATTTGTCGCTAGCTCCGCTACTGATAAAAAATGTACAGACAGATCAAGCGCCATGAGCAGAAGGCCCGGAAGAAGCGACGCTGGTGGTCGGGAGATCAAGAAGCACTGACTGGCTGCACAAAATAAAAAAGATAAGAATAAAGTGAAGCACCATGGTCTGCGTACAAGCAGATGGAAGAAAAGTTACAAGGAGTGGTGGCCGCCAGATACATCATTTTTCAGTTAAAAGAATGTATTTCTGTAGATAGCAGGAACAAAAACTCTTTTAGATAACTCAATCATATAGAATGAAGCAATATGAGATGGAAGAGTAAAGCAACAGGAGAATGCAATGTGAGTTTGTAAATCATGTAAAGAAAGAACAACTTGATTTTCCAAAAACCGTAGTATCCAACTAGTTCAGGGGCTGCAAAAAATAGGAACAAGTAGGAGACTTGAGGTTTGTTCAGGGGCTGCCGATAGAAGGCATAGTCCAGCGATGGAATACGGTAGACCTACATCATGGGAGTATGGTGCTCGAAAATTTAATCAATCACAAAATGAGATTTGCAATTAAAATCAGCATGAACTAAACGAAATCAGGAGCAAATTTACAGAATTGCTTTTTTTTGTTGCAGGGAAATAGCAGGAACTTCTAGGCCTAGAGAAGTAGACGGGATGACTTCTTTCACGGCGTAATTTCAGCATGAACAAGAACGTGCCTGCTGTGTAAAGATTGTTGTCACTGGCAAATAAGATGCAATGCCTGCTGTGAGCAGGAAGGAGCACAATACAGGGTGAGCATCGAATTGTGCCAAACACAGAAGGAACGCAATTTGCTGAACATAATCTAAGTGGAACTAAATAACTTGTACTGATGAATAAACAAAGGGGCTAACCTTAATGCAAACTAGTCTCAACTTTCTACAACCTTTTGTTGGACTGACGAACTGGAGGTCCTCGACCCGGCGGCTCCTTCTGCAGGCTCCATTATTTGCCGCTGAATCGCAAACCATGGCGTTAGAGCGGGGCATGTCCACGATGGGTGGCATTGAACGGCCTGGGGTGGAGGCGATGGACTTCCTGCACGCGGCGGCGGCGTAGCCCCATCGAGAAGGAGGCAGAGTGGCGGTGGGAGGAACATCACCGGTTGCCGGCATCCTTGCCAGTACGACTCATCGGTACTAGTGCTCTTTTTTCCAAAAAATTGTGTGTTAGAATAGAAGCATTTTTCCTATATGGATGTTACTTTTAACATTAAGAATATTACTGATCAGTAATAGTATTGTGTAAGTCGTACTGATCAGTACTGCTACTTGTCGTACTGCTGAGCACTAGTACTGATCTAGCTAACACAGGACGACCAGGAAGTAGATGAACTGAAACACATTCAAAAGTTGAACTGAAAAAAATGAAGCTCTTCAGAAGCACAAAGGAAAAAGAAAGATGGAGGCATGAACTGATGCTGGTCATTTTGTTGAACCTCCAGTGAAGAACTATTATAGGTCGTATAGAAGAGAAACCAGAGATGAGGTTAGTGTCATGGAGCTGGTGCAGTACAGCGACCTCGCCGTAGATGCAACACCCCAACACGCGAGCACCTCACATATATATGGGAACGGTGCTGGACGTCGTGGTGGTTCTGGACCGGCTCGAGAGCATTCCTGGCACCATTGAGACAGGCCGTGGGGGGCTGGCCGGGGGAGGTCATGGCGGTGGTTACACATGCCGGAGTGAGGAACGGCGACCCACACAAGAATTTGTAGCAGCTGAGGTGGCATACGCGCACGGGAGGAGGAAAGCAACCACGCGTGGGGGCGGCGAGCGGTTGTGATAGTGCGCTTTCCCTCTTTGTTATTTATCAATTACATAGCTCCAAAAGAAAGGTAACTGATACAACTACTAGCAATGTGCTAAAAGAACATTAGTATCTATTAGTTGGGAATCCTGTGTGTTTGCCTCTCTGTATTCGAAATTGCTTCAATTGATGGCTCATTGGATAGCATGCATGATCTGTATAATTGTGAAGATAGCAACAGTTCTACATTAAAATTCCCAGAGAACTTTCTACAAAATTCATTAACCAAAGTGACAGTATGGTGCTCATTCTCAAGCACAATGACAAGTACTTGTTTGTGCTATATGAAGATGGAAACACAAAGGAAATCAGACTCACCATCAGGAAGTAGATGAACTGAAAAGCATACAAATTATGAACTTGTGCATCTTGTTTTAACTTCAACCTACGAAAAAGGAACAAATATGAGAGATGTGTTTTTGTCAAGACGAACTTACCAGGGTTTGGTGTTCGAACTTTTAAATGTTTGTGCTACCGGAAATAGAGAATAGCAGCATGCCTCGACCAGATCGGTGACTTCCTCACTGGCGGCCTCTCGTACACCGCGAGGGCAACACATACACACACAAACAGACCAGAATACACAGCACGACCGGCTAGATAAACAAACTGATAAGAATACATGTCTTCTCGATTATGAACTGATAAGAATACACAACACGGACAGCTAGCCATGAACTTCTTGAACTCCCCTAACATAAGGTGTTGTAGGGTTTTTAATGGTTTTTGGTGTTCACGTTCTTTACTAAGTCCCTGACTTCTCGACAATGAACTTACTACATAGAAGGTCCTCACATACATGTATAACTTGACAGGAGCCCACAGAAAATGTTGCAGAAAAATGGCATTTTTATTCAACATAATAATACAACCATATCTTGTAATACATCCATCTCGATGGAATCAAATGCACAGTAAAATGGTAGCATTACACATACTTGAGAACTAACAGATTATTCTTCAGGTACTCTTATCAACTTCAGTTTTCTTCAGAAAGTGATTGAAAACTAGCATCGACTATGCTATCAATTTTTTGCATCTCTACCACACTTGTTGGGACTATTGTTCATCACACAATGAACCTCTTTTTTCTGTTTTTCTTGACTGTCATAGAATAAAATATGGAACTATTTTGTACAAGTATAGTTGAACTTTTGTGTTTTTTTGGTTACTGAAGTAGTATCAGAACAATCACTAGTAGAAAAGGGGCCAATCGTCCAGGCCGGTCCAGCCCATTAGTCCCGGTTCAATCCAGAACCGGGACCAATGGTGGCATTGGACCCGGTTCGTGAGCCCCAGGGGCCGGCCGGGCCACGTGGGCCATTGGTCCCGGTTCGTCTGGACCTATTGGTCCCGGTTGGTGGGACGAACCGGGACCAATGGGCCTCGCTCCTGGCCCACCACCATTGGCCCCGGTTGGTGGCTTGAACCGGGACCAAAGGCTGCCCAATAGTCCCGGGTCCATGCCACCAACCGGGCTAAACGGTTGGTCCTCGCTATGCCAGAGTTTAGTCCCACCTCGCCAACTCAAGGGGAATCAGACCGGTTTATAAGCCCCTCCTCTCTCGCCTTATTGAGCTCCTCTGAAAATGAAAATAGATGCCCTTATATAGGAATTTAGCTTAAATTCATACGAATTTCTCTTGAAATTTGTTATGAATTTAAGTTGAATTTCCTCTATAAGCGCATCTATGCTCATTTCTGAGTAGTTTTTTATATAGTATTTTTTTTCATTTCTGCTATATATTTTTTATTTCTGAGGTAAGTCATTAAAAATAAGCATCTATGCTCATTTTTTAGTAAAGTTAATCATAACTGTTTTTTCTTCTTTTTATTTCTGAGTTGTAGTAAGTCATTAAAAATAAGCATCTATGCTCATTTTTTAGTAAAGTTAATCATAACTATTTTTTCTTCTTTTTATTTCTGAATTGTAGTAAGTCATTAAAAATAAGCATCTATGCTCATTTTTAGTAAAGTTAATCACAACTATTTATTTCTGAGTTGTAATAAGTCATTAAAAATTAAAAAGATTTTAGTAAAGTTAATCACAACTATTTTTTCTTCTATTTATTTCTGAGTAGTTTTTTATATAGTTTTTTTCTTTTATGCTATATTTATTTTTTCTATTTATTTCTGTGTGGTAATAAGTCATTAAAAATAAAAAAAGGCGCAATGCTAGTTAATTCGCTTCAAGCCTTTCGGAATAGTGTAAACTGCACTGCACATAGCTCCGTGCAGTATACCCTATTCCTCAAGGCTTGAAGCGAACCAACGTGCAGGTGAGCATTGAGCCTCTTCTTCATTGTCTCTGCACTCAGGGCTTATAAACAGCTGCGAGTGCCTCTCGCTTGGCGAGGTGGGACTAAAAAAACAGCTGCAATAAAATAAATAAGTAAAGAAAAAAGTGCCTCCTACTGGGCCCCCACGGCCTGGATACGACTAGAAACCCATCACGGGCCAGGATCCAGGCCCGCAAGTGGCCCAGTAGGACCAGGCAAAGCAGTAGTAAGTAGGCCCGTAAGCCTGCAGTGCAGAAAAGCTTGAGAGGGGAGCGACAGTGGGGCTTATAAACCACTGCGCGCCCCTCTCAGCTAGCGAGGTGGGACTAAACTTTCGTACCGCACCGTGGCAGCACAAGGCCATTCGTCCCGGTTCGTGGCTCCAACCGGGACCAATGCTCACTTTAGTCCCGGTTGGAGGCACCAACCGGGACCAAAGCCCTGCTTCCGCCCTTTCCGCTGCTGAAAAGAGGTCTTTGGTCCCGGTTGGAGCCTCAACCGACTAAGGGGCATTTGTCCCGGTTGTTGCCATGAATCGGGACCAATGCTTTGCCTATATAAGCGGCACTTCGCGAAAATTTGGTTCAGTTCCTTCTTCCCGCCGCCCAGCGTCCGAGCTGCCCGTCCGTCTTCGCCGCCGTCGCCGTTGCCGCCACGCTGTCGCGCGCCGCCCGACGCCGTCGCCGCCCTTCGCCCAGCGCCCGTGCCCGCCGGCCCCTGCCCGTCGCCGCCCGCCCTGCCATAACGCACCGCCGCCTCACCGTCGACCGTCACTGCGCCGCCCCGCCCCGCGCCGCACCTCACCGTCGCCGTCGCGGTCCTGACACACCGTCGCCGTGAGCAAGTAATTTTTTTGTAGTTTCAAAGATTTTTTTGTTAGATGTGTAGTAATTTAGATGTGTAGGTCATAGATTTTTCTGTCAGATATTTTTTCATATTGTGTAATTAATTTGTTCATATTTTGTTAGATTTTTTCTCTGTAAATAGATTTTTTATGAAAAGATGTTTGTATGTTCATATATATGCATGTTTGTATGTGTGTTCATATATATGCAAAGATCGAATATGTCAAATTTTGTTCATATAGAATTTTTATGATTTTTCCTGTTGTAATTTTGTTCATAGAATTTTAATGATTTTTTGTTCATAGTATTTTCTTTGTCAATTTATTGTGTATGTATAGAAAAATTGTGAATGATAGAAGTCATTTATGAATATGTTCATATTTAGAATAGAAGAAAAAGGAAAAAAATAAGAAGAGAAAGTAGTTTACTTTTAGTTAGGAAAATAATAGAACTATAGTTAAACTACTTTATTTTACTATATATAGAAGTAGTTTGTTTTAGTAAGTACTACTTTATTTATTTGTAGTAAGTGCTTAGTAGTTGAACTAGTTGATTTAATTAATAAAACTACTTTATTTAACTATATATAGAAGTAGTTCCCAGCATCGACGTCGGGCGATGCCTATCCCGCATCCTCGCCGTAAATGCCGACTTGGCGGGGAGGCTTGCTTGATCAGGGCCATGTTCGGGACTGGGCTCCGCCGGCTGGTATTGGGAGGTGCTACCTTCCGGGGACGAGGGTTGGTGAGGAGGCAGCCCGTTGTTGACCCGATCCTTGTTTGGTGGCGGTCGCGTGGGCCAGTCACGGTGCCGAGGCTTCCGGACACCGCGGAGGTGGTACGTCACCGTGTCAGCGAGGAGGACGAGCATGTCCGTCGCTACATGGTTGCATTGGAGGGCAGGTTCGACAATACCTGGCACGTTCTTCAGGGATCTCACTGGAGCTATGATCCTGTGATGGTTCCTTATCTTTGGGTGTCCACCGCCCGCGTCGATACCCGTCGGGCGCTACGGTTCTAGTTGTATTAGTGATGCTATATTAGTGATAATATTCGACGATGTACGAACACCAAGAGATGATGTGTACTTTTGCTTATAATTATTGAATCATGCTAATTTGAATACTACTTTATTTTATGATTTGGTTTTGCTTATTTTATGATTTGGTTTTGCTTATAATTGAATGCTCATATTGGATAAGTTCTCATTCATTTGAATTATGAACATAGGCGGAAATGTCGTACTCGGACGATTTAAAACCGCCTGGGCTGTGCGACTGGTGCCAATGCATTTACCGAGGTATCTGCGACAGGTTCATTGAGCTGGACGAAGATCGGCGCTTCTGCATTAAGCTCGACGAGACCTTCGATGTTCATACGATGCACGCAACGCATTTACAATAGTTTTTTCGTAATTAATCATGACTTCAACTATTTTAATCATGACAATATTTTTCATCTTTTCCAATTCGACTAGCTTATCCCATGCTTTGCAAGATGCTATGTCTTGGAGAGGATGGGTTTTGAAGACCATGAAAGTTTGAAACCAAAAAATTATCCTAAGTACCCATCATGGTGTGGATTTTCAAGTAAAGCTGTACAATGCTCAGAGTGTAACCCATCTTGGTTGCAAAAATTGGGAAGCACTTTGCAAGATGTATGGTCTTGATGAGGGTATGCTTGTCACCATGGATCTTGGTGATCCTGCAATCGAGCAAGAGAGACCTTCGATTTGGGTCCTTGTGGATACACCTCCAATTCTTCCCCATGTGAGCTTAACATAGTTATTAAGTAATTTATATTGTTTATTTCAAAATAGTTGACAGCTTATTTCCATTGACAGCTTATTTTGATTGTTCAAAGAATGTGCGGAAGATGGTAGACAAAACCCACTACACCGATGGCTCGAATTAACTTATAAGGAGAAAAATCATCTGATAGCATTTTGTAGAGATCTTGAGAATTACAATGTCTACAATCGAACTCCTCAACATTATGGTCAATACGCGCCACTAGTGCACGTGTTGAACCATCTGTAACTACCATGGAGATACCCTGGTAAGATTTTTTACTATTACGACATCCGTGCATCTTTTTGCATACTTCTAAAACTAGTACATCATTGCTAACTAAGAAGTTATTACTATGTTTTTCAACAGAGAATCCCAGAGGATTGTGTGCCTCATTTGATGTATGAGAATGGCAGCCTTCATGTTTTGAACATATATCCAGGTCATACTACGAATCTCAACTGTCCATACCGGATTTCTAAAAGAAGTGGAGACATGACAACAAAAGAATGGAAAAAATGTATGGACAGTCGTAAGGAGCTTCTTGGAAGCAAAAAGCAGCGAAGGGCAAGAATTGGAGACAGGATGATAGCCATTCTTCATAATGGAGAGTCAGGGTCTATATTGTTTTATGCTATTTTACCTTAAGGGTGTTTAGGTCCTACCGACATCGATGATCATGTGCTAAGAACAATTATGTAGGGTTGGGTTCGATGACTATGAGGATGATGATCTTATGAATTATTATTAATAACGAGTAGAAGTTGTATGATGATGCATGATTAGTAGGACTTGTTATTATATATAATGATGTATGATGCGAGCATGCATGAGCATGTTATATCAGCGGGTGAAATGAACATAGCAGCAGCGTTGATAAACCAAGGACGAAGATATAAGAGAGGACACTTCTCTCTATTAGCTAGCTAATAACAACCTAAAAATAACCCCCAAAACCCCTAAAACAGCCGCTTTTCTAAAAAAAACATGGACTTTTGGTCCCGGTTGGAGCCACCAACTGGGACCAAAGGCCCCCCTGACTGGGCTCATGGACCGGCCACGTGGAGGCACATCTGTCCTGGTTCGTGTTCGAACCGGGACTAATTGGTGGAGGTATTAGTAACGACCCATTAGTCCCGGTTCATGAACCGGGACTAAAGGCCCTTACGAACCGGGACTAATAGGTGTTTTTCTACTAGTGAGTTGTTGCATACATATATGAACTGACACCTTTTTTGTCAATGAATTCTTGTAATATATTGTATTAGAACTACTACAGCAGTATCTATATAGTACCAAGCATGCTCATCACAGAAAGCATAGAATTCAGGAGATAGAAAGAACAAGCACAAAAGTAGAGGGGGTGTGTTCTTCACTGTTTGGTTTACAGGGGTGCCAATGATGAACTGAATCATTTTAGTTCCGTCTTCTCCCCACAGGTCTGAATCAAGAGCAACATTAGTTCAATTCAAAATAAATTGACAGTTTATGAATTCAGGTGTTGAGCAGTAACTGAAATCATCAAATAGACAACCCACTCAAGTGTCCTCCATGAACAGAATTAGAATACTACTATTACAACCAAACAAAAATCAATCATACAGCACACATAAACCATGATGTCAGGAGCTACAACAAATCAGAATGCGCAATGGACTTCACTGCCCTATCTAAGATTTTTGTTGCATTATCTCTTGTCCGTGTTACTATCAGTTCTACACCTCAAGATAAGTCAGGCAACTCCAAGCTTGCTTTCGCAACATTGTATTAGACACGTATGTTTAGTGCTGATTAATTACCTGATGATTGAGCAATTGATGGTTGGGGCTTTGCTTTCTTTTTCTTGCACAATAGTGGGTTTGGGCCCTGTAGAAGGACTATCAAAATGTTAATGGTGCCCACTAGATCATAACAAGCAAATATAGTCGTGCTCGTGCATATGACGAATATCTGAAAAACAATAGGTGAAGATACAACCTTTTGCTCTGTTTGTCAAGCAATTTCAGCTAGTAGTCCGCAAGCAATTTCATAACACCAGCTAGTGAAACATGTGAAGAAGAACTGAACTCAAAAAACAAGATATTTGGAGATGGAAGAAGGCATCCGACGTCGGGTGAACTTGCTACCCCTACTCCTGCGGACTGACGGCTCCAGTGAAGTGGAGATGATGGAGGCGGGGTTCACGAGCATCCGACAGACCATCGGACAGCGGCCGAGGCGCCTCCCCGCCGGATGGAGTGAAACACCAAACACTCACCTCTTATCTCTGAACGATAACCAGAATAGCTAATACTAAACAATTACTGAGAATGACATAGGGTCAAGACGTACTAAAGAAGAAAATGAGACTAAAGACTGGGAAACTAATGAAGATCCAAACTAGTATATTTTTTATCTATCATAAGAAGACAGAATTATGAACTGATGAAAAATTATATCATGAACTGATACACATAGTGTAGATATAATTTTCTCTAGACAAGTAAAAAGAAATTTCCAGCCAACCATTGTATTGTAGAGACTAATTAAGCTCTGTTTTTTTGGCCATCCAGCAACAACCTTCTTACACACATGGTGCACACAAACTATTATTGAGCATCAATGCTTGAGCGCAGGGAGGAAGGTGACCGGAGGCGGGGGAGGTAGGAGACCGGAGGCTGGGAGGAAGGAGACTGGAGGCGAGAAAGGGAGGAGGCTGGAGCGCGGGGAGGGAGGCGGCCGGAGGGCGGGGAGGGAGGCGGCCGGAGGCAGGGGAGGGAGGCGGCCGGAGCGCGGTGTTGGGAGGAGGTCGGTGCGCGAGGAGGAAGTTGGCCGGAGCGCGGGGGGAGGGAGGAGGCCGCCGTGCAGGGTATGGCGGGGCGAGCGGCTCCCAGTGATGTTGGAGGTTGGGCGCCGAGCAGCGCCAGGAGCTGGGGCGGGGAGGCACCGCGACCCGGGGAGGAGGTGGGACGGGCCGGCGCCGGGAGCTGGGGAGGAGGTGGGGTGGGCCGGCGCCGGGAGCCGGGGAGGATGTGTGGCAGGGTGGCGGCGCCGGGAGCCGGTGAGGAGGTGGGGCGGGGTGGCACCGCCGGGAGCCAAGAGAAGGTGGGAGCGGTGGGGATTAATCAGCGGTGGATGGGCAGAGATTAGGGTGTGGTGCTGAGGTTGATGGTTGACGGGCTGATTTTGAAAACCGGACGCGCTCCCTTATAGTGCCGAGGGTAACATAATAAAATTCTGTTACCGGTAACAGAATAGCCCTGTCCTATATATATTCTGTTACCGGTAATCAGTCGGCCTTATGACACAAGTTTGATGAGCAAGTAGCAACTAGGATGCCAGATGAGTAAAATTTATGGGCCGCTGCCCAACTCAATCCATAGACAAACCGAATTTTTGAACAGGATCTGACTCTATTTCAAGACAATTAACATGCTCCTAACAATCTGAATTCTTCCCCAACTTTCTTCCTAAATCTAATTCGAAATTAAATCACTCACTTGTTTCTTAGCATTGAAATGTATGAAACACTCTCACTTGTTTCTTGTAGCCTCTAGGTATGTATGAATATTTGAATTAGTTCTTCGCATCAACTTTGAGTGTGGGATGGTTCTAATACTTGGTAATTGCATCGCCAACGCAGACCCACAAATTTTCTCTGCCATCTATCCGCGGACACGGATGTGAGAGCCGAGCATCCAATGCTATCATGTATATGACTGCCAGTAAAGGGCAATTTGAAATTCAAATCTTGTCTGATCCATAGTGTGCGCCATATCACACCAGCGCCGGATCACACGCCCAATCACAACCAAAAAGAGGCAAGTATGCTTAAGTTTTTTACTTGCCCGGTCACAAAAAAAAAATTCAGTCCCATAGACCAGCACGCCCACCACCAGGTACGCCATTAGCACGCCATCCATCAGCCTTCAGCTTCATGAACGTTGCCTCCTTTGTGGCCTTCGCTTTGATGTGGTGATTTTGCCGCATCGCCAAGTTAATCTTCCGAGAGGGGGTGATGCTCAGACCCTCCAACACCTCCATCTCCGGTAGGTCCTGGTCCGGTACCATGTGTCGACGGTGGCTGCAAAGACGAAAGTGGGAGAAAAGGACGGGAATTGGGTGGAGAGCGCCGGATGGAAGAAGAGAGTGGGGGATTTTGGCGTGCAAACAGTGCGGAATGCTACAAAAGAGCGGGCTTCGCATTACATTTGGGTGGGACATTGGTTTAAGAGTTTGACGTGTCTCATGACTGGACTCCAAGACCCCCCGCGCCTACCGACACACACACACACACACGTTTGCCTCTAGTTTGAGGGGAAGACATGGTCCGAACCACTCGGTGGACCGATACATGCCCATGTTGGATAGCTTCCAAGATCTGGACCGTGCGGTCTGGACGTATGCGGACGGTTTGAGAGTCGGCATTGAAGATGCCCTAATTAAAATGGTTATGGCAACATCAGAGTATCATGACACTGTTCACACGAGCAGATAGAGCTAGTGCGCCATGTGATACCTACATAATGGTACCTCAGCTCATGGTAAAATCTTTTGCGCGTGTGCACTTACTTGGTTGAATCTGACTGTGAAGCTAATAGTATCTACATTTTCCTTTTCTAATTCTTCGCAAAAAGTAATTGTAATTCTAGTTAACGAGTGAACTGGTCCGTGTGGAAATCATTATACATTTTTGTTATGTATTTCTGGATTTTTAGTGAAAGTGTAAAATGTTTCTTTCCACAAGCTTAATTCCATTCCATCGTCAGAGTGATAAATGTGTTTTTAGAGACTTATAAGATGGAAATAAGGCTAGTAAATGTCCACCCACCTTCAGATATATAGGGGCAATTCTTTCAGTCCAGGGACCTCTTCCCTTCCTCTTCATATATACTACATACCCGGTCTTCACTTGAGTCACCAGCATGCAAACTCAACCACCTCTCCTTCACCCAAATAATTCCACACCGCAAATTTTTTTAGAACACATTGCAATTTTTTGATTTGAATAGTTTACTGTAATAAATATGAATAGGAAATAGAACTGAAGTCGCGAACGCATGAATGGGAGATACCAGGAGAGAAGCAAATATTAGTCCGACGTGGAAATAAACCACAATGGCTGGACATCCATGCCTTTGAATTTGTGCTAGGTACACTACATTAGTTGCAACCGAGTGATAGCTAGTTGACAGCTTGCATTGCCATCAAATCGAGCTACACCATAACCTAGAGTTGGCCTCTCTTTTGTTTCGTTTCTTTGTATCTCACGTCGACTTTAGCATCTCCAATAGCTCCTTCTATTTCAGGATTTTGGTTGGAATAAAATTTAAGACATCAAAAGGTACGTTTTTTTTGCACGACAAATGTCGCCTCCAACAGTTGCCCTATCATAGGACAACAACGTATACAATTTTCATCTATATTCATACATATTGCACACATACAAAGTACCAAACACATCTCAAATGAATCCAAAACAAACTACAAATTATTACATAGTTCATCAAATCCAAAACATAAATTGTTCATCAAGCTCAACAACAAAGTTTAGCACATACAACAAAGTTCATGACACAAATCAACAAACATAGAGATAAAACTGGGTCCGCTGTCAACCATGTCATGCCCACCACTCCTAGATGACATGTTTTTGAAGATCTTCGTGTGTATCGTCATCTCGAATGTCATCATAGATCTCAAGAAAGTAACGAAGTCGGTCTAGCCTCCGACTCGGCCACACCTGTTGTCCCATGAGGCCATGGACATTGTAGTCGAAATATTGTCTACACTCGTTCTCAATGATTATATTTGTGCAAGATCACGCCGGCTGTGATGATGTACCAAAGGATATCTTGACCCAAAAAGCTAGACTGTCCTTGCAAATAGCGTATTGGGATTGCAAAATCCAAAAGGCCCTCTCACATTTTCTAGCAGTCGCTTGAGCATTATGAAAGTAAAGTTCTTTCTTCCCTTCGTATTTTGAAAGTGGCTTCATAAAAGTACCCCACTCCAGATTAATCTCATCCGCAAGGTAATACCCGTAGTTGTATGTGCGACCATTGACTTTGAAGTTCATTGGCAGTAGTTCTCTATTGGCTAACTTAAAGAGAGGTGATCGGTGTAGCACATTGACATCATTCTAAGATCTAGGGATTCCAAAATAGACATGCCAAATGTCTTCTAATGTGACACGGCCTCAAGAATGATGGAAGCATCCATGTTGTGGCCTTTTAATTGTCGACGCCATGCTACAGGGTAGTTCTTCCACTTGCAGTGCATGCAATCAATGAGGCCAAGCATACCCTAAATCTTGTGAGACTTTTTCATCTCCAAAATTCTTGCAGTGTCCTAAGCATTGGTTCCACCACTGCCTTCGCAAATTATTTGAAGAAGAAGATTGAGGTGCTCTCTCCCATTGCCAATTTATCATGAACGTAATCTTCTGGAACACCATAGGTCATCATATGCAATGCGGTAGTGACCTTCTGTTCAGTGCTTTGTCAAAGCAATCTGGTGCAATTCCTCCTTTGCATGAAAGACCGATCATGTTGCTTCACAGAATTACAATGTTAATAAAGAAGTTCGTAGACATCCTAAACCGGCGTCAAAAGTACCTCTCTGGATAACAAGGATTTCGACAAAACTAGTTGTGCATCAATCTTTCGTCCGCATCTTTCTGTTTTGTCCGTAAAAGCTGTTGGCCAAAAAATGAAACCACCATGCTTTGGGATGTTGTTCTTGTGAATCAACAAGGCCATAGAAATATCTTCCTTCTCGGTCATGTCATATTCCGCATTTGACGAGGAATCATCACAATAGTTTGAGTCGTACGAACTCATCTACAAGACTAAAATAGGAAACTCCATATCAAGCTAATTCTAGAAGTGCACATAAAAATGCAAGCATCTTTTTACCTTTATAGGAACTAGTAGTGTGACCCGTGCATTTGCGCGGCTAGATTTAGAATATTTAGTTGCAATCAAATTGAATAAAAACCATGCTCATTATACTTCTACTACATTTGGATGTATCTACCTTTTCAGTTATAACTTGTGTCAACCAAGTTTCTTTCCTATAATGAATCTAAACATTTGTATCTCGTACTCCCATCTCATCCTACATATCCCTTGTACTACCCACCTTCTTTGTGGTTGTATTACCTTAAAGGCATCCACAAATTTGTCCCCCCCTCTCTCTCTCTCTCTCTCTCTCTCTCACTGTGTGTGTTTCTTGCCATGTCTTGCATTCATGTATATCTCTTCATCGTAAGGAAATGGGTAGTAAGTACCTTTGATGATTTGTTTCATGAATTTTTGTTCAAACACTATCCCTCACACATTATCTCTTTGTGAATCTAATCACTCTTCCACTATTATCGTAGCTTGCCCTCTCTTACAACTTCTCTCTATTGTTGTAACTTATAATTCCTGGTTCAACTGAAGCAACACATTTTTGAAGCACTGACCGTAGAACAAATTTTCTAAGGTATTTTTGGCATAACTGAAGCAACTTATAATTTCTGGTTCAACTGAAACAATACTTTTTTAAAGCACTGACCATAGAACAATTTTTCTACCGTATTTCTGGCATAACTGAAGCAACTTAATATGTACTGGACATGGCATGTCGCCTCCATGTCTATTGTCATGGTAACAACATCGTTGTTCTTCCCATAAGATGTGTTGCTCACACACGTTACACAATGACACTGCGATGCTCTCTCAATATTTTTCTCTGCCATGTCTTGATGAGCTCAACATGTTTTTCATACATCCAAGTATTTTCGAAATATTTAAGATTGTCATACATCAGCGGCGACCCTCGATTCAAGGATACCTCAACGCATCTTCGTCCAACTAATGTAAACTTATTTTCCTATAGCGATGAATTCATGCATGTTTATGTATTTGTCTACGAAGAATTCATGCATGTTTATACTGCTACAAATGTTGGTTGACATGTTGTTCTAACATTAATTTACATGCAAATAAGAAAAATATTTTTTTATATTATATTGTGGATATTTACCGTACATATACATTTTTCATTTTAATTATATGTAGTGTACCCATCTAATTTCTTATTTAGCTTACCTGCAAAGTAATTGCATTTTCATTATTGACATCATTATTAATGTCATCGGTTGTAAAAAAAATGCGCGGTTGTAATAATACTAAGTAATCTGATCATACTATCAGCATGCTCTTACGTTTGGTAGGACCATGAAAATCAGACACATTTGCCTAAAAAAATCAAACACGTGTATTTTCACTAAGGACACTCAAGTTCGACTAATGATTTTTGCATCATCAATTCCTGGGAACTTCTTCGCAAAAAAATAAATTCCTGGGAACTTTTTTTGCGGCTAATTCCTGGGAAGTTGAACAGGGACTCGGTCTCTTTTTTTTGGGCATGAGGACCCGGTCTCCTTTGTTTTGCATGAGGACTCGGTATCCTGCCCACATACGCCAAGTATTTATGTGACCTGGCCGTGTTTTTTTTCTCTTCAGTGTACACGTGATCTAGTTTGAGACAGTGTATTTATATGTCTCCTTGACACTTTATCTTGCTTTGCACCTTTCCATCATAACACGGGTGTATCAATTCTAGAAAAAAAAGACGTGTACGTGACAACTTCCTATGTTCCAAAAAATACATATATACAATATTTGTATGTAACGTTTAAATCTTTAATCTCAGCCCTTAATGTCCAAAATTAATGGTCAATATAGTCTAATCTGTGTGGATGAACGTAATGACTTGTTTAACTCTTGTTTTAATTATAAGTATAATTTTAATTATATAATAGATAGATAGATTCCATCAAACATCATGTGGATGAGGGCGAGCGGCGGTGGCCTTTCGCGGCAGAAAATCACCTCTGTCGGCCTACGGGGTGGATTTCCGGCCACGTGCAGGAGCCAAAATGCTGTGGTTGGGCGTTGCCGGGGGAGTCGTATGATTTTGCAACAACCTCCCAAGTGATATATATTTGCAACATGTTGCATTATAGGGCTTCCTAAATTTTGTTTCCAAAATTTTAATGATAGAGCAGTGTTGGAGGCTGATTTTTACCTCCATCTATCCTAAAAACGTCTACTAGCCTAAAATAGGTCAGTTATTGAAGATGCTTTTACATAAATCTTTTATGGAACACTGTTGCACCATGATAAATAAAATGTTCATGCAGCTTGACAACCTTACATTGGTGCTAAAAATTTTATTTAGCTATTTAGTGCTAAACTTTTTGAGAAAGAAGAGGAGCAGTCAATACTCTTGCCTTCATATAAGATGCTAGATAAGTCATCGTTTCCAACCGCTTGCCACACAGCATTTTATAGTGGAATATCTTATCTTTTTGAAGAAATAGCTTAGCGGAATTAAACAGGAACAAATGAACATCATCAACCATGGGATCAAAGTACCACAATATATGTGGTAAGCTTTTTGAAAGTTGAAACAAAAAATTGTGAGATAAAAGTGGGTGTACGGTCCTTCAGAGACGCCGGCGAGGCGGCGAGGAATATGACGATAGGTGTGCCAAGGTATGCGTGGTGCCCTTGCAGTAAGTGGACATAGCCGTTGCAAAACAGCCTGATCTCTAACGAGACAGCCATTGGCTAGTCGTCCAATGCGTCCGCGACCGAAAGGGTGCCGGGATGCATGGCACCGACGTTGCAGAGTGAGCTCGCTATCGCTGCCGGACAGCTCCAAGTCTCCTACCCTATGCCCAACTCGATCCACAGAACAGTCAAACTTCTCCAACACAAGATGACTCTGTTTGAAGGTATCATGTTCCAGATAATCTCAGTACTGCCCCATTTATTTATTTTACTGAATTTGAGTAAAAATCAAATCGGCCATTTGTTTCTTAAATAGCATCCCACTATTTGAAAAATTGTAGTTCTCCGCATCACCTTGGAATCTGGGGTGGTTCTAACACATGGCAATTAAAGTGGCGATAGAAAAATCAGAGCATTTATTTCAGGATGGAGGCAAAAGATCTGCCTCATCCATTAATTAAGATAGTTGCTCATCCATTCCAAATCCCTAGCCGCCACGGCTGTCGCCTAAGATATCCTCTACGTCGTCGTCTTGGTCCCTCTCCTCTACCCAGTCTGGCGACTTTGTCAGCAGCAAGAGGAGTGGGGACTTGTCCGTTTTATATTTCTTTTCCTTAGGTTCTATTACACGGACGAGGTGGCTGCGATGGCGTGTTGGAATAAGGTTTCTCTGGCCTCTCCCTACCTTGACAAGTAATCCATCCAACATAGAAATTTTCATGTTCTGTTGAAAGCACAATCAAGGTGATTGCAACATCATTGGCACAGTGTTGGAAAGGAAGAAGCAATGTTGAAATAAGTTGTTGTAAAATGTCTGTACAAAAACATCAGAATCACCCGTTGTTAGTGCTTAATAAAATTTACTAAGGGCAACCTGGTGCACGTAGCTCCCGCTTGCGTAGGGTCCGGGGAAGGGTCCGACCACTTTGGTTCTATAATACGCAACCTTTTCCTACATTTCTGCAAGAGGTTGTTTCCAGTACTCAAACACGTGACCTCATGGTCAAAAGCAACAGCTTGACAAAATTTACTAAAAGAAACAAAATAACTATACAATACAATATCACTACAAGAAGCAATGTTAACAGAGATTGAAACAAAATTGTAGTAGTGGTTGAAGCAAGGCATTGAGTTATGACTATACAATAAAAGAAACATGCGCCAGCAGTAGTCAAAACTAAAATTATTATATAGTAACATAAACATGAAACTATAGTGGTTGAAGCCAAATTTCACTATGAGTGAAATATACGCAGTAAACAAAAGTTGGAGCAATTTTGACACGAAATAATAACTTTATAAGCACACCAGAACTATTAAATTTTACATTAAAATGGCAAACAAATTGAAACATATCAAATATTTGCTAAATTAAGAAGCATATTGTAGCTGCGACCTACATGTATATAAGAAACCCAAAGAAGCAACAAAGAGTCATGAAGCAAGTGACATCGCAATTTATATGAGATGATTTTATTTCAAAATAAGATGATAAATTTGACTGTATTTCACAGTTGACGGGAATCGAGAAGAAACGTAACATATGACAGTTGAGGAGCGAGGTGTCATTTTAAATTGTTGGCCGCACATGCTGCCATTGCTATTAGGGAAGCATATGTGCACGAGGTGAGCATAAGAAGTAGCCTCCCCATAGACATTACCCCTTGCCAAGTGGTGATGGCGTCACTGCCGCCTACGGATGTGCATCGGGCAGTCGAGACAATGACCCACAGACGTAGTGGTAAGTGAGGGCATACCTGAGAGGTGGTGAAGAACGGTTTTCCGGCCTACTGGAGGTGGTGCAAGAGGGAGAACGGTGAGAGGACACAGTGGAGCGAGGAGGATCTCGTTGGTTGAATGAGGAAGAATTGGAATGAAAAACTCTTAACGAGGAAAGCAGTATTTGAAGGTAGTAAAAGATGGCAGGTTTTTAGAAAGACCTCATGTACTTCAAATATATATCCACCTTTCACATAGTCATTATAAATACCTATATTTGAAGAATATATATTCTACCTAGAGTGTATTTGAGACAGACTTTTTTAACACCATATGAATCCGTTTCAAATCAGTTAGCATGTTCCTAGGCATTCATGCTGCCCCGACTTTTTTTTTCTTCTGAATCTGAGTAGAAACAATTCTCTCACATCATTTCTCTAGCTTCTAGATATGAAAAATTTTGAAGTTCTTCGCACCAATTTTGAGTCTGGGATGGTTCTAATACTTGATAATCAAAGTGGTAACAGAAAAATTAGAGTATCATGACACCAGAGACGTGATCAGGTAGAGCTAGTGCGCTATGTGATCATACATAATGGTAATGCAGCTCACGATCAAATCTTTGGCAACGTAGACATATTGGATTAGCTTGGTCGGGCTTATTGAAATTAATAGTATCAACTTACAAAGGTCTTGCTAGGAGCAAGGGGAAAGGTGAAAAAACAGGGGCGAAGCCCTGCCAAAAGGATTACTCATGCGCCTCCAACATGAGGCGAACATTTTCTGCGATTTGCGTTACCACACCCACAATGCTGCATGATTTAACTTCGAAGGTTCTTCTGTTTCTTTCCGTTCAAATGTGCCACAAAATATAGCCAACCAACTGAATGTTGGTCTACCTCGTGTCTGTAGGGGATTTATATGTATTCTACTCCACCAGCCCCTGATAGAGTTTGCGATCAGCCCTGAGTCATCATTTCTGGGTTCGTGGAATTGTAGGAAGCCAAGAACTACACCGCAAATGGGCATGAGATCATCAAGTAATTGACAGTTTGAATCTTCGGGAATCCAATATGTCGGGGCGACAATTCACTTGGGCCAATAATAGTCTGGTGCCGACATACGAGAAACTCAATCGGGTACTCATGGGTACCGAATGGGAACTAAAATTCCCTCCGGTAACAGTGCGTGCCCTAGAGCGTATTGAGACACTTTCGGACCATGCACTCATCGTTCTTGAGTCTAACTTTGCTAGTCCTCCCACTGCTTGCCGCCCATTCAAATTTGAATTGGGATGGTTACAACGTGATGGCTTTGCAAATATGGTTAAGAATGTATGGTAGAGGCCCACCATTAGTCGCACACCAATTCAGAGATGGAACGTCAAAATTTGAGCCGCAAGGCATTTCCTAACTGGATGGGCGAAACACACCAGTGTCATATATAAAAAAAGAAAAGCAGTGTCTTTCCACTATTATTGATGACCGTGACAAAATCGTAGAGAATCGCACTTTGTCACAACATGAGATTGACATAAAAAAATCAATCCAATGAGAAAATGGCACGTCTATTGCGAGAAGAGGAACTCAAGTGGTACCGAAGATCCGGCGCCCAATTCTTTCTCGAGGGAGATAGCAATACACGTTATTTCCAATTGGTTGCCAATGGGCGACACCGAAAGAAGTGTATTTTTAGCCTCGAACGGGATGAGGGACAGATCGAAGGCCAGGAAGAACTTCTGGGATGTCATCAAGACTGACCTAATGGAGTTGTTCAATTATCTTCATGCTGGCCAACTTGACCTATCCAGGCTAAATTTTGGAGAGATTTGTTTTGTTTCCCAAGACAAAGGAGGTTGTAGGGATCCAACAATACAGACCGATATGCCTCCTTAATGTCAGCTTCAAAATATTCACCAAAGTAGCGACTAATAGGCTCAATGTGGTTGCTGACCATGTTGTTCGGCCATCCCAAACGGCTTTCATGCAAGGAGGAAATATACTCGATGGAGTAGTTATCCTTCACGAGACCATTCACGAGATGCACCAGAAGAACATGAGTGGGGTAGTATTGAAAATTGACTTTGAAAAGGCATATGATAAAGTCAAATGGTCGTTTCTACAACAGAACCAGAGAATGAAAGGTTTCTCCAATAAATGGCGTGAGTGGATCCAAAATTTCATTACTAGAGGCAGTGTGGCAATCAAAGTCAATGATGATGTAGGCCATTACTTCCAGATGAAAAAAGGATTACGTCAAGGTGACTCACTGTCTTCAATGTTATTTAACATTATCACTGACATGCTGATTGAAAGCGCCAAACAGGATGGTCAAATTGCAGGAGTAGTGCCCACATCTTGTCGATAGAGGATTCTCTATCTTGCAATATGCCGATGATACGATTCTTTTTATGGAACATGACCTTGATAAGGCGAGAAATCTGAAACTTCTGCTTTCAGCTTTTGAGAAAATGTCAGGCTTGAAAATCAACTTCCATAAAAGTGAATTGTTCTGTTTTGGAGAAGTCAAGGAGACGGCTGCACAATATGCTGACTTGTTTGGATGTGCACAAGGCAAATTCCCGATTAAATATTTGGGAATGCCGATTCATTATCGGTGCATCACTAATGCGGAATGGAAACATGTTGAAGAGCGATTGGAGAAACGATTGAGAAGTTAGAAAGGAAAATTGCTCTCCCTTGGAGGACGACTAGTTTTGATCAATTCTGTCCTCACCAACATGGTTCTCTACATGCTCTAATTTTTTAAACTACCCAAAGGGGTTCTGCAAAGACTGGATTACTTCAGATCCATATTTTTTTGACAAGGAGTCAGTAAAAAGAAAAAGTATAGACTAACCAAATGGAGCGTCGTTTGCCGGCCGAAAGACCAAGGAGGCTTAGGTGTTCGGGACCTCCAGGTCAAGAATGATGCCTTACTCATGTTCAAGCTACTTACGGAGGATGGTGTTTGGCAAACTATGCTACGCAACAAGTATTGGAAGCCCGGTGGCTCACGTTTTTGGGCTGGTCTGATGGCGGTAAAAAAACATATTTTCTGTTTCGGATCCTTCGCGATAAAGGACGGCTCGAACATACGTTTCTAGGAGGACAAGTGGCTAGGAAATACCACTCTCCGAGAGCAATACCCAGCCTTGTACCGCATTGTACGCGATAAGAATGATACTATTGCACATGTGATGACCACTTCCCCGCCAGATATATCATTTCGGAGGGATTTGGTTGGGCCCCGTCTTGTGTCATGGCAACATCTTCTATCCCGTTTGGATTCGATTAACTTGACACGAGGGCGGGATGTGTTTCGCTGGAATCTTACTACATCTGGGTCCTTCACAGTTGACTCTATGTATCGTGCACTATCGCACACAGAGATTCCAGTTGCCAATAATAAACAAATCTGGAAATCGAAGATGCCACTAAAAGTTAATATTTTCATGTGGTATCTTCGGAGAGGAGTTGTGCTAACTAAAGACAACCTCGCTCGACGCAACTGGAAAGGAAGCAAGAAATATATTTTTTGTACCCATGACGAAACAATCAAACATCTCTTCTTTCAATGGAAGTTTGCGCATTCTACTTCGCCAGTTATCCAGATAGCGTCAAATTTATATCCACCAACAAGTGTTACCAATATGTATGGTGACTGGCTTGATGGAATACCAATTACTTTTAGTATGCTAATACGGGTGGGAGTGTCTGCCTTACTATAGCCGCTTTGGCTATGTAGAAATGGTTTTGTTTTTTATGGCAAAATCTCTTCTTCTATGCAGGTTATTTACCGTTGTACGCACTGGCTTCGTATGTGGTCTACTCTGCACCGAACGGAGTACCAACCATTGTTCTAGGCGGTGTGTATGCTGCTGGAGCGGGTGACCAGGGAAGTTTTTACCCAACATAGATGGCAGCATAATCTCCGAATCGGTCCACCTTCTCCGTCGACATAGGCATAGTTTCGGCCCCATATGGCTTTACTATTGCCACTTTGTCATTTTTATATTTTTTATCAGACTGTTTGTCTGATGGCTGTGTACATCTTAGCTATACAGAGGCCGGGTGTCGCTCTTTATGCTTTATATCCGCTCGATGCTACATTTTTAGTTAATAAAAGCAACCTTTATCTGAAAAATGAGATCATCAAGTGAGCCGCAGACTCCAACACGAGATCGCAGCACAAATAGGGCTGCTGATGAGTTCAACCCCTCTTTAGAAGACGGCCAGCTGTCTAAATTTTGTTTTGTGGCAGCAAGCAGAGGAACAATCTGTTCTTTCCTTCGACCTTGGTACTTCATATGTGTGGAAATAGTTGTAGCTTTTTTTAGGGTCTGTATCTGTTCCCTAAGAGCGTGAGCTAGTTCTCTCCACAAAATTAGCTTTCCGCACCTTGGTGAAATGCAGCTGGACCAGCTAGCTATCTTTTTGACGGGGACTACCTAGCTAATTCACTTGAAATAGCTAATTTAATAAATGCCAATATCTGTAACCAAGTCAGTTTTTAACCGAGATAGAAGTAGATGGGCGATATATGCATTGTTGGAGGTTTATAAGATGGAAATAAGACTAATAAATGTAACACCTACCACAATTCTTTCCCTTCCTTTACATATGCCACGCCTTCTGCATCCGACCTCAATCGTTTCACTCTCATTCACACAGTGGAACATCATGATAATTCGATTTAGGTGTTTTACCTTAGTATAAACTAGTCATCAACCCGTGCGTCCACACGGTCTAGTGATTTTCAAAACATGAATGTAGAATAATATAGTTGGAGTACGAAATATATTATAACTTGGAATGCAATTTCGAATATCTCGCAAGTAATCATTATACACAACATATAGAAACATTATTTACATGATGTGACAATAAAATTGGAATGTGGTACTAAAATATGGATTTTTAAGAAACTCTTAGAAGGAACCACATACCCAATAGAGAAAAAAGAGCATCACATATTAGACGTAATGAAAATTAGAACCTTATTTTAATATTGTACATATATTTCCTAAGAATAAAACATGGAATCATGCATGGCTATTATAGATGAGGAATGTAGTTATTTCTCTTCAACTTGGAGGACACGGATCATGAAAATCATTATCGGGCTACTGTACCTTCGTTGTGATTATATTAGGTTAAAAATTATTAGAATATACTATTGGTTAGTACAAAGTTTCCATTTTCTGAGAAAGGTACACGCTTTCATCAGCCTAAAAGCATAATGAAGTATCGTGAATGAAATTTCTCTAAAGCGTAACCTCATGAGAATCCTTTTGACACCAAAATTTAGTTCTCTAAGTTATGTTTTTTATGTTAACACATGCATGATTGATCAATCACCCCCACCGCGTGTTCTGCACATCACAACTACCTTGCTACTCCTGAAAGGAATATCCTTGCAATATCCATGCTCTTAAAACCCTTAGTAGCAAAGTACTACAAAATTATAGAAATTCACAACAGAAAAACTAATGCAAGAATCATTAGATGCCGTAACATGATTTCATTTCTTCCTTGTGAACTTCCGATATGAGGACATCTTATTAATGCCGTAGATTTGCATTATTTAAATATATGAACAAACTTAAACAAACCGGTACCTTATGAGATACCTGATATGTGATACTTATTTCCGTTGTGACAGCTAATATGTGATAGTCATTCTTCTCGAACATCACTAACAACTAAGGTGGAAATGGTTGAAATTATCAAGGTCTACAAATCCTGAGTAGCAAATTATAAGCTGGCACAATCTTATTTTTCTGGTAAGTTATTATCTGTGAGCTGCAACTAACATATGGTAAAAAAAAACAATTTTATTGCAAATCGTAAACTGAGCACTCTCCTTAATACCGCGGGAGAATGTACTAAATCATATCAAGCCTATTTCTCATACAAAGTGACACACTGTGTAGCCCACAAAACATGCACAGGGAGAGCGAAGTAGCTAAAATGAAAAGGAGCAAATGCGTGGAACTTCAGCTGATTTTCGCCAAAACTTCGTCTTCTACTGTTTGATCATATTTGTCTCTTTCTTTGCGTAGATGCCTCACTGCGCCCATGCTTGCTACAGCCATGCCTTTTTCTTCTTGAGATGCGGGCAACCGGTGATTGACGGTCAATGGATGGTGGTCACAAAGATCAAAAAGGTCAAACACCAAAGGACTACGTTTGTACCGGAGAAGGATAAACACTACAGTTGATACCTACGATTGGAAAGCGAGCATGCACTTACCACAAAACACGAAGGAGCTACGTTTATACAGGAGAAGGAGCCGAGTACAGATCTCAAAAGCCGTGTAGTTGATGGCTGCATGAGCTACATTTTAGACGAAGCAAACTTGAGTGGGCGTGGCACTGCAGTTGATGGCCGCATGAAGTATCTTTTGGAGATGAATCAAACTAAACTGACCGTGGCACATAATCTGGAGATGTCATGGTTATCCATCGGCCGGTTGGAACTCTTCGCCGCTAGATCGGTAGAAGGTTTTTCTTTCTTTCTCATTTATCTCTTTTTAGAGAATAGTGGAAGCATATCACGAAGTCAATATAGATGGACACCCATATTCAGAATGCCATATAATTGGGTCTGTTGAATCCTGCATCATGCATAACAAAACACAAATTTTAGGAGTGCACTATTCAGTTGATAAACTTGTATATAATGCAAGTTCTGTAGTCTGAACCAAAACAACACAACAGAAAGCAAAAGCCTGTAGATTATTTTGACTTGACCTAATAACCAATATGATATGAAATTGCTTGAGACAGTGGGAACCTCCTAAATTTATCTCCTGGATCGTCACACAAATCCTAAATACCATACTGGCAAAATATATGTGAAATTGAATTAGTGCATATTTAGAGGAACCGAAAGAACCAAATAAATGGAGAGTGGACCTATAGGCCAAAGGTATGACAAAAACGTAAAATATAATGATGCTTTTATTACATTGAAAACAGTACCCAGAAGAAAATTTTCAACTATTTTAAGCGTATATCGAATCTTCTCATGAAAAAAAAACCAAGGGTGTTGAAAGATTTAATTCTTTTTTCCTGCAATGATAGGGGGGTAGCAGCTTTGCACAACAACACAGCAAGCATAAATATTATGAAATAGTATGTGCAAAGGTGTTAGCTTCTATGTTATTTTTACAGAAGGGATGTGGTCTAAATAGAGAATAACAACAACTTCTTAATAACTATGAGATCATCTAACCTCCTATGCGCATATAATCTAGTTTGCAACTAACATTTGATTAGCTCAAAATATATGTGAATTTAGGATTAGAGTCATCCTGAATCAGAGACCATATAGGTTAGCTTCTTACACACCTTTGGACCTTTTCGCTTTTAGCTTGGCATAGAAACTGTAAACAATCTACAACGTAAGGCAGGCTGGAACTTGATCTGAACAGCATCAAGCTAATCACTATGAATCAGCAACTATACTTTGAAACCAAAGCCACATAGATCTCTATGAAAATATAAAGGCTCTCCTGTTAGGATACTACAGCAGTTTTTTTACTTGAGAAACAAAGCACCAACCACTGATTTGGTTTGTAGAGACGGAAGAAACGGTGATGGTTAGCACTTGCTGCATAATATATGCAGAAATAAGAAGGCATGAAGATGAAAAAACGTGGCATTTTTATTTTCCATACAAAACTACTAACAGTGTTGAGGCGATGAACAACTTCCCGTTCAACATTACCATGGGGTTAACTTGAGCATGTTTTTATATCTCCCGTGTTGCTTCAAATAGATAATGCTGAGGTGCAATCTTTTTTACTTCTTGAACGCATAAATTTCCATGTCTGCAAAAGCATACAAAAAAACTGCAGACAACACTATAAATAAATAAAAATCACCAGAACATTTGTTCTTTTATGATGGACATGACCTATTGGATAATTAGGGAATCATAAAATTTAGAGTACATATCCAAGTCAAACCTTTAGTTTTTTCCTATATGAATCAGAGAGGAGAACACTGAAGAAACCCACCTAAACGACTCATCCAGTTTCCAACAACATAGGAAGAGGTGCTTGGCTTTGTTGGGCAGAAGTACTGTCATATCTTCGATGAATTGAAGCCTGCGGATAGGTAGCAGGGGGACGACCTGGAAGAGCAGTGCTACGGATCTGTGGAAACATCTTTGGCGAACTGAATCCACTAACTGGATTGTATGGATCCTACAACTCTTATTCGCAGTTACATGTATCTAGATAGGTTTGTAACTAAACACACATCATCAAAATCCTCCAAAACGAAATCCACATGTTTCACTTGTTCTTTAAGATCAAGTCCCGCTACATAAAAATTCCTAAAAATAAAAACCTACTGCATCCTTGCCAGCTCCTTAATTACCTGCAATCAGTCTATCATAGTTCTCCGACTCTGCAGCTTCCCCAGCAATGGCATCTGTCCGATCTGATTCAGGTAGCAGCTCCATCTCCGCTGCATTGTTTATCGTGGGTTGCGCGGTTTGGTTGGGGCATGATATATAAGGAGATTGAAAGGACTTTCTCCTCCCCCAAACAGGACCGCAGTTCTGCAGCGTAGTTGGGGGAGTTGAGATCTCTGCGTGAAGATGAAAGGGATCGCAAGAAGCTCAATGAATCGTTTTGCATTAAGACCGCAGAAGATAGGAAGGGAGGAGGAGAACATGGAAGTGCAGGGCTAGGGATGTGGATGATGCATACGTGCCTCATGGGATCGATCAAAGGAGGAAGAATTCCACCCATAGATTTTTTTTACATTAGATGGAGCATGACGTGGGACAGTAGGTTAGGACTCTTTTTTTTACATTAGATGGAGCATGACGTGGGATAGTAGGCCAGGACTCCTTAGGTGTCTCATGGACGGCAGTAGATAGTTAATACGGAGATCGGATGGACAATAATCTTAGTTTTGAGAATTAACGTGGTCGCTCATGGACGGCTGTAGATAGTTAATACGGAGATCGGATGGACAATAATCTTAGTTTTGAGAATTAACGTGGTCGCTTCTTTGGTGCCTCCAATTAGTAAATATAAGATATAAGATATAAGATAGGTTACTTCCGACAAAAGCTTAAGAGAGGAAGTCTAGAAAACAGGCATGAAGTTAAGAACACGTATAAATAGGAGATAACAGCAAAGGAGCGAATGTTTGTCCTGCATGGAAGTAAATATTATTTGACACTCGTCCACGGCACTGCGTTGGAGCTAGGCGCAACACACCGCAACAGAGTGGTTGCTATGGCGTCGAGATCTCTCCGACCAAAATGTTCGAGTAATACGATTGGTTCTGAGAGCACTCGTGCGACAGATGATGGATCGACATTGATGACGACCGTGCACTGCAAAATGGCATCCATGGCCCAGAGAGTGCGGACTGTAGTGCCTTTCTGGCCATCCACCATTGGATGCTTTGGGGACTTGCGGAGCAAACAGAATAGAGCAGTGTTCCAATTTGGCAAATCAGCCTGTTTTCTCTTTCCAAACGAGTTGAAAATGACAAGCCATAGGTTCCGCTTCCCAACTGTTGGAATAACCACGACGTGCGTGGCACTGTGTCCGGCTCGTACACAGAAACAGTCACCAGATAGGATTAGAAGTAGAGCCCGAATAGGTTAGCTTCTAGTCTATCTTGAGCATATTTATATGCGTATATCAGCTAGGATAGATCAAGTCCATAGCTAGCTAACTTACTGCTAGTACTAGTATACGTCCTATCAAAGAATCGATCAGGACAACTTGGTGCTAGCTTTGCACTGCGTTGCATCTGGCTAGAAGTACTCGGCGACGTGGTCTGGGCCAACAATTGGTATCAGAGCAAGGTTGATCTTCTAGTAACGGGAGATCATGTCGGACGACGAGGATAAGACCAATCAGCTGGCGGAGTACACCGGTGCGGCTAAAGTAATTGTTGCTCCGGTGAGATCGGAGTATCCACGATTCGACCGTGGGAACTTCGTGGTGTGGGCGACCATGATGGAGTGGGCGCTCGAGGCCAATGAGCTCTGGGAAGCCGTCGAACCCGGGCGGCATTTAGTACCTGAAGGGTGGTGCCTTGTATCGGAAGGATCGCCAGGCTATCACGGCCATCTGCTCGGTGATGCCGGTGGACGTGCAGCAGCATCTAATCTCAAAGAAATCAGCGAAGGAAGCATGGGACACGCTCAAGACATTGCATCTAGGGCATTCGCATGTGCGAGAGGCGAACTTGCAAACTTTGCTGAAGAGTTATGAGAATCTGAGGATGGGAGAGGATGAGACGGTGGACGCCTTTGCAGCGAGGGTCGCAACGATGGTAAACGGGATTCGTGGTCTCGGAGAGATGTTGGAGGACATCTCCGTGGTCAGGCGTTTCCTACGTGCCGCTCCACCGCGCTACATGCCGATTGTGTCAGTGAACGAGCAATGTGTTGATCTCAAGACTCTCACTTTGGATGATCTGGTTGGTCGCTTCAAGGCCCATGACGAGCGGATGAAGCTGAGTTATGGTGATGCAAAACAGGATGAGTACCCGATGCTAACGCGTGCTCAGTGGCTTGCATTGGTTTCCAAGGAGAACAATTTCGACAAGTCGTCCGGTAGCGGCGGAAAGTACCGTCCAACAAAGGACACCGACGAATAGTCGGAGAAGCCAAAGAAGAAAAAGTTTGACAGGAGGAACATCCGCTGCCACAACTGTAATCTGTTCGGGCACTTCAAGTTGGAGTGTAAGAATCCCCCGAGGGAGAAGGCGCTCATGGTCCAGCAAGGAGATGAAAGTGACATGATGTTGATGTGTGAACTCATGGACAACGAGGATCCAGTTCTTCAAGTGTCGGCTAAAGAAATTGTCTCGCTCCGTGAAGAAAAAGTTCGCTCTTAAGATCGTCGTTCGGAAACTCGTGTCGATGCTACGGACGTGGGCGGTGATTCCGAAACTTACGTCGATGTTATGGGCATAAGTGCTAACTTAGCTCGAGCGAACGCAGCAATTGCCGCGTGTGCTCGGCCATGGAGAAGCAGTCTTCGTACGATGCGTCCAGAAAAAATAAAGGCGTACGTGGCGCCGGAAGTCCACGAAGAAACAAAAGCTGATGCTATTACTTGTGCAAAGACAGAGACACATGTTGCAAGAGAAAACACAGACATGGGTGTCGTGACTGTTGGGGCTGGTGCATCAAGTACAGGTGCAGCTATGGTACAAACACATGGAGTTGGTGGCCAAGGCGTGGCACTTCATGGCTCAGCCAATGGACAACCAAGAAAGTCCAAAGGCAGCAGTTGCTACAACCTAGCAAGCGGGGCAAGATGCAGCCCAGGAACGGGCCGTGACAGCAGCCCAGCAGGATGGCATGAGCCAGCACGTGAAGCTGAGCGAGCGGCTTCATGCATGGCACCGGCGTATTCAAAGTCAGAGGATACAATGGAACAGTGTTTGCTTGTTTCGCCAAAAGCAATATGCAGAGCAAAAGGTGATGTGTCGCTCCTGAAGGTACAAGGAGCCGCGCAAGCAACGTCGCCTCCGAAGGCATTGGAGGAATAAGAAAAAAACATCATCACCTACAGCCATAATGCTACGCCCGGTGTTCGACATACATCCGGAGAAATTTCTTTGGAGAATAGACCTGGAAAAGATGCAACGAAGTGGGTGGCGGTGTCTAAGCGCCGAGGAACTGGCGGATTTCGAGGACGCAAATACGAAGTGGTGTTGGCGTCGCGCTATGGAAGAGAATTAAGGTCGATCCACGATAACAATGCATGGAAGCTTGTGGATCTTCCCAACAATGAAAAAGCCATGTATCTCAAGTGGGAATTTATGATCAAGAGAGAAGCCGAAGGGTGCGTGAAGCACAAAGCGAGGCTAGTAGCCAAAGAGTACATGAAAGAGGGAGGTGTGGAATTCGAAGAAGTGTTCGTTCCCATTGAAAAGATGGAATCAGTGAGACTACTCATCGCTCTCGCGGTTCAGGTATCATGGAAGATACATCACATGGATGTAAAATCCGCATTTCTGAATGGCGAGTTAGAAGGAGATGTCTACGTGAATCAGTCACCGAGATTCATCAAAGAGAAAGAAGAACACAAGGTACTGAAGCTACACAAAGTCTTGTACGGGCTACGGCAAGGCTCTCGGGCGTGGAACATCAAACTTGATCAGATGATGATTTCTCTTGGATTTGAGAAAGCCCCGCTAGAGTATGAGATGTACAAGAGAGGTGAAGAAAGGGATCGTCTACTAGTTGGAACCTACGTCGACGACCTGTTGATAACTGGAGCAGATGAAGAGGTGATTGCAAAGTTCAAGCTACAAATGAAGGAGTTTTTCAAGATGGATGATCTTGGTCTTTTGAGTTACTACCTCGGGATCGGGGTATATCAAAAGCCGGAGGGGATCACACTATGCCAGGAGGCATATGTAAGGAAGGTACCTGAAAGCCGTGACATGAAAGATTGCAATCCCATTGTCGCTTCAATAGAACCTTGTCTTGAACTGAGCAAGAAGGAGATGGTGAAACTACTCAGCCATAGTGGTAGTGACAAGGAAGGGATTGTTGACGACCATAAGAGTACCTCGGGCATGGCATATTTCCTTGGTGGAAGCGTAGTGAGCTGCCTATCACGAAGACAGAAAGTGGTGACATTGACTTCAAGTGAAGCAGAGTGTCAAAGTGTGTGGCTAGGACGGCTACACAGTGATCTCATGGATCGAGATCTGAAACAAGTGGTGCTTAACGTTGACAATGAGTCTACAACTTTCCTACGAGAGGATCCAGTGCGGCATGATAGGAGCAAGCACATTGATACGATGTATCACTACATAAAGGACTTTGTGGAAGACGGGAAGACGAAGGTCAACTACATTTGCACCGATGATCAGCTGGCGGACATCAAGACCAAGACTTTGGATCGAGAGAAGCTCTTGAAGATGAGAAGAAGGATCGCCATCGAAGCTGTGACGTAACGACGTCGTGTTTAGGGGGGGTAATTGTTGGAATAACCACGACGTGCGTGGCACTGTGTCCAGCTCGTACACAGAAACAGTCACCAGATAGGATTAGAAGTAGAGCCTGAGTAGGTTAGCTTCTAGTCTATCTTGAGCATATTTATATGCGTGTACCCCTACTCCTTGTACTATCGATTTGTGAAAGTAATACAGATCCAAACAGTCACGATACATGCCTGTGGCAAAATGCCGGCGTCTTCTGTGTGCATACGTATTGTGCATCAGCTAGGATAGATCAAGTCGATAGCTAGCTAACTTACTGCTAGTACTAGTATACGCCCTATCAAAGAATCGATCAGAACAACTTGGTACTAGCTTTGCACTGCGTTGCATCCGGCTAGAAGTAGCTTTGTTCGTCGTTCGTCATCATCGGTCGTCGCCTATCGCCAGAAAGTACTCGGCGACGTGGTCTGGGCCAACACCAATAACCCCGGACTATTTGATTTGAGCGTCCCTATCCAACACTGTCCGAACCGTCAGCCATAGAAAGTGACGCGGCAAGCTTGTGCTGTGTGCGTCAGTACCCTACCGTAACCCGCGGCAAGTTGACAGGTTTGAGACGTTCCAACCTGACTAGAGCGGTCGGGGCAGACGGCCAGACCCATGCCATTCACTCTGCTTCTCCACTATATATATCAAAACAGACACAGGAGGAAGTCAGCAGCTCCACGAGCAGAGGAGCCGACACCCGACCCAGCACGGCTAGGAGAGAGACAACATGCGTCCATCACGGGATCTTCGCCTCGCCGTGCTCCTCTTCTGCACATCCGTCCTCCTCTCGGCCGTCCCGACGGCGAGAGCCCAGCAAGAAACCAACAATGAGGAGGAGTTCAGCTACTCGCTGGACGCGGAGAATGGGCCGGCGTATTGGGGGGGCAAATTTGACAATTTTGACTTGTGGATAAAATCAAATCACAAAATGGACTGTCCGTGAAACTATTTCACGCGGCTAACCTTTTTGTGTGACGCCCGACACGAAGGCGCCACACTACACTTTGCAACGCCTCATAGATAGGCGCTACACGCCTGGCCAACGTTGCACCCCAAACTGCCTAAAAGTTGCTAAGTCATTGTGCAGAGCCTACGACCTAGGCGCTGCACTGTATAGTCTGACGTCTAGCTCTCAGGCGCTGCACTAGTGGTTGCATTACAAAATGAAGCAACCACTAGTGCAACGCCTAGAAGCTAGGCGCCACACTATACAGTGTGGCGCCTAGCTCTCAGGCGCTGCACACCGACTTAGTAATTTGAGGATCACACGGGTGCGACGCTGGCCAGGCGTGTAGCGCCTATCTGTGAGGTGTTGCATAGTGTAGTGTGGCGCCTTCGTGTCGGGCGTCACACAAAAAGGTCAGCCGCGTGAAATAGTTTCAAGGGCAGTTTATTCCGTGATTTGATTTCGTCCATAGGTCAAATTTATCAATTTTGCCGCACTGGGGCGACATCAAGGAGGACAACCATCAGTAAAATATTTCATTTCTGGAAACAACCATCAGTGAAATATTTAATTTCTGGACCATATCCCAAATGATGGCACACATGTCAAATAAATTAATTCAATTCTGAAACTTAGCAGTTGCCATGGAGCTGCCTCTATATACAGATCCTTTGATTTGTTATCACAAAGAATCTTCCCACCGGTTTCGTCTTTCCTTCATTTTTGATTGATCTGAATTGAAATCGGTGGCACACATGCCAGCTAGATGCATGCACAAGTCCTATCATACCCTATGCATGGTTGGTGAATGGTGTGAGAACTGATATATATTATATCGGAAACTTATCTCTTTTGAGGACAACCCAAGTCTTGCTATTCTCCTGGTGCGTTCAAATCTTGTGTTTAAGAACAATACAGTCTTTAGACTCCTGTGAAACGGTAGACCTTAACCGCGGACATCTAGAAATTCCAGAATGACATGAAAGCCGCCTTCAATTTGGTTGATCTCCACACATGGACTATAAATTTTTGTACTGATTTTACTTCCACTGTGCAGGATATGGAAAAGAACGCGGGGCCCCGTGACAAGGTGAACAGCCGAGATATCAGCATGTTCTGACCTTTTGAGTAGAATAGACATTGATTATTCACTAGGGTCGATAATCCACTTAATTAGTTTGCTGTTACAGCTAGTGTTCATGTACATTGTTATACCAATTTTTGTAATTCTTTCTACTCATATGAGATGCCTTGTATCTGGCCACTGAATAATAAAGGAGCACGTCCCGTTCACGTCCATGCATGTGTGTTAATGTTCTGATCTAGATATATATCGTGAACATGATTGTTGTTGGGTACTACCCATAACTCATCCAGCAGCCACTGCCAATTTAAAAATGAAAGAGCCGGCAAAGATTTTGATTATGGTTGAGTACCGGGCCGAAATATATATACGACCATCCAGCTGCTGCTAGACATCTATGCCATGAATTATGCCATGTTTCCACGAAGAATTATGCCATCCAGCTTTCTCCTCGAAGAATTATGCCATGAATAGTTTAGCTCAACAAATTAAGACTAAGGACATATGCACTATTAGGAAAAAAACTAGCAGTAGAGCGGGTCAAATGCTTAGCAGTAGCGCAGGCACCTGCGCTACTAGTAAGGTGCTACAGCTAACTTGTAATAGTAGCGTTGTTCGTCCCACGCTATCGCTATACCTACTTAGCAGTAGCGCTGTCCAGACAGTAGTATTGCGAAGTGGCTTAGCAGTAGCGTTTTCCTGTCCAACGCTGCTGCTAATTAGTTACAGCGCTTGTTTACGGCGCTGCTGCTTCCTACTAAAGAGCGCTACTACTATATTTTCACATAATTTTTTTGCTACGTATTTGCGATGTTTTTGTACTGGTTTCATATAGTATTCTAATCATATCACGAACATGCAATATGCTCATCATATCATTCACATAATAGGCTCATCATATTATCCAACACAAATCATGTCGTCACATCATAATCACGATATAGCGATACAAGTTAACTGACATGTCTCATCATACATAATGTAGTACTTCTTGAGGCACCAGTTCGGATCCCTCTCTCGCACTAGCGTGAACCTAAGCTAACTATTTTTCGCTTCGGCTCTGCTATCGATCCCTCCCTGGCTGTCGCTCGGAAACCGGTACACCTGGGCCTGACACTAAGGCCACTCGTCGTATACTCTTGGAACCTTCCCTACGTACACGGCGTAGCACTTCTTCGCCATCGATGATCTATGTACATGCATCGTCACATGATTCGATAATATGCAGCATAATATATAGTTGAGCAACAAAAAAAGACAGAGCTAGCAAAAATAGAAGCAACATATTGTAAACATGAATAACAAAGTTCATCATACCCAAAATGCCCTAACTAGAGTGATCTACGCTAGTTGAGGAGGACGGTTTAATTACATCACAAAGTTTCATCGTGCATAAATTCAAAGTTTCGTCATAGAGAAAGTAGTGACTAAACGGACACATTTTCATCGTCAATCACGCCAACATGTCGTGCCAACCATCCAAATCATGGAGGAAGTCCCCGAGCGAAGTTAAAGGCTTCAGGTCGAGACGCGGAGCGGCTACGCGTGTTTGGACGTCTCCCCGTGACATTTGCCCTTCTTCGTAGAACATCCATCACTAGTAGAAAAAGGGCCTATAGTCCCAGTTCATAAGGGCCTTTAGTCCCGGTTCATGAACCGGGACTAAAGGGTCGGTACTAATACCCTCACCCTTTAGTCCCGGTTCTATCCAACCGGGACAGATGGGCCTCCACGTGGCCTGTCCGCTGAGCTCAGCAGGAGGGCCTTTGGTCCCGGTTGGTGGCACCAACCGGGACCAATAGGCATCCACGCCACAAGATTTCTTTGGCTCTGGTTTTTGTTTTTTTTCAAAAGAGGGGGGGTTTGGGGGGTTAATTTAGGTGTTTCATATATTGTGCTATAGCTAGCTAATTAATAGAGAAAAGTGTCCTTTCTTTTGTCCGTGCTTGGTCGACGCCTTCGTACTATACATACGTATAGAGAGGACTAACTTGACATGCTAGCTAGCTAGTAATTAAGCAAACAGAAGATCGTCATGAACATATATATGCATACAGAGAAGTGATATCGACCACCTCTCCTTCTCCGAGAGATTGGTCGAACAACAAGTTCTCGTGATATCTATCCGACGCTACCGGCTACATATATACAATAATTATCTTTTAAAATACGGACGCGTGGTCCACATGGTATTCCCGTCTTCAGCGATCACATAGTCAAGAAAGAATGCCGCCAATTCCTCTTGAATTGCTCGCATGCGATCTGGTGCTAGGAGTTCATCCGCTGCCGAAACATCTAATTTTAAGAAAGGGTCAATACATATAAATATATATATATATATATATATATATATATATATATATATATATATATATATATATATGAATGAATGAATGAAACTCAACACAAATGATGGTAAGAAAATAAAATTGTGAATATTTTTATTTACGCACTTCAAATTGTTTGTCGGAGTAGCCCTCTCACAGGTCGTGTGGCGGATGGACTCGCATAAACGTAGTATCCACAGAAATCATTCCCTTGTTCCTGCCACAACCACTTTACAAGAAACAGAGGTCAATCAAACTGATAATTATATATAGCAAGCACATGCTAAATGGTATTGATGAAACTAGCGCTTGAATCACTAGGAGATGCGCGTGGAATATGCTACTATATAGTACTTACTTTTGGGTGTCTAAATTGCAGCTTCTTCGGTAGTCCCGGAGCTTTTTTGGTGAATTTTCCCCAAGCCCTGCCATACAAAGAAAACAATTACTTGATATCAGAAATAAACAAAGTTGCTGATATGGTGGATAATGATCGATTTAACTTACTTCTCGAGCATTTCAGTCATGTCCGATACTCCTTGGGATCTTTTCGTCTCGAGTCTAAGACAGTTACTACTCCCTGCTCAAGCTTAATCTCTAGGAGAATATAGTGGAACCTGCGCACGCATGCATAACTCATCAATATTACATTTCTATAACCTGGACTAAATAAGGGAAACCGAATATGCCACAAGACAGTAACACTCACGTGTAGTTGTAAGGAAAGAGTATTGTATTTTTGTGTTCATTTATTTCCAACGATCGTAGTAAGTTGGCCTCGGTTTCCTTGGCACGATATTTAACCTCATTTGCATCGATGAGATATGTGTTAATGAACCCAATATCACCCACTTGTTTTTCTTCATTTCTGCGATCTTCAATCTGCATAATATAGTGAGGATATTTATAAATACATGCAATGAAAGAGCTGAGTTATATAGAGATACTTAATGACAGAAGTAGTACTACTTACAGACAGTAGCAGGTGACCGTTGCTTTATCGATGGCCAATTGATTGAAAAACTGATAGAACTCCTCAAATGGAATAGGCAACAGTTCAATTTCAAGGAGGTCATGCTCCTTTAACTCTCAAATACAAAGTATTCCTCCGTCGGACTCTTTGCAGGTTTTCATGTACCAATCATGCAATCTTCGCATCATCGTTGTTAGAGAGCTTTCATCTTTGACGAGAGGCTTCCCGTACTCGTATCTTTGTATCTGCACCTCCAAGAAATCAAATTGTACATCGTCGGGCAAGTAATCTTCAGGATTGCCATAACCGGGCACCATCCTCGGATCGACGATGACGCTTAGCAGCACCTTGAGCGGGGGCACGATTCCTTCATTGTTCGCCGAGCTGGGCAATTTGTTTCCCAGCTCGTCGTTCTTTCATCCTTTGATCACTGACAGTACTTCCCGATCTCTCCGCCTCGGCAAATGCCTTTCCAATAATGCGTTCATAGTTGCCTTTCGGCGGAGACTTGGGTGGTTTTGTCGGGGCAGAGTGCGCTTCGCTTTGACCGGATCTACCTTCTCCTCCGGAGGTGGATGTCTCTTTGCTTTCAACCCTTGAAACCAGTCATCCACTTGATGCATGCGATCTTCGCGTTTTCCTCCTCGCTCCTCTCGTACGGTAACTTCTCTGGAGTCTTCAGAGAAGGACCGAATCTGTATCTCCTCCCGCCTTTGGCAGTACTGCTAGACGCCGGCAGAGCAGACGGAGCGGATGTCTTCTTTCCTTGCTTACGAGGCGGAGGAGAAGGACTACGACGCGCCGGAGCAGCCGGAGCGGTGGCGGGTCTCTTCCGCCCTTCTTGCCGACGCAGGCAGAGAAGGAGGAGGCTGGCTGCCGGACGCGCGGTGCAGGCGGAGAAGGAGACGGAGTGCCGCCACGCGCCGGAGAAGGAGCCGGCCGAGTGCCTGATCGTCACTCGCCGGAAGAGGAGGCGGTGGAGGAGGCGGAGTGCCCTGACTCGCGGAGGAGGAGGAGGAGGCGGTGGAGGAGGCGGAGTGACCTGACTCACGGAGGAGGAGGAGGAGGCGGAGGCGCCCAGTTCGGAAGGTTGATGAGATCCTTCCGCCATAGGCATGGAGTCTTCAGAGCAGAACCCAGCCGATACTCCCCTTCACCGGTAGGGTGGTCAAGCCGGAGCTCCTCAAATCCCTCCGTTATTTCATCGACCATCACCTTAGCATATCCTTCTGGAAACAGCCGCCTTGACCTTTAAATTGCTCCATTGCGCCATAAGGTGGCAACTTTCAGCATCCGTGATAGCATCCACGGGATAGCTGGCAGGAGCCGTCAAGGCATGTTGCTCTGGCTGAAGCAGCTCGGTGGAAGCCACGCTGCTTCTCCGCTGAGATGGCGGGGTAGCTTCGGGGGAAGCTTCGGCAGGTCGTTTGTTGTGATCGGCTGCTTTGTTCCTCTTCTCGTTCCTCTAGCCCCATTACCCTTTCGTGCAGCGCCTGCATTAGGCTCTGCTCCAGTTTCTTCCTCCTCTCATGGGTTTTGTAACCCCCTGCGTCCGGAAATCCAGCCTTCCACGAAAGGGAGCCTGGCGTGCCTCGTGGTCCGTCTGTGGTGCTCAGGATTCCCGAGGGCCATTGTGAGCTCGTCCTTCTCCTATGCAGAACGAACTTCCCTTGCTGCGCTACTTCGATATAATGCTTAAGCCTCTTCACCGGTATGTCCAATTGTTCGTCCGTCCAAATGCACTTCCCGTTATAGGGTCCAAGGATCCACGCCCGAAGAACCAAGTCCGCAACGGTGCAGCCAGTTCATTGTCTCGGGTTCGATCCCTTTATCAAGCAGATCATTCTCAGCCTTGGACCACTTAGGCGGGCTATGAGGTAGCCACGACCCGATGCGATGATGAAGCTTCTTCTTCGCAGCATTTCTCTTGTTTGTCGCTGACATCTTTTTACTCTTTTCCGATGTCTTGTAGGCCACAAACGCGGGCCACCATCTCTGATCTTCTCATATTTGCCCGTGAATTCTGGTGTCTCATTTTTTCGACATACGTATTGAGGTCTTTCTTCCAATTCCTGAATAGTTCTGCCATCTTCTTAAGAGCAAAAGACTTGATTAATGGCTCTATTACTGGCTTCTCCGGATCATCCTCTGGCGGTAGGGTAAAATTTGACTTCATCTCAGTCCAAAGATCATTTTTCTGCATATCATTGACATAAGACACCTCAGGGTCTTCGTTCTTAGGCTTATCCCATTGGTTGATGCTGATCGGGATCTTGTCCCTAAACAGAACCCCAGACCGAGCAACAAATGCCTTCTTTGTCCGGTAGGGTTCAATCGGTTGGCCGTCAGCGCGATTTGTATGATCTCAAACTTTTCATCCGAGCTCAACTTTTTCTTGGGCCTCGTCTCTTTACCGAAGTTGTGCTCGATCCGGAGGGCTAGAAAAAGAACAAAGACGAGAGTTAATTAATATGTGTACATATATATATACCAAAACAAAGGCGAGAGCTAGTCAGCACAGGCTTAACTAATATATATACCTGGCGGACTCGGTTTGGTGATCACCGAGCCGTCCTCACGGTCTACTTCTTGCACCGGCATTGGGTCATCGGAGCCATGTAAATCATAGCCAGCTTCTTCTTCACCCTCTCCTTCCAGACCATCGTTATCGATGTTGAGAAACATCATCGAGGAGACGGCATCACTTCCGTGTGCGATTATGTCCCTCAACAACGCTTCTTGTGCTTCGTCTCGGGGGGTGTCCATAGTTTCTACAAATATTTACAACATGGCAATTATTATTCAAACATGACAGATATGGATATATTAGTGCCAACGTAGAACTAGCTAGCTAATCACAATAAGGAATCATATTAGTGGCCTCGACGCTGCTTCTCTAGGGTTTGGGGTGGCCTCGACAACGCTTCAAGGGTTAGGGGTGGCCTCGAGAACGCTTCAAGCTAGGAGGGGTATGTAACATCGACCCCCCATGTGTTGAAGCTATCGGGAGGGGTCGGCGTTGAACAGTACATCTATGTCCCACAAGTAGGGTAGAGGGTCGTGGATCGCCGAGCGGTCGAGGTCAAGGGTCAAGATCGCCGAGGGTCGGGAGGTTGCCTAGTGTCAAAGGATTAAACAAAACCATGTCTTCATCATTAGGCTAACAGGTGCATGATGGTATGAAGCTCTCAAAGTTGTTTTGGAACGGAGTCCCAGATAGGATAATTTGCTTTTGGTACAAAGTTCAGCAAAAGGCAAATTATCCTATCCGCACTCCATTCCAGAACAACTTTGGAGGACTTCGTACCATCATGCCATGGTTACTTCTGGCTAATGATGAAGCGATGGATTTCTTCAATACTTTGACACTATAGGAAGAAGGAAGAAGAAGAAGAAAAAAAGAAGAAAATAGAAGAAAGGAATAGAAGAGAAGAGGAGAAGAAGAAAGGAATAGAAGAAGAAAGGAATAGAGAAGAAGAAAAAATAGAATTTTTCTATTTTTTCTTCTTCTCTTCTATTCCTTTCTTCTTCTCCTCTTCTTTTCTTCTTTTTCCTCTTCTTATTTATTTCTCCTCTTCTTCCTCTCCTCTTCTTCTCCTTTCTTCCTCTTCTTATTTTCCTTTTATATGAACATATCATCATATATATGAACATACATTTTCTTTGCATATGCATATGAATATACATACATACATTTTTCTTTCATATGAACATACATACATACATTTTCTTTGTATATGACCATACATACATTTTTCTTTGCATATGACCATTCATACAATTTCTTTGCATATGCTTTGCATATAAACATACATACATATGAACATACATACATACATATAAACATAACATACATACACAAAAAGTTCTAAAATCTGCCTAAAAATCTAAAAATCATCGTAAAAAATATCCATCCATCCATCCATCCATATAATGAACATATATAATGAACATATAAAAAGCATACATACATCATCCATATTATGTTCATATAATGAACATATATACATGAACATAAATCTGCCTAAAAAAATTATATGAAATTTTTTTTTATGAAGAGGACGAGGGGACAGGGAGGAAAGGGGGGGTCGCCGGAGCCGGACCGAACGGGGAGGAGGGGCGGCGTCGAGGCAGGGGCGGCAGTGGGGGCGGGCGCCGGCGACGACGAGGTGGGGGCGGGCCGGGGCGCAGGGGCACGGGGCGGCGGCCGGCGTGCGCAGGGCGCGCTGCGGCGTGCTCGTGGACGGGAAGGGCACGGGCGGCGGCCGGCGTGGGGGCGCAGGGCGCGCCGCGGCGTGCTTTCGGGACGGGCAGGGGCACGGGCGGCGGCCGGCGTGGGGAAGCGCAGGGGCGCGTGCGCGTGCTCGGGACGGGCAGTACGGGCGGCGGCGGCGTGGGCTCGGGCAAGGCGGGGCACGGGACACGGGATGGCGGCCGGCGGCGGCGACGGCGACGAGGAGCGCCATGATTTGGGCAGCTGGCGGCGGGGGCAACTGCTAGGAGGCGAGGGAGATGTGAAAATTTCACAAGTCTTGCTTATATAGAAGAGCATTGGTCCCGGTTCGTGGCACGACCCGGGACTAATGCCCCTTTAGTCCCGTTGGTGCCACCAACCGGGACCAAAGGCCAAATTTCAGCAACCCAAAGGGCGGAAGCGGCCTTTGGTCGGTTGGTGGCACCAACCGGGACTAAAGAGCATTAGTCCCGGTCGTGCCACGAACCGGGACTAAACCCACCTTTAGTCTCGGTTGGTGCCACCAACCGACCAAAGGCCTGTGCCCTGCGCCAAATGTTTAGTCCCACCTCGCTAGTTGAAGGGCGCGGCACTGGTTTATAAGCGCTGGTGTGCGTCCCCTCGAGCTCCTCTCAAATGCAGGATTTCGGGCCTAATCATGCTCTGCTGTCAGGCCTATTGGGCCTCTGCGGGCCTGAATCGCCCATGTAGGGTTTCTAGTCGTATTCAGGCCGTGGGGGCCTAGTAGGTGGTAGTTTTTTGCTTTATATTTTATTTCTTTTTTCTTTTAGTTTTAGAAAAATATAAACTTTCTATTAGTGCCATTAGTTTTAAAATTTGAAAACACTTTTTTGTTTTCTTTGTTGCTTTATTTATTTTATTTTATTTCTACTTACAACAAAATACTTATTGTTGCTATTTTTATTTTTTCAAGTTTTTTTGTTTTGTTTTCTGCATTATTTATTTTCTTTTGGTTTTTGCTTTATTTTTTAATTCTTTTTGCTTTTAGGTCAGCAAAATTATAAACTTTCTGTTAGTGCTTTTAGTTTTAGAAAAAATATAAACTTTCTGTTTGTGCCATTAGTTTTAAAATTCAAAAACACTTTTTTGTTTTCTGTGTTGCTGTGTTTATTTTATTTTGTTTCTACTTACAACAAAATGCTTATTGTTGCTATTATTATTATTTTTTCAAGTTTTTTGTTTTGTTTCCTGCATTATTTATTTTCTTTGGTTTTTGCTTTATTTTTAATTCTTTTTGCTTTCAGGTCAGCAAAATTATAAACTTTCTGTTAGTGCCATTTGTTTTAGAACAATTATAAACTTTCTGTTTGTGCCATTAGTTTTATAAAATTTGAATTCTTTGAAATTTGTGTGAATCACAAGTTTGTGAGCTCAACAAGGCGTAGAGGACGGGCTTATAAACCGGTGTGAGCGCCCTTCGGTTGGCGAGGTTCTCAAAGTTGGCATAGTATGTTCATGAACAAAAGCGGACAATGGTATCATACTCGTGTGTTACAAAGTTGGCATGGTATCATCATAATAGTTGCGGAGAAAGTCTTCACTTTTTCTTCGCTTGTGTCGCTTTGCTTATTGCGCCGTAACCATGGATAATCTTCATCATTTATCGGGATGCTTGGGTCAGCCTTGACTTTGAAGGGGGAATTTCATGAAACTTTTCATACTCTTGAGACATGTCTGTCTTGCCCTCCACTCCTGGGATGTCCCTTTTCCGAAAAGAACTATGTGGCGCTTTGGCTCATTGTATGATGTATTCGCTTCCTTATCTTTTCCTTTCCTCGGTCCGGTAGACATGTCCTTCACATAGATAACCTGTGCCACATCATTGGCTAGGATTAACGGTTCGTCAGTGTACCCAAGATTTTTCAGATCCACTGTTGTCATTCCGTACTGTGGGTCTACCTGTACCCCGCCTCCTGACAGATTGACCCACTTGCACTTAAACAAAGGGACCTTAAAATCTACTCCGTAGTCAAGTTCCCATATGTCTACTATATAACCATAATATGTGTCATTTCCCTTGTCGGTTGCTGCATCAAAGTGGACACCGCTGTTTTGGTTGGTGCTCTTTTCATCTTGGTCAATCGTGTAAAATGTATTCCCATTTATCTCGTATCCTTTCCAAATCATTACAGTCGAAGATGGTCCCTGGACAACAAGTACAACTCATCACAAACAGTGCTGTCACCTCCGAGACGTGTTTCCAACCAATCACTGAAAGTCCCGATGTGTTCACATGTAATCCGATCGTCAGACCGCCTCCGGGTGTTTGGAGCGCAGACTGTTCTTGTGTTCATCGACATACAGGGTCACCAAGGTAGAGTTCTGTAGAACTGTGTAGTGTGCTTGATGTTGGAAATATGCCCTAGAGGCAATAATAAATTAGTTATTATTATATTTCCTTGTTCATGATAATCGTTTATTATCCATGCTATAATTGTATTGATAGGAAACTCAGATACATGTGTGGATACATAGACAACACCATGTCCCTAGTAAGCCTCTAGTTGACTAGCTCGTTGATCAATAGATGGTTACGATTTCCTGACCATGGACATTGGATGTCATTGATAACGGGATCACATCATTAGGAGAATGATGTGATGGACAAGACCCAATCCTAAGCCTAGCACAAAGATCGTAGTTCGTATGCTAAAGCTTTTCTAATGTCAAGTATCTTTTCCTTATACCATGAGATTGTGCAACTCCCGGATACCGTAGGAATGCTTTGGGTGTATCAAACGTCACAACGTAACTGGGTGACTATAAAGGTGCACTACAGGTATCTCCAAAAGTGTCTGTTGGGTTGGCACGAATCGAGACTGGGATTTGTCACTCCGTGACGGAGAGGTATCTCTGGGCCCACTCGGTAGGACATCATCATAATGTGCACAGCAGTGTGATTAAGGAGTTGATCACGGGATGATGTGTTACAGAGCGAGTAAAGAGACTTGCCGGTAACGAGATTGAACAAGGTATCGGGATACCGATGATCGAATCTCGGGCAAGTACAATACCGCTAGACAAAGGGAATTGTATACGGGATTGACTGAGTCCTTGACATCGTGGTTCATCCGATGAGATCATCGTGGAACATGTGGGAGCCAACATGGGTATCCAGATCCGCTGTTGGTTATTGACCGGAGAACGTCTCGGTCATGTCTGCTTGTCTCCCGAACCCGTAGGGTCTACACACTTAAGGTTCGATGACGCTAGGGTTATATAGGAAGCTTGTATGTGGTTACCGAATGTTGTTCGGAGTCCCGGATGAGATCCTGGACGTCACGAGGAGTTCCGGAATGGTCCGGAGGTAAAGAATTATATATAGGAAGTGCTGTTTCGGCCATCGGGACAAGTTTGGTGATATCGGTATTGTCGGGACCACCGGGGTCCTGGGCCCACCGGTGGGGCCACCTGCCCCTGGGGCCACATGGGCCCCTAGGTGGTGCGCTTAGGCCTGCATGGGCCAAGGGGAACCAGCCCCAAGAGGCCCATGCGCATGAAACACTTGGAGAGGAAGAGTCCATAGAGGGAAGGCACCTCCGAGGTGCCTTGGGGAGGATGGACTCCTTTCCCTCTTGGCCGCACCCTCCCTTGGAGGAGGGGGCAAGGCTGCGCCCTCCCCCTCCTTGGCACCTATATAAAGGGGGAGGGAGGGGGCAGCAGCACCTGAGCCCTGGCGCCTCTCTCCCTCTCCAACACCTCCTTCTCCTCCGTAGTGCTTGGCGAAGCCTGCAGGGATTGCCACGCTCCTCCACCACCACCACGCCCGTTATGCTGCTGTTGGATGGAGTCTTCCTCAACCTCTCCCTCTCTCCTCGCTGGATCAAGGCGTGAGACGCCACCGGCTGTACGTGTGTTGAACGCGGAGGTGCCGTCTGCTCGGCACTAGGATCATCGGTGATCTGAATCACGGCGAGTACGACTCCATCAACCCTGTTCACTTGAACGCTTCCGCTTAGCGATCTACAAGGGTATGTAGATGCACTCTCCTTCCCTCGTTGCTAGTCTCTCCATAGATAGATCTTGGTGATACGTAGGAAAAATTTTTGAATTTCTGCTACGCTCCCCAACAAAGGGTATCGAGCTAGGTCTATTGCGTAGATTCTTTGCACGAGTAGAACACAAAGTAGTTGTGGGCGTTGATTTTGTTCAATATGCTTGCCGTTACTAGTCTTATCTTGATTCGACGGTATTGTGGGATGAAGCGGCCGGACCAACCTTACACGGACGCTTACGTGAGACCGGTTCCACCGACTGACATGCACTAGTTGCATAAGGTGGCTGGCGGGTGTCTGTCTCTCCCACTTTAGTCGGAACGGATTCGATGAAAAGGGTCCTTATGAAGGGTAAATAGCAATTGGCATATCACGTTGTGGTTTTGCGTAGGTAAGAAACGTTCTTGCTAGAAACCCAAAGCAGCCATCAGAAACATGCAAACAACAATTAGAGGACGCCTAACTTGTTTTTGCAGGGTATGCTATGTGATGTGATATGGCCAAGAAGAATGTGATGAATGATATGTGATGTATGAGATTGATCATGTTCTTGTAATAGGATTCACGACTTGCATGTCGATGAGTATGACAACCGGCAGGAGCCATAGGAGTTGTCTTTATTTATTGTATGACCTGCGTGTCATTGAACAACGCCATGTAATTACTTTACTTTATTGCTAACCGTAGCCATAGTAGTAGAAGTAATAAGTTGGCGAGACAACTTCATGGAGACACGATGATGGAGATCATGATGATGGAGATCATGGTGTCATGCCGGTGACAATGATGATCATGGAGCCCGAAGATGGAGATCAAGAGGAGCTATATGATATTGGCCATATCATGTCACTACTATATAATTGCATGTGATGTTTATTATGTTTATGCATCTTGTTTAATTATAACGACGGTAGTAAATAAGATGATCCCTTACACAAATTTCAAGAAGAGTTCTCCTCGACTGCACCGTTGCTACAGTTCGTCGTTTCTAAGCACCACGTGATGATCGGGTGTGATGGATTCTTACGCTCACATACAACGGGTGTAAGACAGATTTACACAGCAAAAACACTTGGGGTTAACTTGACGAGCCTAGCATGTACAGACATGGCCTCGGAACACGTAGAGACCGAAAGGTCGAGCATGAGTCGTATAGTAGATACGATCAACATGAAGATGTTCACCGATGATGACTAGTCCGTCTCACGTGATGATCGGACACGGCCTAGTTGACTCGGATCATGTAATCACTTAGATGACCGGAGGGATGTCTATTCGAGTGGGAGTTCATGAGATGAACTTAATTATCCTGAACATAGTCAAAAGATCTTTGCAAATTATGTCGTAAGCTCGCGCTTTAGTTCCACTGTTTAGATATGTTCCTAGAGAAAATATAGTTGAAAGTTGACAAGATGGCGATTATGCGGACAGAAGAAAGCTTATGTCCTTAATGCACCGCCAGTGCTCAACCCCAAACGTCGTGCTGTGGATGTTGCGTAACATCGGACATACACGCTTTTGATAACTACATGATAGTTCAGTTAAATGGTTTAAGTAGAGGCACCAAATACGTTTTCAAACGTCATGGAACATATGAGATGTTTCGAGGGCTGAAATTGGGATTTCAGGCTCGTGCCCACGCCAAGAGGTATAAGACCTCCGACGATTTTCTTAGCCTGCAAACTAAGGGAGAAAAGCTCAATCGTTGAGCTTGTGCTCAGATTGTCCGAGTACAACAATCACTTGAATCGAGGGAGTTGATCTTCCAGATGAGATAGTGATGTTTCTCCAAAGTCATTGCCACCAAGCTACTAGAGCTTCGTGATGAACTATAACATATCAGGGATAGATATGATGATCCTTGAAGTGTTCGCGATGTTTGACACCGCGAAAGTAGAAATCAAGAAGGAGCATCAATTGTTGATGGTTGGTGAAACCACTAGTTTCAAGAAGGGCAAGGGCAAGAAGGGACACTTCATGAAACGGCAAATAAGTTGCTGCTCCAGTGAAGAAACCCAAGGTCGAACCCAAACCCGAGACTAAGTGCTTCTGTAATAAGGGGAACAACCAATCGAACAGAATTACCCTAGATACTTGGTAGATAAGAAGGCTGGCAAGGTCGATAGAAGTATATTGGATATACATTATGTTAATGTGCACTTTACTAGTACTCCTAGTAGCACCAGGGTATTAGATACCGTTCGGTTGCTAAGTGTTAGTAACTCGAAATAAAAGCTACGGAATAAACGGAGACTAGCTAAAGGTGAGCTGACGATATGTGTTGGAAGTGTTTCCAAGGTTGATGTAATCAAGCATCGCACGCTCCCTCTACCATCGAGATTGATGTTAAACCTAAATAATTGTTATTTGGTGTTTACGTTGAGCATAGACATGATTGGATCATGTCTATCGAAATACAGTTATTCATTTAAGGAGAATAATGGTTACTCTATTTATTTGAATAATACCTTCAATGGTCTTGCACCTAAATGAATGGTCTATTGAATCTCGATCGTAGTGATACGCATTTTCATGCCAAAAGATATAAGATAGTAATGATAGTACCACTTACTTGTGGCACTGCCATGTAAGTCATAAAACGCATGAAGAAGCTCCATGTTGATGGATCTTTGGACTCACTCGTTTTTTTGAAAAGTTTGAGACATGCGAACCATGTCTATTGGTGTATACGCATGAAGAAGCTCCATGCAGATGGATCGCTTGCACTTGCATGATTTTGAATCACTTGAGATATGCAAATCATACCACATGGGCAAGATGACTGAAAAGCCTCGGTTTCAAAGAAGATGGAACAAGATAGCAACTTGTTGGAGGTAACACATTTTGATGTGTGCAGTCCAATGAAGTGCCGAGGCATGATGAATATCGTTATGTTCTTACTTCACAGATGATTTGAGTAGATGTTGAGTATATTTACTTGATGAAACACAAGTCTGAATTATTGAAAGGTTCAAGTAATTTCAGAGTGAAGTTGAAGATCTTCGTGACAAGAGGATAAAATGTGCTGTGATGTGATCATAGAGATGAATATCTGAGTTATGAGTTTGGTACACAATTAAGACATTGTGCAAATTGTTTCACAATTAATACCGCTCGAACACCATAGTGTGATGGTGTGTCCGAACATCATAGTTGCACCCTATTGGATATGGTGCGTACCATGATGTCTCTTATCGAATTACCACTATCGCTCATGGGTTAGGCATTAGAGACAACCGCACTCACTTTAATAGGGTACCACGTAATTCCGTTGAGATGACACCGTAAGAACTATGGTTTAGAGAAACCTAAGCTGTCATTTCTTAAAATTTGGGGCTGCGACGCTTATGTGGAAAAAGTTTCAGGTTGATAAGCTCGAACCCAAAGCGGATAAAATACATCTTCATAGGACACCCAAAACAGTTGGGTAAACCTCCTAATTCAGATCCGAAAGCAATAGGGATTGTTTCTTGAATCGGGTCCTTTCTCGAGGAAAAGTTTGTCTCGAAAAGTTGAGTGGGAGGATGGTGGAGACTTGATGAGGTTATTGAACCGTCACTTCAACTAGTGTGTAGTAGGGCACAGGGGAAGTTGTTCCGTGGCACCTACACCAATTGAAGTAGAAGCTTATGATATTGATCATGAAGCTTCGGATCAAGTCACTACCGAACCTCGTAGAGACGACAAGAACGTACTTGCATCGTGAGTGGTACGGTGATCCTGTCTTGAAGGTCATGTTGCTAGACAACAATGAACCCACGAGCTATGGAGAAGCGATGGTGGGCCCAAATTCCGACAAATGGTTAGAAGCCATGAAATCCGAGATAGGATCCATGTATCATAACAAAGCATGGACTTTGATGGACTTGCCCGATGATCGGCAAGCCATTGAGATAAATGGATCTTTAAGAAGAAGACGGACATGGACGGTAATGTCACCGTCTATGAAGCTCGACTTGTGGCGAAGAGTTTTTCACAAGTTCAAGGAGTTGACTACGATGAGATTTTCTCATCCGTAGCGATGCTTGAGTCTGTCGGAATCATGTTAGCATAAGCTGCATTTATGAAATCTGGCAGATGGATGTCAAAATGAGTTTCCTTACCAGTTTTCGTAAGGAAAGGTTGTATGTGATACAATCGAAAGTTTTGTCGATCCTAAGGATGCTAAAAGTTATGCTGGCTCCAGCGATCCTTTCTAAGGACCGGAGTAAGCATCTCGGAGTTGGAATGTGCGCTTTGATGAGATGATCAAAGATTTTGGGTTTATACAAAGTTTATGAGAAACTTGTATTTCCAAAGAAGTAAGTGGGAGCACTATAGAATTTCTCGATGAGTATATGTTGTTGACATATTGATGATCAGAAATGACGAGAATTTTCTGTAAAGCATATAGGGTTATTTGAAAGGTGTTTTTCAAATAGAAAACCTGGATTAGGCTACTTGAACAATAAGCATCAAGATCTATAAGATAGATCAAAATGTTTAATAATACTTTCAAATGAGCATGTACCTTGACATGATCTTGAAGGTGTTCAAGATGGATCAGTCAAAGAAGGAGTTCTTAGCTGAATTGTAAGGTATGAAGTTAAGACTTAAAGCTCGACCACGGCAGTAACAGAGAGAAAGGATTTAAGATTGTCCCCTATGCCTTAGACATAGGCTCTCTGATGCTATCTTGTGTACCGCACGGAAGTGTGCCATGCCATGAGTCACTAGGGTACAAGAATGATCCAGGAATGGATCATTGGACAATGATCAAAATTGTCCTTGGAGTAAATAAGGACATGTTTCTCGATTATGGAGGTGATAAAGAGTTCGGCATAAGGGTTACATCGATGCAAGCTTTAACACCTATCCGAGTGACTCGAGTAGCAAACCGGATACGTATAGTGGAGCAACCTGCTTGGAATAGATCCAAGTGGAGCGTGGAAGCAGCATTTACAATATGACATAAGAGAATTGCATAGCACACACGGATCTGAAAGGTTCAGACCCGTTGACTAAAACCCGTTGACTAAAACCTCTCTCACAAGCAAAACATGATCAAACCTCGTAACTCATTGAGTCTTAATCACATGGTGATGTGAACTAGTTTAAGACACTAGTAGACTCTTTGGATGTTGGTCACATGGCGATGTGACCTATCACTGTTGATCACATGGCGATGTGAACTAGATTATTGACTCTAGTGCAAGTGGGAGACTGTTGGAAATATGCCCTAGAGGCAATAATAAATTAGTTATTATTATATTTCCTTGTTCATGATAATCGTTTATTATCCATGCTATAATTGTATTGATAGGAAACTCAGATACATGTGTGGATACATAGACAACACCATGTCCCTAGTAAGCCTCTAGTTGACTAGCTCGTTGATCAATAGATGGTTACGATTTCCTGACCATGGACATTGGATGTCATTGATAACGGGATCACATCATTAGGAGAATGATGTGATGGACAAGACCCAATCCTAAGCCTAGCACAAAGATCGTAGTTCGTATGCTAAAGCTTTTCTAATGTCAAGTATCTTTCCTTATACCATGAGATTGTGCAACTCCGGATACCGTAGGAATGCTTTGGGTGTATCAAACGTCACAACGAATCGGGTGACTATAAAGGTGCACTACAGGTATCTCCAAAAGTGTCATTGGGTTGGCACGAATCGAGATCGGATTTGTCACTCCGTGTGACGGAGAGGTATCTCTGGGCCCACTCGGTAGGACATCATCATAATGTGCACATGCAGTGTGATTAAGGAGTTGATCACGGGATGATGTGTTACGGAACGAGTAAAGAGACTTGCCGGTAACGAGATTGAACAAGGTATCGGGATACCGATGATCGAATCTCGGGCAAGTACAATACCGCTAGACAAAGGGAATTGTATACGGATTGACTAGTCCTTGACATCGTGGTTCATCCGATGAGATCATCGTGGAACATGTGGGAGCCAACATGGGTATCCAGATCCCGCTGTTGGTTATTGACCGGAGAACGTCTCGGTCATGTCTGCTTGTCTCCCGAACCCGTAGGGTCTACACACTTAAGGTTCGGCGACGCTTAGGGTTATATAGGAAGCTTGTATGTGGTTACCGAATGTTGTTCGAGTCCCGGATGAGATCCTGGACGTCACGAGGAGTTCCGGAATGGTCCGGAGGTAAAGAATTATATATAGGAAGTGCTGTTTCGGCCATCGGGACAAGTTTCGGTGATATCGGTATTGTACTGGGACCACCGGAGGGGTCCCGGGGGGCCCACCGGGTGGGGCCACTCTGCCCTGGGGCCACATGGGCCCTAGGTGGTGCGTTTAGGCCTGCATGGGCCAAGGGGAACCAGCCCCAAGAGGCCCATGCGCATGAAACACTTGGAGAGGAAGAGTCCATAGAGGGAAGGCACCTCCGAGGTGCCTTGGGGAGGATGGACTCCTTTCCCTCTGGCCGCACCCTCCCTTGGAGGAGGGGGCAAGGCTGCGCCCTCCCCCTCCTTGGCACCTATATAAAGGGGGAGGGAGGGGGCAGCAGCACCTGAGCCCTGGCGCCTCTCTCCCTCTCCAACACCTCCTTCTCCTCCGTAGTGCTTGGGCGGGCCCTGCAGGATTGCCACGCCTCCACCACCACCACGCCAGTTATGCTGCTGTTGGATGGAGTCTTCCTCAACCTCTCCCTCTCTCCTCGCTGGATCAAGGCGTGGGAGACGCCACCGGGCTGTACGTGTGTTGAACGCGGAGGTGCCGTCTGCTCGCACTAGGATCATCGGTGATCTGAATCACGGCGAGTACGACTCCATCAACCCTGCTTCACTTGAACGCTTCCGCTTAGCGATCTACAAGGGTATGTAGATGCACTCTCCTTCCCCTCGTTGCTAGTCTCTCCATAGATAGATCTTGGTGATACGTAGGAAAATTTTGAATTTCTGCTACGTTCCCCAACACTTGAGACCAAGAATATCCGTCCCTGCATATTATTGAGTCTCTTCTAAGCGTGCCTTTTCCAGTCAGTCTCCCCTCATACCGCGATTTAGGGAGACCTATCTTATTAAGGCCAGGAATGAAGTCAACACAAAACCCGATGACATCCTCTCGTTTGATGGCCCATGGAGATGCTTCCTTCTGGCCCTAGCACGGTTCTGAACATATTTCTTTAGGACTCCCATGAACCTCTCAAAGGGGTACATATTGTGTAGAAATACGGCCCCGTAATGACAATCTCGTCGACTAGATGAACTAGGACGGCGTCATGATATTGAAGAAGGATGGTGGGAACACCAGCTCGAAACTGACACAAGACATTGCGCCACATCACTCCTTAAGCGTTGCTATACGATTTACGGATCGATCACCTTCTCGAGATATTGCATTGAGGAATGCACATAGCTTCACAATGGCTAATCGGACGTTTTTCGGTAGAAGCCCTCTCAATGCAACGAAGCAGTTGCGTCATAATCACGTGGCAGTCATGAGACTTTAGGTTCTGGAACTTTTTCTACGACATATTTATTATTCCCTTTATATTCGACGAGAAGCCAGCCGGGACCTTCATATCGAGTAGGCATTGAAAGAATATTTCTTTCTCTTATTTCGTAAGAGCGTAGCTGGCAGGACCTTCATACTTCTTCGGAGGCATGCCATCTTTTTCGAGAAAGCGTTGAAGGACATCTCGTGCCTCAGTTGTATCTATTGTCTTCCCATACACTCACAAGAAGCCTAGCAGGTTCACGCAAAGGTTCTTCGTCACGTGCATCACGTCGATCAAGAGCCGGACCTCTAGGTCTTTCCAGTAGGGTAGGTCCCAAAATATAGATTTCTTCTTCCACATGGGTGCGTGATTCTCAGCGTCATTCGGAACAGCTAGTCCGCCGGGACCCTTTCCAAAGATTACTTGTAAATCATTGACCATAGCAAGTACGTGATCACCGATACGCATGGCGGGCTTCTTCCGGTGATCTGCCTCGCCTTTGAAATGCTTTCCTTTCTTTCAACATTGATGGTTGGTCAGAAGAAATCGACGATGGCCCAGGTAGACATTCTTCCTGCAACTTCCGGTATATACTATCGGTGTCAAGTAAGTAAAGCGGTCGTACGCGTGGTATCCCTTGCTTGTCTGTCACGAAGGTTATCGAGAGCGGGCCAATCGTTGATTGTCACGAACAGCAACGCCTTCATGTCAAATTCCTCCTTTTTGTGCTCATCCCACGTACGTACACCGTTTCCATTCCACACCTGTAAAAGTTCCTCAACTAATGGCCTTAGGTACACATCAATGTCGTTGCCGGGTTGCTTAGGGCCTTGGATGAGAACTGGCATCATAATGAACTTCCGCTTCATGCACATCCAAGGAGGAAGGTTATACATACATAGAGTCATGGGCCAGGTGCGGTGATTGCTGCTCTGCTCCCCGAAAGGATTAATGCCATCCGCGCTTAAAGCAAACCATACGTTCCTTGGGTCCTTTGCAAACTCATCCCAGTACTTTCTCTCGATTTTTCTCCACTGCGACCCGTCTGCGAGTGCTCTCAACTTCCCGTCTTCCTTACGGTCCTCACTGTGCCATCGCATCAACTTGGCATGCTCTCCGTTTCTGAACAGACGTTTCAACCGTGGTATTATAGGAGCATACCACATCACCTTCGCAGGAACCCTCTTCCTGGGAGGCTCGCCGTCAACATCACCAGGGTCATCTCGTCATCTTATACCGCACTGCACCGCATACCGGCATGCATTCAGATCCTTGTAGGCACCACGGTAGAGGATGCAGTCATTAGGGCATGCATGAATCTTCTCCACCTCCAATCCTAGAGGGCATACCACCTTCTTTGCTGCGTATGTACTGTCGGGCAATTCGTTATCCTTTGGAAGCTTCTTCTTTATTATTTTCAGTAGCTTCTCAAATCCTTTATCAGGCACATCATTCTCTGCCTTCCACTGCAGCAATTCGAGTACGGTACCGAGCTTTGTGTTGCCATCTTCGCAATTGGGGTACAACCTTTTTGTGATCCTCTAACATGCGATCGAACTTCAGCTTCTCCTTTTGACTTTCGCATTGTGTCCTTGCATCGACAATGACCCGCGGAGATCATCATCATGGGGCACATCGTCTGGTTCATCTTGATCTTCAGCAGCTTCGCCTGCAGCACCATCGTGCGTACATCGTCTCGTGCAACTTGATGTTCAAGAGCATCACCGTATTCAGGGGGCACATAGTTGTCATCGTACTCTTCTTCCTCGCCGCCTTCCATCATAACCCCTATTTCTCCGTGCCTCGTCCAAACATTATAGTGTGGCATGAAGCCCTTGTAAAGCAGGTGGGTGTGAAGGATTTTCCGTCAGAGTAAGACTTCAGTATTCTACATATAGGGCATGGACAACACATAAAACCATTCTGCTTTGTTTTCCTCAGCCACTTCGAGAAAAGCATGCACGCCTTAATGTACTCGGAGGTGTGTCTGTCACCGTACATCCATTACCGTTCATCTCAAGGCATTATATATAATTAAGTGTGTCAAAAATCATTACAGAGCATCATGAATAGATAATTAAATGACCAAATTAATAGAAGTTCATCATCACATAAAAACCAAAGTACATACATAGTTCTCATCTAACAACATAAAGCTCTGCAGAGCATCTAAATTAATTAAACCATACATTGAAACTATGTAAAACATTTCAATGTGAAAACAAATACGATCATAATCGCAACCAAGGTAACAACTGATCCAACGGCATAATGATACCAAGCCTCGGTATGAATGGCATATTTTCTAATCTTTCTCATCTTCAAGCGCATTGCATCCATCTTGATCTTGTGATCATCGATTTACATCCGCAACATGCAACTCCAATATCATCTTCTCCTCCTCAACATTTTTATTTTTTCCTTCAAGAAATTGTTTTCTTCTTCAACTAAATTTAACCTCTCGACAATAGGGTCGGTTGGAATTTCCGGTTCAACAACCTCCTAGATAAATAAAATCTATGTCACGTTGGTCGGCTTAATTTTCATAAACAATAAATGAACCAATAGTTATGAAAGGATAATATATACCACATCCGAATCATAGACAGGACGAGGGCCGACGGGGGCGGATACCAAAACCATCACACTATATAAGATGCAATAATAAAAGTAAGAAAATAATACAAGCAAGAATAATTTTCCTTTAATAAATAATATAAGAACAATAGGCTAACAACGGTGGTGCTGGCGATGAGATCGCCAAGGGTGATCGACGGCGGTGAAGACGGGACGGGCGTGACGGACCGCTAAACCTAGACAAATATTGAGGAAAATGGAGGTTAGAGGTCGAGCTTGAGAGGAGAAAGCTTAAGTAGTGTGGCTCGGCATTCCATCGAACACCTTGTGTGCATAGGAGGTGAGCTAGAGCACTACCAAGCCCCTCCCCTCGCCAGAAAAAACAGAGCAAAGTGTGCTCGCTCTTGCGCGAGGGGCTATATATAGGCAGCACCATTAGCCCGGTTGGTGGCATGAGCCGGAAGGGAAGTTTTGGTCCCGGTTCATGCCACCAACCGGACCAATAGTGGTGGGCCAGGAGCCAGACCATTGGTCCCGTTCGTCCCACCAACCGGGACCAAAAGGTCTGCATTTAACCGGGACCAATGGCCCACGTGGCCCGGCCGGCCCCCTGGGCTCACGAACCGGGATAAATGCTCGCATTAGTCCCGGTTCTGGATTGAACCGGGACTATTGGGCAAAACAGGCATAGCCCCTTTTTCTACTAGTGCATGTTTTTTCGAGGACCTCCTTCATCATGATTTGAACAATTGCATGCTAGATGTGATATAATTCAGTTTGGTGTCGATGATCTAGGACATTTCCTAGATTCTTTGCCCATTGTAGAACATCGGCATCGCCAGATCTAGGTGACATGCGAAGGTTCTTGTGATCCCGTCTATACTCCAGGATGTGGTGGAGGACATAGAATCCATCACTGAGAGTACCTCTCGGTTGCTGGATGCAGCACAAGTCGGTCTTATGCCCGAAGCAGGGTGTGTGGTTCCTTGTCTTCTTGAATGTGATCTCTCCACCCCGGTGGTCGTAGCTTAATATAGCACTGTCGAGAACATACTTGATGTGGGTGTAATCATTTTTCTTCATGTTCTTCAACGAGCCTAAGTAAAGAGCATGTGAGAATCGGGGGTAAAGGATGACGAGGACGGCGCGCCCGTCGCTGCGCAAAATAAGTACACCTCAATTAGCCTCCACGCGTGCAAATGAATGATTGAAATCGAAGGAAGGATATCCACGGATGAGTTACATGAGATGATAAGGCAGGAGAATCGTCTCCTTGTCCTTATTGTCGATCATGAAATTGATGTTGTAGTTCCTCGCGTCTTCACCGTGCTCTTGGCAGACTGCCAAGAAGCCCTCGTGCATGAAGTACGGGTCAACGACATAGAAATAAGGTATTTCCTCAATCCTGATGATGTAGTTCATGTACTAGGCAAACAGACGAACAAACCTAAAATCCAGCTTTTTCAAGTGAAACATGTTGAAGATGTAATCGAATGAAGGAAGAACTTTTCCGCGGGGAATGTGTCAACGTAAAACCTTTGCTGCGGCACGTTAACCACGTAGAGCGGGTATCCTGAATTTTTCAAGATGATCAAGCTTTTCTCTTTCCGCAGCACATCATCATGAAGTCTCCTTAGATCTCCGTATATGGGTTCTACCGCTGCCTTAGGTAGGATCGGATCACCGGGGATATGCTATTTCACCGCACCTATGATAGGTATACGGTCTTCACCCAAGGCTGCGGAGGCGGCTGGGTCATAGAAGCAGCTTTGCCTTTCTTCGGTCTCTTCCTATGCTTCATATGTTTCTTTGCTACTGGAAGTGAGCCTATCATACGTTCATCCTCCGGCAATGCAGGCACCAAATCATCACGCTCAAACCCTGAGTACTCATACTGCTGAGCCATCAATCCTTCGTCATCATCGGCGCCGGCATTGAGATACTGTAGAGGGTCATCATCCTCGTCAATGGCATCATGCATTGCTTCTATGACGGCGGCGACGTCGTTAGCCACTAATGGAGCCTCTTCCTCACGCTGTCCGCTAACACTCGGCATGACAGGCGACGCTAATTGGGTAGGTGGGGTGTTGGTGTTCATACCTTGCTGAGGCTGCTTGGTTGTGTGTGCGCGCTCCCAGCCGCCTCCAGACAAAGCAGACTCTTCGGCCAGAACTGGACCCAACTCTTGCAATCGCCAAGCCGTCGTGGGGTCTCGTCGTCATCTCCCCCTAATGCTTCCGGAGGAGCCAAATTCTCGTGCCCCGGTTTGACACTGGCCACAGAAACCTTGAAGATGTCAGGGGGGATCGGCCGGTTGTGGAACAATTGTTCCTTCAGATTCACTATCGTTGCCTTTCCGATGTCACCTTCTGGCTGCTGATGTTGTACAGTATGGTTCACGAGGTTACGTCGGCCTGCGAAGACATGTCTGCAACGTGAGACATCCGAAAGGCAATGGCAACGGGAGATTATACATATATTGAAGAGGGCCGGTGTGACAGGTACCGTGAGGGCGTCGAGATTAGCCAGATAAGAAGCCTTGCTGAGCACGGCAGACACGGAGGACGGGCTGCTATGAGTAGATGCGGGAGCAGGTGCAGGAACAGGTGCGGGAGTAGGTGTGGTTGCATGAGCAGGTGCTGGTGCAACGCTAAATGAGCTGCTCCCGAAGAAGTTGTAAAGGGGAAAGTCTGCTGCCTCTTTATCTGGATTTTGCTTGGTCCAATTGAAAATAGCCGAAATCAAGACACTATACGAAGCTGCCATTTCCTTTCTTGCGGCAACTACCGCTGCTTTGACTGTCTCAGCTACTTTCTTATCAACCGCAATCTCAACCTTCTCGTCGATGTTTTCTTTGTTTAACCTTCGTCTTTGCTTTCTCTCCTCGGCGTTCTCATGGTAGTACTTCTTCCATGTGTTGCCGTCTCCGACATCGTGCACGCGTCCATACGACGACCGAGTGTTCACCGGGAGTCCTCTCAATATTTCAAGGCCCGGTTGAATAGGGTGTCCCACTTGGGCCTCAGCAACGCCTCAGACGGCGAGTCGGTTTCAGCCCAATCCTGCGCTAGTCTTTCTGCAAAAGGAACGTGGATCATTTACAAATGTGACTAAACGTGCAGTCGAATTGACCAGAAGCTAAAATTAGGGGGTAAATTAATAATTACCAACAGTCTCATGAACTCCTTCGTGACCACGTCTGTGTCGAAAACCTTGTTGACTGGGTCCCAATGGTACCAAGCCTAGATGATGTCACGCTCCTGCGGGATGGTGAACTCCGCCAAGGGGTCTGGGATCCCCAGACATTCGCGTTCCGCGTCCTTCTTGGCCCATATGGGACTCTTCCCCGCGTAACCATGGCTTTCGAGGTGGTGGCACCCCATGTTCCTCTCTTCAAGCCCCTTCATGTACTCCGACTTTCCTTTGGCAGCTTCGACAATGCAAGCCCTATATTTCGAACTGCTCTTCCGTAATTGTCGAATTATCCTTTACAATATCGGAGTAGGGTTCCTCATTAAGGATGATCCGATATTTTACCCTTACTTTCCAGGCGGACAACGCGCCGCTAAACTTGCCCATGGCGCGTCTGTTTATCTTCTTCATTGCCGGGTTTTGCCACGGTCGAGTATATTTGATTTCATCCCAGCCCGGGAACAAGAATCCTTGGTGCATCTTCGTTAGGAGGAAGTGATCCATATTTGGTATTTTTCTTTAATTTCTCATTGTTTATGGTGGCCCTTTCCCGTAGGATACAACCTATTTGATTGCCGTAGCACATGCGCGCTTCCGCAGGCTCTTTTGGGTTGAAATTGCTGGGGTCCACCTCCGTGACCACCAGTTTAGTAGTGTTGAGCTTGTTTGGGCGCCGTATCCTCTTCGGTTTTGGTTCTATACCGGCTAATTCGCCAGTCTCGGTGCCGGTCTTCGTGCCGGTGTCGGCCTCAGCGCCGGTCTCGATGTCGGTCTCAGTTTCGGATGTGACAGATGGGCACTGCAAAAATTACTGCTCCTCGAGATAGCTCAGATAGACGCCTGCCGCCTCGTAGACGTTGCAATCACCAGAACCCTGTCGTTCATCTTTGCTAGCCATGTTTTCTATGATTAAATCTAGTCAATTAATTCAATACCTAATAAAAATGAATAATCACTTTAAAAAAGGCCTATGTTTTGCAGGCTTGTAGATTAATTCCCGTTGCGGCAAATCCCGGGCACTCGGTATGTCCTAGTTTGTAGCACAAGTCATGCCGAAATTCATGGAAAATTTATGCATGACCTTTGCTACTAAGTGGAAAAATCGAGCGCCTGAAATTTGCCGGCGGAAATGAATCAACATTCCGGCAAAACATAGGCCACTCGAAATCATTCCCTGCAAACAACAAAAGGCCACTTGGGTTCAATCGAACAACTAAGAACATGTACATGGGCAACTAATAAAATATATGTCCTAATAAAAATTATGAACCCTAAAACTCAATTTCTATCCTAAATTTCGAATTATGAACCCTAGAACTCAATTCAAATTATGTTCTAAATTTCGGTCATAATAAAAAATTAGTAAAAATTAAGAACCTACTAGACTTGCAGCACTAATAGAAATTTATATTTTATATTTTTTCTCTAAACTAAACCCTAGTGCCCTAATTAACATCTAATTCAAAAACTAAGTGTAGAAGAAAATTCAGTTAAGTACTAATAGAACAAACATTCAGTTAACTTTAGTGCTCTATAATGATGAAATGAAATAAATCCAGTTAACTACTGATTTCATTCATTTAACTTCACCTAATTAACCTACTGTACCACTACTACTAGCAGCACCAGTAACCTAATTAACCTAGTAAAACCCTACTGTTCTAACTAAAAAGCATCTATTAACATCTACTACTACCACTACTGCTATAACCTAATTAACATCTACTAGTACCACTATATACTACTAGAAGCACAGCTGCAACATTTTCTTCATTTTGTTCTTTTAAAAAAATCTATGAAACAAAAACCATAATTAAACCCTACTGCCCTAGTTAAACCCTACTACTCAACTCAATTTTTGCTCTGAACCATACTGCCCTAGTTAAACCCTACTGTCCTAACTAAAATTTTGCTCTAAACTAAAATTTTGCTCTAACCATGCCAACCAAGTTAACCTAATGAACCTAATTAACCTAGCTAGTTAACCTAGTTAACCTAGATAATTAAGCTAATTAAACCAGTTAACCTAGCTAGCTAGTTCTCTGTCAAATCCGTAGTCCATGAGAGAGAGAGAGAGAGAGGAGGGATGGAGGCTTACAGAGGATACTCGGGGAGGCGGCGAGGGCGTCTCCGGTGACGGCGAGGGAGGCAGTGGTGGCTAGGGAAGGAGGGGCGTCGAGGGTTGCTCCAGTGGCAGGAGGGCAGCTCCGGTGGTGTTGAGGCCGCGCAGCTCTGGTGGCTTCGGGGGCAGCTCCGGTGGCGTCGACGGCGCGTAGCTCTAGTGGCTCTGGAGGTGTCGACGTCGGTAGGAGACGGCGAGGGAGGTAGTGGCGGCGAGGGATGGAGGAGAAGGCGGCCAAGAGCGGAGGAGAAGAGAATGGAGAATTGAGGGAAAGAGGCACGCGCAGGGCTAAGTCAAACTTAGCAGTATCGCAGGTACCCAACAAGCTCTACTGCTAAGTTTGGTAGCTATAGCGCTGGTCCTCAGACCGCGTTAATGCTACATTAGCTATAGAGCTGGTTAGAAACAAACTTAACAATAGTGCCCTCCCCTAAAAACATGCTACTACTATTAAGTAGCAGTAGCGTGTCTGCTGGAAGGTTGCTACGACTATACCTAGCCTGCAAGGCAACAGTGTGGAAATTATATTAGTAGCGTGTTTTGCTGGAGCAGCGCTACTACTACCTAATCGTCAGTAGCGCTCTTAGTGATATTGCGCTACTGCTAAGTAGCAGTAGCGCCTTTTTTTAACACGCGCTACTGATAAGCCTCCATATATAAGCTTTTTCCTAGTAATGATCCAACACCGACCAGCAAACGAACATGGTGTTTATCAAATAATCGGTCTGGGCTGGTGTCTGGACACGGATCCGGGAGCCGGCCATCGAACCGTAGCCGCAAAACATCCGCCTCTCTTTAATTTAATTCACAATAACAATAGCCTTCCATCAAACATGTCATGATTCCTACAAAACAACTATTAGCTTTCGTGAATGCTAAATTCCTGCCGATCGGCAGTTTGCAACATATCCGCATTTAATCGTGTCTGCTGGATCTGAATCCTATGATTCCCGCTAATCTCGTGATCTCCCACGTCCCGCTTATCCTTTTTCTGGTGGTTGCTGGTCCCGATGGAAAAATTCAAAAAAAATCGCGAGTACTGGGATTCACGCCCAGTATCCCTTTGAAAGTTTCAGCACACACAGACCAACGGGCTAACTAATGTTGTTTGTCTTGATTTTATGCATGTTTCCAGTTGAATTAACTAGTTCAACAAAATGAAATCGTAATTTGCTGGGTCGGACGAGATTTGCTCCAAATTTAGTGGTTCTTGCCATCTATCCCGAACATGGTAATATACGCAACGCTTAGCTGGTAACTTAATTAGCTTAAACATGGTAACTTTTTGAGCCTGCTATTTTTGTTGTTGTTGAAAAACACCTCCGGTAACTCATGTGTAAATAACTTGGTATATACGTATAGCAGACCTGATAACTTACTAAGCCTAGATGCGATAACTTTCTTGACACGAGAAAAAAGTTGTTAAAAAGTATACATCCGGTAATTTATCGAAGAACGTTGTAATTGTGACCCTAGATATTTTTTTGCTCTAAACATACTCTCGATAACTCACGTACATACGAACGCCATGTTAACAAAGTATGGAGAAAGAGTTGATGAAATATAACCCCTCACTTCTGCCAGAGATGTTTTCTGTGAATAGCGGTAATTCACACATCGCAGACCTGATACCTTATGTACCCTGTTCCTGCTAACTTTACCGAACCCCCCCCCCCTCGGGAGGGGGGGGGGGTTGTGGGGGTGGGGGTGATGATATATCCTCCGGTAACTTTCGTGTTAACAACATGGTAACTCACATTTTAATAGACCTGATAACTTATGTACCCTGGTCCTAGAAACGTTGTCGATAACTTCGGCGAGGGTGGGGGTGGGGGAGTTGTTGAAACATACCACGGTAACTTCTGTGCAAATAACATGATAACTCAAACATGGCGGACCCGATAACTTATGTACCCCGGTCCTGATAACTTGGTCGGCGAGGGTGGGGCTGGGGCAAGTCGCTGAAACATGCCACGGTAACTTCTGTGCAAATAACATGATAACTCATACATGGTAGAACTGATAACTTATGTACCCGATACTGGTAAATGTGGCGACTGTGGCGAGGGGGGGGGGGACCCCGGTAATTTCTATGTAAATAGCTTGGTAATAGAAACATACAAAGTTGATGACTCCCATAGAAACGCCACTGTAATTTTTGACCAGATTTTTTTTGTTGAAAAACATACATCCGGTAATTTCTGTGTAAAAAGCATGATAATGTATACATCGCAGATATGATAACTAATATCTTACGTTTAAACACCATGGTGTCTTTCATCCAAGGCGGGAAGTTTTTGAAACATTTTCACCGATAATTTATGTGTTAAATTACCATACTTCCCCGTGCCTTAACCTTCTCGTACTGTAGTTACCAGCCTTATCATGGTATAGTTATCATGTTGCTCATATCATAGTTATCACGCTGGTCATACCAAAGTTACCAAGCCAAACTTTTTTTTTGATATGGCAAAAATACGAAAGATTTAACTTTTTTTTCTACTGGTGGTTAGCACAGTCCATTAGCTTTTATTTGGCCGAAGGCAATCCATGTCAAATAAATATGTGATTCCTAAAAAAGTAAAAAGCAATAGAGTTTGTGCCTTCCACCAAATAGAGTGTGTGCCTTCCGCCAAACATCTAAACAACCATGATTTAATCACTCTGTTTGGTATGCCTTCCGCCAAATATACTCGAAACATCCGTCCGTGATAGCCAAATATCGATGGTTAATCCCTCCCGTAGTGCCCCGGCGTCGCCTACCCACGGCGACATCGGGGCTTACTGTCAAGCCATGCCAAAGTTACAAAGCCAAACTTTTTTTTGATATGGCAGAAATAAGAAAGGTTTAAATAACATTTTTTATCTGTAATAGATAACAACAAAAGGTGGCTTAGTTGGTTATTAGGCTCAACAACTATTGCATAGACTTGGGTTCGAATCCTCTTTTAAGCACCTTTATTTTCTTTTCATATTATGCAGCGAAAAACCAGAAAAAACCACTAGCGATTTACTACGGTTCCTGAGACAAGGAATAAAAATCAGTGGAAAGCGAGCGTGGGAAGATAGCGATCAACGAGTTGTCCGTGATCTATCGCTAACTATCGGGAAAAGTGGATCGATAGAATCGATGCGGATCTGTTGCTAACGACCAGTCGACTGGTGGTTAGCACAGTCCATTAGCTTTTATTTATCCGAAGGCAATCCATGTCAAATAAATATTTGATTCCTAATAAAAAAGTAAAAAGCAATAGAGTTTGTGCCTTCCGCCAAATAGAGTGTGTGCCTTCCGCCAAACATCTAAACAACCATGATTTAATCACTCTGTTTGGTATGCCTTCCGCCAAACATCTAAACAACCATGATTTAATCACTCTGTTTGGTATGCCTTCCGCCAAATATACTTTGAACATCCGTCCATCATAGCCAAATATCGATGGTTAATCCCTCACGTAGTGCCCCGGCGTCGCCTACCTAGGGCGACACGGGGGCCTTACTAGGCGGCGGCGGGGCCCTTCTCCTGTCCCGCCCTCCCCCCCCCCCCGATCCCTCGGGCAGAACCCAGAGTTGACCATGGCCTTGATCTGTTCTTCCGCCAGCGGGCTGGGCTTCTCCACGCCATGGTGTGGATCTCACCCTAGAGCGCGCTGGCCGGTGCAAAGTAAACTCTAACCTGGAGTTGGGCGCTCACCACCGAGGACCTCGGCCTCCCCTTTGGTTGGCCGGATCTAGCTGTAGCAGGCGGCTGCGGGCCTTGGTACACCTCGTTGGTAGATGTGGCGCAGGTGGCTCTCCTGGCGGCGGCTGCTAGCGTGGTTTAGCCTAGGCTCCTTCTCTCGTTGGTGGTCTGATTAATCAGTGAACTTCTGTTGGGTGTTGGATTTTGGAGGTTTCTCTTTCAGATCTGACCATGGCGGACTGGCCGGCCACCCGGGCTGCAGAATACGGTGGACAATGACGAATCTTTGAGGGTTTGTCGAGGGCTGCTCGTATTGGCAAAGTTGCGGGATGCAACCAGAAGGTTCCACTGTGCGTTCTGGCAGCTCTGCTCCGGCCAATTTGCTGAGTATGGCAGCGATGATGATAAGTACCGTACGCCTTCTTAGGCGCACCGCTTCCCAGAGCGACCAAGGACGGTTGTCATCAGCAGATCTCATGACCAAAGTGCCTAGTTGAGCTGATGATCAATCACTGGCTAGTCGGATTGCTGCAAATGGGTGAGAGATTACGAGATTGCAAACACTTCCTCCTCAAATGTGATAGAATTATCCCAAATGCCTCTCAAGCCTACACAACTCATTCATGTAAGATTTAAAAGCTATTTTGGGCATACGGTGCTTAACGTATCCCGCGCCGTATGCGGCGTATCCATACAGGTAGAGCCGAGCGCACGGCTCGAGCCGATACGGCTGGCTCGCAACTACCCTCTCGCCGTCGCGCGAAAAAAAAACCCACGACTTGCGCTGATCAGGCGGCTCATTTCAACGTCGCCCCGCCCCGCCGATCGCCGCCCTTACCCGCCGATAGCCGCCTTTCCCCGCCGATCTAGACGTGATCACGCTGCCAATTCCAACGTCCTCCTGTTCGGCCGATCGCCGCTTTCTCCCGTCTTCACCGGGATCTGGCGGCGCGGACAGATCTTCGAGTCGCCCGCCGTGCGTGATGTCGCCTCCGTGCAGGTCAGCGGTGACGTGGCCTCACGTGGACGCCTGCCGCCCGCAACTCCGTGATCAACCTTCTCCGCAACGCCCTCGCCGTCCGCGCAGCCACGCCAGGCGGGCCAAGTGCACGCGGCATGCCATGTAAACCTTCTAGTTCGTCAAAAAAATTGAATCTGTAAATAATTATGTGCAATCTCTTGTTAGATAAGAATTTCTCATCTGTATGATCGTAGTACATTTAATTTGTTTTAAAATTGATAGATCAATCTTTATTATAATATTGCAGTGTAGGTTGAGAGATCATTTAATGGATAAAGAAACTGGATTTACGGATCTGTTTTTGGACACGAGTGAGTGGGATGGTAGCAATAGTGTTGATCGTCATTTAATGGTAATGATAGTAAAGATGATGATGATGGCAGCGATAATGAATCCTGGTCGTCGTACGATAATTTACCTGAGGAGGATTTTGAAAAGAAGGAGGAGGGTGCTTGTAGTGAAAACGTAAGTGTCTTGTACATTCTTTTTGTCGGATGAAGAACCATATGGTACTTACACGTGCATATGATTTTTTTATGTGCAGGAGGATATTGACGTTCACAACGAGGAAAATCATGGTGTTGAATCTTTCGGGGATAACATAAGCCAGGTTCGGTCCACAATTTAAGATGTCATTGAATAATAAATAGTTGGTAATGACAACTTACACTTGCTTATGTGGAATATTGTAGGCTAACTTTGATGGTTGGAGTGGGGAAGATGGAGATGAGCATGAGGATGGAGCTAATATGGACATTGAGGAAGTTGAAATCCAGCAACGGCGCTGGAGACACAGTTGAAGGTTATGGGTATGACATTTGCATCACAATGGGAGGCTCACATGTTCTATAATAACTACGCCAAAGACCGTGGATTCAGTATCAGAAAAGATAAGGTGAAACGAGGAAAAGGACTTTCAACCACTGTTCGGTATAGGAGATACGTTTGCTCGAGGGCAGGAAAGCGTCGCAGTAAATTTTTAAACCCGGAGGGCCGTACCCGCAGGCTAAGACCAAAGAGTCGCTATGAGTGTGGCGCACATTTAGTCATGAAGTTGGACAAAGGACGTGGAGTTTGGTTCGTGGCAGCTTTTATGGATGATCACAACCATTTGTTGGCTAGACCAGATGAGGTGGTATTTATGCGGTCACATCGAGTGATGGGAGATCACCAGTATAGCTGAGATCTTGGCGATGGAAGGAGCTGGGATCAGAAAGCATATCATCGTTGACAACTTCATTAGCAGGTATGGCTCGTATGATAAGTGTGGGTTTCTGAGACGAGACGTGTACAACCTATGTTGCCGAGAAAAAATGAAGTTGATTGCGAAGGGTGATGCTAACACGGCAATTGGGATTATGAGGAGCAGAAAAGAGAAGGATCCAGAGTTCTTCTTTGAGTACGTGCTCGATAAGGAGGGTCGTTTGAAGAGCATGTTCTGGTGCGATGCACGGTCGTGGCGGGACTATCAACTGTATGGAGATGTCACGGTGTTCGACAGCACATATAAGATGAACAGATACGGTATGCCGTTCATCCCCTTTGTTGGTGTAAACAATCACCGTTGCACCACAGTTTTTGGTTGTGCCATTGTGTCCGATGAGACCGGGCGACATATGTGTGGCTGCTCCGGACATTCCTGAAGGCCAATTGTCGTAAAAAGCCAAGGTCAATCATCACAGATGGAGACGCTGCAATGATACAAGCTATTCGGTTGGTTTTGGTTGATGTGTTGCACCGTCTCTGCTCATGGCACGTGGAAAAAACATGCAGAAGCACCTTAATTACAAATTGCTAAGTGAGTTCAGGGCACTCTTGTACTACTCCACCTCTCCAGCCAACTTTGAGGCGAGATGGCACGCTTTCGTTCGTAAATGGAAGACTGATAAAACAGAAGAGTGGTTGAGTAGGATGTACAGGAAGAGGACTCTGTGGGCAGCATCATATCCGCCGATGGTTTTTTCTGGGTATGCGCAGTAATCAGAGGAGTGAAAGTCTTAACTCTTGTCTTCACCTGCACTTGGACGGCGGTATGACTATTGTTGACCTAGTTGTGCATTATGAGAATTGCATAGTCCGACTACGTGAGAACGAGGCGCATGATGACTGTGTTTCAAATCAGTCATTGCCACCATCAGTCACAGAATATAAGGATATTGAGAAGCATGCCGCCAAAGTATTCACTCATTCCAATTTTTATATTCTTCAACAAGATCTGAAGAAGATGGGAGAGCTTGAGATTTTTGAGACGCTAGTGGGAGTGGACTGCCACACCTTCATCGTGACATGGAGGAATAACCGGAAATTTCAGTTCAGCGTGAATTATCGAGCTGAAAACTCTGAGAATACGATAGAATGCAGTTGTGGACGAATGCTTCGGAAAGGATTGCCTTGCAAACACATTCTGTATGTGTTGGTTCATCTAAAAATATCTAAAATACCTAAGTGTTGCATCCTTAAGAGAATGTCGAAAGTTGCGAGACGTGGGCTGCCTGCACAGCGAAAGAGTGACTTGTTTGGCTGGGGTTGGACAGGGGCAGAGCAGCGTGCTCGCTATAGTCAACTCAGTATAACAGGAGCTGAAGCTTTTCATGTTGCTTCAAATGATCCATTTGTCTATGATGAGTTGATGCAGTGTCTGCAGAATATAATAGCGAAGAAAAAGGTCCCTGATGATGATGCTGTTGGTAGTAGAAGAAATGTGCATGAGGAGCCACGTGAGCCGGAACAACATGTTGATGTCATAGGTGATCCCGTGAAAGTTTCTACGAAGGGCGCCCCTAAACAGAGCACGACAGGGCGGGCAAAGAAAGATCCAAATGTTACAAAAAATGGAAGACTAATATCATTTTCTGAGAAAAAACCCGGTCCTCTTTGTGGCATTTGTAAGAGAGAGGGCCATAGATGGCAAACATGCCCTGAGAATGAAAAGTAAGTTTTCCATAATTTTAATTATTTTCTGGTTCTCTCTTCACAATTGTCTGATGAGTTCTTTATAATTTGTTATGTAGGAACCGGGCATAAAGATGAAGTATTCATAATCAATTGAAGCCAGTGGCAATTTCAATTTATTTGTTTAAGAATAAGAGACATGGCACTTTGAGTTTATTCTCTAAACCACCTTGTTCGATGAAAGTCATTACCACTTTCAGTTTATTTGTTTAAGAATAATAGACATGGCACTTTGAGTTAATATTTATGCCACCTTGTTCAATGTTATGAGACATGCGATTTATATGAGGACATGCGATTTATATTTTTATGTGTGAAACATCTTATATTTGTATGAATGTGTTACTGCTGTCATGGCTTAGTCAAGTTTTGAACATTTTTAAAATTTAATGTATGTGACCATTTAAAAAAAAACCCAGCCGTGGCCGGCTGGGTGCACGGACAGTAAACTAACAACGCCTTCTGGCCGCGAGCGTGGAGGCCACAGCGCACAGCAAGGCGAAGACGCGGGTATGTTAACCGGTCGGCGCGTCTCTCCGCGGGCGAGGTGGGACTAAACCTACTCGGCAGAACGCGCAGATGAATAGGATCGCCCGACGCGCCTAACGCACGCCGCTTATGGGCCGACAGATCGCCATATTCCCTCGAGATCGCTGCATGTGCCCGCTGGCTGGGCGGACGAGACGTCTGGCGCTACCGTCGGTCGGCCGGTGCTGCGCCAGCAGACCAGCGTGGCGACTGCCAATGGCGCCAACCCCCACTAGCTGGAGTGCGCGGGTTCAAGAATCGCCTCGGTGGGCGTCCACCGCACGGCCTGGAATATTCGTCAGATCCAGCGCCGCTGCTGCCACCAGAATCGACGTGGGATATTGTGCAGGTTTTATCCACACCGCACCAACTTAGGACGGCTGGCATATTTTTTAATAAAAAATGACCGCCGCGAGTGGGAACAACAACAACACTACATTTAGGGCCAAATTTCTACAGCAAAGTGTGGCGGCTAAAACAAGCGCCACACCTTTGGCGTGGCTAGCTAAGTGATGAACCAAACATGCCCGTAATATGGCAAAGGCAAACTGATACATTTTAGGACAGAAAAATATTATTTGCCCACACGCATTTAAATGTGTAGTGTCTCACGAAAGCAATAAATAAAACGTGGAAAATTGTCGAAATCTATCCCAGTGCCATGTCGCATTACAATCGATCAAAGTATCCAACAACGGTAGGGAAACCTTCTACGGGACAAAAACCATACCAATGCTAATAACTACTCCTTCTCCATGATTTTAACAATTTTCATCTTCACTTTGTCTAATCTGTTGACCTCGGAAAAAATGATTTCCGCGACAATAACACGTGGCCTTGACTCATTAATCTCTTGCTGGTCAAATTCATGTGTCCAGCGATCTCTCCGTCAGTATTTTATGCACCACATCACAAAAAGTCCACAAGACACTCTGCAATAAACCTGTGTGATCAGCTTAGGATATAGCATGCTGTGCCGGCATCATGTACTCATTTAACTTACCATCATGTTGTGCCGGCATTTTATACTCATTAATTGGCCACGATGAGACATCTGGAAATTTTTTCGGTTCAATAATAGAGTTGGCCTCCATAACATCCTTTGATATTTCAGCTCTCTGAAAGAAATTAACAAACCAGAATTTAATGTATGACTCAATAATTTTCTGAATGCGAGTGTGAAAATTTTAGCGTACCAAGGTGCCAATCATATTGCGAATTCTTTGACTAATTGCGCCTTTAGAATTTGAGTCAAGAACTTGAAACTCCTCCTTGACGGTATGCATCACTATGGTTATCCAATGATTATCATTAACGTGCATAGGAAAATACGCCTATATAGTAATCAAATGATGTTAGCGCAATTAAATAGCAATGAATAACAAAAACAAATAAATATGAAAGAAATACCTTGTCCCGTTTGAAATACTCATCCATTACTCTTTATGCAGCGACTTTTGCTTTCTTTGTAACTTGTTCTGATTCTAAATCATTAATTGACTTGGTCTTTCCCCTAGCCCTACCCAACATAAATTTTGGGAATCACGTTGTTGATATGAAACGGTCAGAGAAATCACGGTGTTGTAGGTGTTTACAATATGCATTGATTATCTGCATACATAAACAAAAAATTTCTATCAACTTGTGAAGTTGAAATGAGAGTCTTGTTAAAACCAAAGTCTTACTTACAGCGCCATTCAACCATTTAAACTTCAGGACATCGTGAAGCATAGCTGGCGTGCATATGTCCTCATCTGGTGGCGGCATATCGACCACGGTTCGGTGTGCATGCTTCTTAGTCGATGCGAGAGTCTCAACAAAAACTCTAGCTGCCTCTATGTGATCCAGAGTCATATTAAGAGTACTTGCCAGAATTGAAGATGGTGACGATGCAAACAGATCTAAAACAATGCATCTACAGTTGTTAAAAATAATAAAAAATTTACGTAACGCATGAATGAATTATAAAGTAGTACTTGACTTACTTTTTTTAACACGTTTCTTGCGGGTAATGAGAAGGTCGTGACGGGATTGACAATATTTCGATGGATTTCGCTTATGCGTTTACCTTCATTGTCCTGACTGCCTTCACCATCACCTATGTTGCTCTTTGCCGGGAAACTCTCAGACATGTCTTCAGACTTTGTTGGTGACAAACCACCCATAGACTCATTAGAAATATCAGCATTCTGCGGGGTTCGGGACATAGAAGGAAACTCTTTTGTACGTACAGTTGATGACGAACATGGGGATTTTTCATTATCGTGTATAATGAAAGGATCAGTAGCGTCACCTTTACCCGGTGTCGTCGTCGGAGCACCCGTGTCATCAATGGGCACGTCCGTATCATTGAAACACGTGAAAGATGTTACTAGCTCCACGTCGGTAGGTGAATCAATATCTGGCCAATATTTTGATGACTTGTACTGGCCATTCTCCATCCCAACTCCTTGACGTACATTAACCAATTCATCATTGTTGTCCCTCTTATTGGGTTTGTACAGCACACCTTCCGTGTTCAACTTTTCCATTACCATCTACAAACACAAATGAAACACGATCAGCATTTGAACAACTAACATGTTTAATATAACTTGTACATTACCTGTGCACATCTTTCGGTATATTGAGAACCTCCTTGTGAAGCAGCTTTATGTATGTCATCACCACGGTCCATACTGTTAGTCGTGTTCGATGAAACCCACGACGTGCTTGGCTTTCTATTCCTGCCACCACCTTTCCGTTTAGGTTTCTTTTGTTTCTTCATCCGGGACAGTCCCTTCACGTGCTACCTTAGCACGTCGTACTCTTGGCTAACGTAATTTTCAAGCTGTACAAAAAAAATAACAACTATAGTTAATTACTATTTGCAACCAATAAGGACTATACTTATTGACTTACATTGCCGGTGCCACGCCCGTGCACATGTTGTCATAGTCGTCTCTCTTTTTCCCTTCCGTTTCTAGCCAGTTAACCATTAGTGGGTATTCACGAGACAAAGGATCAAATGTATCCACACCAATTGGCTCAACTTTTTCCCAGTATATATACTACATCATAGTAAACACAACTAGTCGGACACATAGATCACATAAAAATATATGTACATACAACTATTACAAATTTCTTGTACATGAAGAAGAGCCAAGTTCCCGATAGGCCACTTGAATTTTTCAAGATCTTCGACCGACTTTTTAATAGCATCCATGCACACTCTCAACGTAAAATCGCTCCAATTGTATGACTTGATAGCGTTCACGTCCTCCACCATTTTGTAATAATGATAAGGAACAAACTTGGTGGATTGTGGTGCTAAGACTGTACCCATAAGAACCAGTACGACCCTTCTCACAAAAATCATCATCATATGACTGAGTGTCAACAATATTTTTATCAACTCATCGATGAGGATTAGGCCTGTTCTTTTGTCTAGAAACCAATTCGGAACAATTTTTTGGCATCTAGTTGTACTGTTGCTATCATGCTACCGACATCATCACCCTCGTTCACGTAGCCCGAATATGTCGTAAACATCTTCATTAAGCACACTGATGCCGTATGTATTTGGTCGAATAATAAATCGCTTTCTAGTACTATCATATGTTGTAATCATAAATTCCAATAAATTTTCCTCATTTTCACGGAAGGAATTCTCAACATACAGTCCAAACTTGTGCCACGAAAGCATCATGCGCTGTCTGGGTGTGAATTTTCCACCAATTCACACCACTTCTCAACCGAAAGCAGTACACATCTCCCAATTCTTGCATTCTAAATAAGATGCCAGTTATCTAACTAGTTAGGAGATTCAAATAAAATTACATATGGTTTAATACCATACCTTCCGGGCGTCTAGACAAGCACCGCAGCCCCGTTGCCAAACCCCACCCGGTGTGGGTTAGCAGTGGCAGCCGCACGCCCTCTGCCCACACGAAGGCCTTGTTGGCAGCACCCGGCCCTAGGGTTTAGGGTGCCGGCGAATTTGCCGAGACGGGCACAGCCGGGCCTGAGACCCAAGTCGCGCGTAGATGGCGCCGTCGGCCGGCAGGGGAAGGGAGTTTGACGGCCACCCAGCGGTCGACGACGTCGGATCGAGGGACGGGTGAGGATGCGCGTGGGAGGCGGCGGGGCTAGGCGGTCTTGGGGCGAGGTAATGGCGGCTTGGTTTCCATGCCATGCACGCACGTACGGTGCCATCGACGTGGTCACGCCATAGTGGGCCACTTGGCCCGTCCCGTCAAACTACCGCCGGCTGACCCATGATGCATTTATTATAAACATGCATTGTAGTTTAATACCACATCGCTAAGCCGGCGCGCCGTTGACTTCTTTATATAGTTTTGTTTCGGTCAATGCACAAACATCTCAGTTCGTGGGACTCTATTTGGAGGATATGCAGGATCGATGTGAGTCTTCACCTTCTCAGAGCTTGTGAAGGTTCACATGGATCATGCATATTCTTCAAAAAGAGAGCCATTATCTTCGATGTTTTTTTAACCTCAGATATTATTCATGCATTTTTTAATGCAACCATTTTAACGTCAGCCGGTGGACCCCAAACTTTTTGGACACGCACCCATCGCCAGGTCCATCATGCGTGCAAGTTTTCATAATTTTCCGGCACCGTATGAATTTCCTATGTTTTCTTCGTGAAACGCACCGAAAACACTGACCGGACGTGGCCTTAGCGTCAGGCGTATGGTGTCCGAAATCGTTCAACTATTGCGTGGGGCCCTAAGATGGGCATGCCCACAGCCTCCCAAAATTGGGTTACGTTTCGTGCATGCCACCTCGTACCACCAACACAACCGGCACTGATCTGATATGGCCGATGTCAGCCCCGTACTGCGTTCTCTTTTCTGACTCAGTCGGTGGACCCCAAACTTTTTGGACACGCACCCATCGCCAGGTCCATCATGCATGCAAGTTTTCATAATTTTCCGGCACCATATGAATTTCCTACGGTTTTTTTCGTGAACGCGCGAAAAACACTGACGGGCGTGACGCAACGTGCGTATGGTGTCCGAATTTGTTCAACTCTTGCGTGGGGCCCTAAGATGGGCATATGCCACCTCATTACTCACCAACACAACCGCACTGATCTGATATGAAGAACTCAGTATTGTTTTACTAATTAATTATAAAGAACTCATTATTATTATTCATTATAAAGTGTAATAAAGAACTCATTATTATTATTCATTATAAAGTATAATAAAGAACTCAATATTATTATTCATTATAAAGTATAATAACTGAACATAATATTCATTATAAAGTATATTAAAGAACTCATTATTTTTTGTGGCTTCTTTTTACTTTATGAATTTTCAATAATTTTTCGGTGAAAATACCACATAACACACCCCCGGACGTGATGCAACATGTTTCTCCTAACGTTGAAATGCATGTTTCGTTTATTTTGAAAGTTGCACGACTAACATCAAATTAAACATACGGGTTTTTTTTAAACAAGTGCACGGAGGACAAAATGAAAAAAATAAGATAGTTAGTTAATAAAGTGATTTGACTTTACATAGCTGCCCGGTAGCAGCCGCCCGGTAGGTATGTAACATCAAATCTCTTTAGTATTAGCTATTTTATATCTAACAAAACGAAGCGGCTATATAAGCCGGTGGTGGCGTCCCCTCAGCAGCGAGGTGAAGACTAAAAAGCGCCCCTCCCACCTCCCCCGCGCCGTGACTCATGGAAGGCAAAAAAAATAAGTGATGCAAAAAAAAAACAGCCCAACGTGGTTGCAGGCCGCAACTGCGCGTAATCGGTCCGGCCCGATCAAGCCGGGCGGCGAAAGGGCCGGCCTTTCGGCCCAGCTACGGCCTCAAGATCAATCGGGCGATGGCGGAATGGGCGGGAGTCAGAGGAGTTTGAAAGGGAAGTGGGAGGCAGGTATATAAGGCGGTCGCGGCGTCGTTCGGTGGGCGAGGTGGGACTAAACTTTAGTCCTCACCCCCGCCGACCCTGCCCCTGCACCGCGCAGAGTCAATGACGTGGGATATTGTGCAGGTTTTATCCACACTTCACGGCCTGGAATATTCGTCGGATCCAGCGTACGCTGCTGCCACCAGAATCGGCGTGGGATATTGTGCGTGTTTTATCCACACCGCACCAACTTCAGACGACGGGCATATTTTTAATAAAAATGACCGCCGCGAGTAGGAACAAAACAACACTACATTTAGGGGCAAATTTCGTGCATGCCACCTCGCATATCCCATGCAACCGCAATCGACGGATATGAACGATGGCAGCCCCGCATCGCGTTCTCTTATCGGACTCAGACGGTGGACCCCTAACTTTTCCACACGCACTCATCGGCAGGGCGATCATGCCTGCAAGTTTTCATATTTTTTCGGCACACTATGAATTTCCTATGGTTTTCTCCGTGAAACGCACCAAAAACACTGACCGGGCGTGACGCAACGTGCGTTTGGTGTCCAAATTCATTCAACTTTTGCGTGGGGCCCTAAGTTGGGCATGCCCACTTCATCCCAAATCTGGGTGACGTTTCGTGCATGCCACCTCGTACATCCCATGCAACCGGCACTGATCGGATATGAACGATGGCAGCCCCGTACCGCGTTCTCTTATCGGACTCAGACGGTGGACCCCTAACTTTTTCCACACGCACTCATCAGCAGGGCCATCATGCCTGCAAGTTTTCATATTTTTCCGACACACTATGAATTTCCTATGGTTTCTCCGTGAAACGCACCAAAAACACCGACCGGGCGTGACGCAACGCGGCGCTTTTGGTGTCCGAATTTGTTCAACTTTTGCGTCGGGCCCTAAGATGGGCATGCCCACTGCATCCCAAATTTGGGTGACGTTTCGTGCATGCCACCTCGTACATCCCATGCAACCGCAATCGATCGGATATGAACGATGGCAGCCCGTGCATCGCGTTTCTCTTATCGGATCGAGAGACGATGGACCCTAACTTTTTCCACACGCACTCATCGGCGGGGCCATCATGCCTGCAAGTTTTCATATTTTCTGGCACACTATGAATTTCCTATGGTTTTCTCCGTGAAACGCACCAAAAACACTGACCGGGCGTGACGCAACATGCGTTTGGTGTCCGAATTCGCTCAACTTGTGCGTGGGACCCTAAGATGGGCATGCCCACTGCATCCCAAATTTGGGTGACGTTTCGTGCGTGCCACCTCATACATCCCATGCAACCGCACCGATCGGATATGAACGATGGCAGCCCCGCATCGCGTTCTCTTATCGGACTCAGGCGGTGGACCCTAACTCTTTCCACACGCACTCATCGGCAGGGCGATCATGCACCGCAAGTTTTCAGATTTTTCCGGCACACTATGAATTTCCTATGGTTTTTCTCCGTGAAACGCACCAAAAACACTTGACCGGGCGTGACGCAACGGCGCTTGGTGTCCGAATTCGTTCAACTTTTGCATGGGGCCCTAAGATGGGCATGCCCATCGCATCCCAAATTTGGGTGACGTTTCGCATGCCACCTCGTACATCCCATGCAACCGCACCGATCGGATATGAACGATGGCAGCCCCTGCACTGCGTTCTCTTATCGGACCTGCACGATGGACCCTAACTTTTTCCACACGCACTCATCGGCAGGGCCATCATGCCTGCAAGTTTTCATATTTTTCCGACACACTATGAATTTCCTATGGTTTCTCCGTGAAACGCACCAAAAACACTGACGGGCGTGACGCAACGTGCGTTTCGCGTCCGAATTTGTTCAACTTTTGCGTGGGGCCCTAAGATGGGCATGCCCACTGCATCCCAAATTTGGTTGACGTTTCGTGCATGCCACCTCGTACATCCCATGCAACCGCATCGACGGATATGAACGATGGCAGCCCCGTACTGCGTTCTCTTATCGGACTGAGACGATGGACCCCTAACTTTTTCCACACGCACTCATCGGCAGGGCCATCATGCCTGCAAGTTTTCATATTTTTCCGGCACACTATGAATTTCCTATGGTTTTCTCCGTGAAACGCACCAAAAACACTGACCAGGCGTGAAGCAACGCAGCGTGCGTTTGGTGCCCGAATTGCTCAACTTTATGCGTGGGGCTCTAAGATGGGCATGCCTAATCGCATCCCAAATTTGGGTGAGGTTTCATGCGTGCCACCGTACATCCCATGCAACCGCACCGATCGGATATGAACGATGGCAGCCCTGCATCGCGTTCTCTTATCGGACTTAAGCGGTGGACCTCAACTTTTCCACACGCACTCATCGGCAGGGCGATCATGCCCGCAAGTTTTCATATTTTTCCGGCACACTATGAATTTCCTATGGTTTTCTCCATGAAACGCACTAAAAACACTGACCGGGCGTGACGCAACGTGTGTTTGGTGTCCGGAATTCGCTCAACTTTTGCGTGGGGCCTAAGATGGGCATGCCCATCGCATCCCAAATTTGGGTGACGTTTTCGTGCATGCCACCTCGCACATCCGATGCAACCGGCACCGATCGGATATGAACGATGGCAGCCCCTGCATCGCGTTCTCTTATCGGACTCGCAGACGGTGGACCCTAACTTTTCCACACGCACTCATCGGCAGGGCGATCATGCCTCGCAAGTTTTCATATTTTTCCGCACACTATGAATTTCCTATGGTTTTCTCCGTGAAACGCACCAAAAACACTGACCGGGCGTGACGAACGTGCATTTGGTGTCCGAATTAGATTCACCTTTGCGTGGGGCCCTAAGATGGGCATGCCCATCGCATCCCAAATTTGGGTGCGGCGTTTGATGCGTGCCACCTCGTACATCCCATGCAACCGCACCGATCGGATATGAACGATGGCAACCCCTGCACTGCGTTCTCTTTATCGGACTCAGATGGTGGACCCTAACTTTTTCCACACGCACTCATCGGCAGGGCGATCATGCCCGCAAGTTTTCATATTTTTCCGCACACTATGAATTTCCTATGGTTTTCTCCGTGAAAACGCACCAAAAACATCGACCGGGCGTGACGCAAGGTGCGCTTTGGTGTCCGAATTCGTTCAACTTTTGCGTGGGGCCTTAAGATGGGCATGCCCACTGCATCCCAAATTTGGGTGACGTTCGTGCATGCCACCTCGTACATCCCATGCAACCGCAATCGATAGGATATGAACGATGGCAGCCCTGCGTTCGCTGCTCTTATCGGACTCTGCACGATGGACCCCTAACTTTTTCCACACGCACTCATCGGCAGGGCGATCATGCCTGCAAGTTTTCATATTTTTCCTGCACACTATGAATTTCCTATGGTTTTCTCCGTGAAACGCACCAAAAACACTAACCGGGCGTGACGCAACGAGCGTTTGGTGTCCGAATTCGTTCACCTTTTGCGTGGGGCCCTAAGATGGGCATGCCCATCGCATCCCAAATTTGGGTGACGTTTCGCGGCGTGCCACCTCGTACATCCCATGCAACCGCACCGATCGGATATGAACGATGGCAGCCCTGCACTGCGTTCTCTTATCGGACTCAAGCGGTGGACCCCTAACTTTTTCCACACGCACTCATCGGCAAGGCGATCATGCCCGCAAGTTTTCATATTTTTCCGGCACACTATGAATTTCCTATGGTTTTCTCCGTGAAACACACCAAAAACATCGACCGGGCGTGACGAACGCGTCGTTTGGTGTCCGAATTCGTTCAACTTTATGCGTGGGGCCCTAAGATGGGCATGCCCACCGCATCCCAAATTTGGGGTGACGTTCGTGCATGCCACCTCGTACATCCCATGCAACCGCACCGATCGGATATGAACGATGGCAGCCCCGATCTGCGTTCTCTTATCGGACTCAGACGATGGACCCTAACTTTTTCCACACGCACTCATCGGCAGGGCCATCATGCCTGCAAGTTTTCATATTTTTCCGACACACTATGAATTTCCTATGGTTTCTCCGTGAAACGCACCAAAAACACTGACGGGCGTGGCGCAACGTGCGTTTCGCGTCCGAATTTGTTCAACGTTGGCGTGGGCCCTAAGATGGGCATGCCCACTTTGCATCCCAAATTTGGGTGACGTTTCGCATGCCACCTCATACATCCCATGCAACCGCACCGATCGGATATGAACGATGGCAGCCCCTCATCGCGTTCTCTTATCGGACTCGCATAATGGACCCCTAACTTTTTCCACACGCACTCATCGGCAGGGCCATCATGCCTGCAAGTTTTCATATTTTTCCGGCACACTATGCATTTCCTATGGTTTTCTGCGTGAAACGCACCAAAAACACTGACCGGGCGTGACGCAACATGCGTTTGGTGTCCGAATTCGTTCAACTTTTGCGTGGGACCCTAAGATGGGCATGCCCACTGCATCCCAAATTTGGGTGACGTTTCGTGCGTGCCACCTCGTACATCCCATGCAACTGGCACTGATCGGATATGAACTATGGCAGCCCGCATCTGCGTTCTCTTTTCCGGACTCAGACGGTGGACCCCTAACTTTTTCCACACGCACTCATCGGCAGGGCGATCATGCCTGCAAGTTTTCATATTTTTCCGCACACTATGAATTTCCTATGGTTTTCTCCGTGAAACGCACTAAAAACACCGACCGGGCGTGACGCAACGCGTGCGTTTGGTGTCCGAATTCGTTCAACTTTTGCGTGGGGCCCTAATATAGGCATGCCCACCGCATCCCAAATTTGGGTGACGTTTCGTGCGTGCCACCTCGTACATCCGGCGCAACCGCACTGATCGGATATGAGCGATGGCAGCCCTGCATCATGCGTTCTCTTATCGGACTCGCACGGTGGACCCCTAACTTTTCCACACGCACTCATCGGTAGGGCGATCATGCCTGCAAGTTTTCATATTTTTCCCAAGACACTATCAATTTCCTTTGGTTTCTCCGTGAAACGCACCAAAAACACTTATCGGGCGTGACGCAACGCGCGCTTGGTGTCCGAATTCGTTCAACTTTTGCGTGGGGCCCTAAGATGGGCATGCCCATCGTGCATCCCAAATTTGGGTGACGTTTAAATGCGTGCCACCGCATACATCCCATGCAACCGCAATCGATCGGATATGAACGATGGCAGCCTGCATCATGCGTTCTCTTATCGGTCTCAGACGGTGGACCCTAACTTTTTCCACATCGCACTCATCGGCCCAGGGCCATCATGCCTGCAAGTTTTCATATTTTTCCGCACACTATGAATATCCTATGGTTTTCTCCATGAAACGCACCAAAAACACTGACCGGGCGTGACGCAACGTGCGTTTGGTGTCCGAATACGTTCAACTTTTGCGTGGGGCCCTAAGATGGGCATGCCCACTGCATCCCAAATTTGGGTGACGTTTAAATGCGTGCCACCGCATACATCCCATGCAACCGGCACTGATCGGATATGAACGATGGCAACCCCGTACTGCGTTCTCTTATCGGACTCAGACGGTGGACCCCTAACTTTTTCCACACGCACTCATCGGCAGGGCGATCATGCCTGCAAGTTTTCATATTTTTCCGGCACACTATGAATTTCCTATGGTTTCTCCGTGAAACGCAGCAAAAACACCCGACCGCGGCGTGGGACGCAACGCGATGCGTTTGGTGTCCGAATTGGTTCAACTTTTGCGTCGGGCCCTAAGATGGGCATGCCCATCGCATCCCAAATTTGGGTGACGTTTCGTGCATGCCACGTACATCCCATGCAACCGGCACCGATCGGATATGAACGATGGCAGCCCTGTGATCGCGTTCTCTTATCGGACTCAGGCGATGGACCCTAACTTTTCCACACGCACTCATCGGCAGGGCCATCATGCCTGCAAGTTTTCATATTTTTCCGCACACTATGCATTTCCTATGGTTTTCGCGTGAAACGCACCAAAAACACCGACCGGGCGTGACGCAACATGCGCTTGGTGTCCGAATTCGTTCAACTTTTGCGTGGGACCCTAAGATGGGCATGCCCATCGCATCCCAAATTTGGGTGACGCTTCGTGCGTGCCACCTCATACATCCCATGCAACCGGTTAATCGATCGGATATGAACGATGGCAGCCCTGCATCGCGTTCTCTTTTCGGACTCGTGACGGTGGACCCTAACTTTTCCACACGCACTCATCGGCAGGGCGATCATGCTCGCAAGTTTTCATATTTTTCCGGCACACTATGAATTTCTATGGTTTTCTCCGTGAAACGCACCAAAAACACCGACCGGGCGTGACGCAACGTGCGCTTGGTGTCCGAATTCGTTCAACTTTTGCGTGGGGCCCTAAGATGGGCATGCCCATCAGATCCCAAATTTGGGTGACGTTTACGCGTGCCACCTCGCACATCCCATGCAACCGCAATCCCATCGGATATGAACGATGGCAGCCCTGCATCATGCGTTCTCTTCATCGGACTCAGACGGTGGACCCCTAACTTTTTCCACACGCACTCATCGGGCAGGCGATCATGCCTGCAAGTTTTCATATTTTTCCGCACACTATGAATTTCCTATGGTTTCTCCGTGAAACGCACCAAAAACACTGACCGGGCGTGGACGCAACGCATGCGTTTGGTGTCCGAATTCGTTCAACTTTTGCGTGGAGCCCTAAGATGGGCATGCCCATCAGATCCTAAATTTGGGTGACGTTCGTGCGTGCCACCTCGTACATCCCATGCAACCGCACCGATCGGATATGAACGATGGCAGCCCGTGCATCGCGTTCTCTTATCGGACTCGCACGGTGGACCCCTAACTTTTTCCACACGCACTCATCGGTAGGGCGACCATGCCTGCAAGTTTTCATATTTTTCCGCACACTATGAATTTCCTTGGTTTCTCCGCGAAACGCACCAAAAACACCGACCGGGCGTGACGCAACGCGCTTTGGTGTCCGAATTCGCTCAACTTTTGCGTGGGGCCCTAAGATGGGCATGCCCACCGTATCCCAAATTTGGGTGACGACGCGTGTGCAAGCCACCTCGTACATCCCATGCAACCGGCACTGATCGGATATGAACGATGGCAGCCCCGTACTGCATTCTCTTATAGGACTCAGACGGTGGACCCCTAATTTTTTCCACACGCACTCATCGGCTGGGTCATCATGCCTGCAAGTTTTCATATTTTTCCGGCACACTATGAATTTCCTATGGTTTTCTCCATGAAACGCACCAAAAACACTGACCGGGCGTGACGCAACGCATGCGTTTGGTGTCCGAATTGCTCAACTTTTGCGTGGGGCCCTAAGATGGGCATGCCCATCGCATCCCAAATTTGGGTGACGTTGCGCGTGCCACCTCGTACATCCCATGCAACCGGCACTGGTCGGATATGAACGATGGCAGCCCCTGCATCGCGTTCTCTTATCGGACTCAAAGCGGTGGACCCCTAACTTTTTCCACACGCACTCATCGGCAGGGCGATCATGCCTGCAAGTTTTCATATTTTTCCGGCACACTATGAATTTCCTATGGTTTTCTCCGTGAAACGCACTCAAAACATCGACCGGGCGTGACGTTAACGGCGCTTGCTGTCCGAATTCGCTCAGCTTTTGCGTGGGGCCCTTAAGATGGGCATGCCCATCGTGCATCCCAAATTTGGGTGACGTTCGTGCGTGCCACCTCGTACATCCCATGCAACCGCACCGATCGGATATGAACGATGGCAGCCCGGTACTGCGTTCTTTTTATCGGTCTCGGTGGTGGACCCCTAACTTTTTTCCACACGCACTCATCGGCAGGGCGATCATGCCTACAAGTTTTCATATTTTTCCGCACACTATGAATTTCCTATGGTTTTCTCCGTGAAACGCACCAAAACACTGACCGGGCGTGACGAACGCGCGCTTGGTGTCCGAATTGCTCAACTTTTGCGTGGGGCCCTAAGATGGGCATGCCCACCGCATCCCAAATTTGGGTGACGTTTCGCGTGCCACCGCATACATCCCATGCAACCGCACCGATCGGATATGAACGATGGCAACCCCGCATCGCGTTCTTCTTATCGGACTCAGACGGTGGACCCCTAACTTTTCCACACGCACTCATCGGCAGGGCGATCATGCCTGCAAGTTTTCATATTTTTCCGCACACTATGAATTTCCTATGGTTTCTCCGTGAAACGCAGCAAAACACCGACCGGGCGTGACGCAACGTGGCGCTTGGTGTCCGAATTTGTTCAACTTTTGCATCGGGCCCTAAGATGGGCATGCCCATCGCATCCCAAATTCGGGTGACGTTTCGCGCATGCCACCTCGTACATCCCATGCAACCGCACTGATCGGATATGAACGATGGCAGCCCTGGCATCGCGCTTCTCTTATCGGACTCGCACGATGGACCCCTAACTTTTCCACACGCACTCATCGGGCAGGGCCATCATGCCTGCAAGTTTTCATATTTTTCCGCACACTATGCATTTCCTATGGTTTTTCGCGTGAAACGCACCAAAAAACACTGACCGGGCGTGACGCAACATGCGCGTTTGGTGTCCGAATTCGCTCAACTTTTGCGTGGGACCCTAAGATGGGCATGCCCAACATCCCAAATTTGGGTGACGTTTCATGCGCCACCTCATACATCCCATGCAACCCATTAACTGATCGGATATGAACGATGGCAGCCCTGCATCGCGTTCTTCTTTTCGGACTCAGACGGTGGACCCTAACTTTTTCCACACGCACTCATCGGCAGGCTTTATCATGCCTGCAAGTTTTCATATTTTCCGGCACACTATGAATTTCCTATGGTTTTCTCCGTGAAACGCACCAAAAACACCGACCGGGCGTGACACAACGTCGCGTTGGTGTCCGAATTGCTCAACTTTTGCATGGGGCCCTAAGATGGGCATGCCCACCGTATCCCAAATTTGGGTGACGCTTGATGCGTACACCTCAGACATCCCATGCAACCGCATCGATCGGATATGAACGATGGCAGCCCCGCATCATGCTCTCTTATCGGACTCAGACGGTGGACCCCTAACTTTTTCCACACGCACTCATCGGCAGTGGCGATCATGCCTGCAAGTTTTCATATTTTTCCGCACACTATGAATTTCCTATGGTTTCTCCGTGAAACGCACCAAAAACACCGACCGGGCGTGACGTAACGCATGCGTTTGGTGTCCGAATTGCTCAACTTTTGCGTGGGACCCTAAGATGGGCATGCCCACTGTATCCCAAATTTGGGTGACGCTTCGCAAGCCACCTCGTACATCCCATGCAACCGCACTCGATCGGATATGAACGATGGCAGCCCCTGCATCGCATTCTCTTATCGGTCTCAAAGCGGTGGACCCTAACTTTTTCCACATCGCACTCATCGGCAGGGCGATCATGCCTGCAAGTTTTCATATTTTTCCGCACACTATGAATTTCCTATGGTTTTCTCCATGAAACGCACTAAAAACACCGACCGGGCGTGATTTAGCGCGGCGCTTGGTGTCCGAATTGCTCAACTTTTGCGTGGGGCCCTAAGATGGGCATGCCCACCGCATCCCAAATTTGGGTGACGCTTTCGTGCGTGCCACCTCGTACATCCCATGCAACCGCATTGCTCGGATATGAACGATGGCAGCCTCTGCATCGTTCTCTTATCGGACTCAGGCGGTGGACTAACTTTTCCACACGCACCATCGCGTACATCATGCCTGCAAAGATTTTTCATATTTTTCCGCACACTATGAATTTCCTATGGTTTTCTCCGGTGAACGAAAGCTTTCAAAATACCGACCGGGCGCGGCATTAACGCAGCGTGCGTTTGCTGTCCAGATTGTCTCAACTTTTTGCGTGGGGCCTTAAGATGGGCATGCCCATCGCATCCCAAATTTAGGTGACGCTTTAAATGCGTGCATGCCACCTCGACATCCCATGCAACCGCACCGAATCGGATATGAACGCATGGCAGCCCGCATACTGCCGTTCTCTTTATCGGACTCGCAGGCGGTGGACCCCTAACTTTTTCCACACGCACTCATCGGCAGGGCCGCATCATGCCTGCAGGATTCGCATATTTTTCCGGCACACTATGAATTTCCTATGGTTTATCGCCCGTGATGGTTTCTTCGGGTGAAACGCCAGCAAAAAGCTCTTGTTAGGGGCGTGGCCCCTTAGCGTGCGTTTGGTGTCGAATTTGTTCAAACTTTTGCGTCGGGGACCCTAAGATGGGCATGCCGCGCATGCCAAATTTGGTGGCGTTTACGTGTCTCACCTCGTACAAATTTGCCAGGTGACGTTTTAGCGGATGAGCGATGGCGACCCTCATTACACGTTCCCATGTCGGGACAACCGGCGCGATCCGGATATGCCGGCAGCCCGTGCATCGCGTTCTCTTCGACTCGGACTGGTGATGGACCCCTAACTTTCTGCACGCGCTCGCCAGCCGGGGCCATCATGCCTGCAAGTTTTCATATTTTTTGCGGCACACTATGCATTTCCTATTTTTCTGCGTGAAAGCACTTTCCGGCTACTTGACCGGGCGTGACGCATACGCTCTGTCGTTTGGTGTCCGGAAAGTTTCAATCGACTTTTTGCGTGGGACCCTAAGATGCGCATATGCCCACTGCATCCCAAATTTGGGGTGACGTTTACGTGGCGTGCCACCTCTCCTTACATCCCGTATGCAACCCGACACATTGATGGGATATGAGCGATGGGCAGCCCCGTCTGATCGCGTTTCCTTCATCGGACTTTTTGGTTTCAGACGGTGGACCCTAAACTAGCTTTTCCACACACATCACTCGCCAGGGCGTTGATCATGCCTGCCTTCGCAAGTTTTCTTATATTTTTCCGCACACTATGAATTTCCTATGGTTTCTCCGTGAAAGCGCACTAAAAAATAATCGACCGGCGTGACGCAACGCGCGCTTGCGTCCGGATTCGCTCAACTTTTGCGTTCTAAGATGGGCATGCCCACCGCATCCCAAATTGTACCACTTACTTGTGGCATCACATGTAAGTCATAAACGCATGAAGAAGCTCGACTCACTCGCTTTTTGAAAAGTTTGAGACATGCTAACCATGTCTAATATTTTTCCGCACACTATGAATTTCCATGCAGATGGATCGCTTGCACTTGCATGAATTTGTGTGCAGTCCAATGAGTGCCGAGGCATGCAAAGGAATATCGTCTTCACAATTAATACCGCTCGAACACCATAGTGTGATGGTGTGTCCGAACATCATAGTTTTCCACATATGGTGCGCACATGATGTCTCTTATCGAATTACCACTATCGCCAAGTTTGAAACCTAAGCTGTCATTTCTTAAAAATTTGGGGCTGCGACGCTTATGTGGAAAAAGTTTCAGGTTGATAAGCTCGAACCCAAAGCGGAGGCATGCCCATCGCATCCCAAATTATTGAACCGTCACTTCAACTAGTGGAATTTCCTATGGTTTTCTCCGTGAAACAAGTTGTTCCCGTGGCACCTACACCAATTGAAGTAGAAGCTTATGATATTATTTTCAAGTCACTACCGAACCTCGTGGGACGACAAGAACGCGATCGCATCGAGTGGTACGGTGATCCTGTCTTGAAGGTCATGTTCATATTTTCCGGCACACTATGAATTTGAGAAGCGATGGTGGGCCCAAATTCCGACAAATGGTAGATGTCACCGTATGAAGCTCGACTTGTGGCGAAGAGTTTTTCACAGAAAGTTATGCCGGCTCCAGCGATCCTTTCTAAGGACCGGAGTAAGCATCTCGAGTTGGAAATATTTTTCCGCACACTATGAATTTCCCTTAAAGCTCGACCACGGCAGTAACAGTAGAGAAAGGATTTAAGATTGTCCCCTATGCCTTAGACATAGGCTCTACAAGATGCTATGCCGTGGTACCGCACCTAAGTGTGCCATGCCATGAGTCAGTCAAGGGGTACAAGAATGATCCAGAATGGATCATTGGACAGCGGTCAAAATTGTGGGCATGCCCACCGCATCCCAAATTTAAGAGAATTGATAGCACACACGGATCTGAAAGGTTCAGACCCGTGCTGACTAAAACCCGTTGACTAAAACCTCTCTCACAAGTGAACGCACAAAGATCGTAGTTCGTATGCTAAAGCTCCAGTGCAACTCCGGATACCGTAGGAATGCTTTGGGTGTATCAAACGTCACAACGAATCGGGTTATTTTTCCGCACACTATGAATTTCCTATGGTTTTCTCCGTGAAACGCAAAGGTGCACTACTGTATCTCCAAAAGTGTCTCATTGGGTTGGCACGAATCGAGACTGGATTTGTCACTCCGTGTGACGGAGAGGTATCTCTGGGCCCACTCGGTAGGACATCATCATTAATGTGCACAGCAGGTGATTAAGGAGTTGATCACGGGATGATGTGTTACGGAACGAGTAAAGAGACTTGCCGGTAACGAGATTGAACAAGGTATCGGGATACCGATTATGAATTTCCTATGGTTTTCTATCCAGATCCCGCTGTTGGTTATTGACCGGAGAACGCCTCGGTCATGTCCGCTTGTCTCCCGAACCCGTAGGGTCTACACACTTAAGGTTCTGGCGACGCTTAGGGATTTATGAGATCCTCGGACGTCACGAGGAGTTCCGGAATGGTCCGGAGGTAAAGAATTATATATAGGACTCATCGGCAGGCGTGATATCGGTATTGTACCGGGACCACCGGAGGGGTCCCGGGGCCCACCGGGTGGGGCCACCTGCCCTGGGGCCACATGGGCCCTAGGTGGTGCGTTTAGGCCTGCATGGGCCAAGGGAACCAGCTCCTGGATGGACTCCTTTCCCTCTTGGCCGCACCCTCCCTTGGAGGAGGGGGCAAGGCTGCGCCCTCCCCCTCCTTGGCTTTGGGCAGCAGCACCTGAGCCCTGGCGCCTCTCTCCCTCTCCAACACCTCCTTCTCCTCCGTAGTGCTTGGCGAAGCCCCGCAGGATTGCCACGCCTCCACCACCACCACGCCTGCTATGCTGCTGTTCCACACGCACTCATCGGCAGGCCATCATGCCTGCAAGTTTTCATATTTTTCCGCACACTATGAATTTCCTATGCAACCTCTCCTCTCTCCTCGCTGGATCAAGGCGTGAGACGCCACCGGGCTGTACGTTTGGAGGTGCCGTCTGCTCGCACTAGGATCTTTCTGAATCACGGCGAGTACGACTCCATCAACCCTGCTTCACTTGAACGCCTTCCGCTTAGCGATCTACAAGGGTCCTAACTTTTTCCACACGCACTCATCGGCAGGGCCATCATGCCTGCAAGTTTTCATATTTTTCCGCACACTATGAATTTCCTATCTCCTTCCCTCGCTAGTCTCTCCATAGGCCACACGCTAGAAGTAATAAGTTGGCGTAGACAACTTCATTTACTTAGAACGACGGTAGTAAATAAGATGATCCTCACACAAATTTCATCCACACGCTGTTCTCCCCGACCGGCACCGCTGTTACAGTTCGTTGCTTCTAAGCACCATCATATTTTTCCGCACACTATGAATTTCCTATGGTTTTCTCCGTGAAAATGGATTCTTACGCTCACATACAACGGTGTAAGACAGATTTACACAAAGAAAAACACTTGGGGTTAACTTGACGAGCCTAGCATGTACAGACATGGCCTCGAACACAGAGACCGAAAGGTCGAGCATGAGTTGTGGGAGTTCATGAGATGAACTTAATTATCCTGAACATAGTCACGAAGATCTTTGCAAATTATGTCGTAAGCTCGCGCTTTAGTTCCACTGCTTAGATTCTGAAAGTTGACAAGAGCGATTATGCGGACAGAAGAAAGCTTATGTCCTTAATGCACCGCTCAAGTGCTCAACCCCAAACGCCGCCCTGTGGATGTTGCTAACATCGGACATACACCAGGCACCAAATACGTCAAACGTCATGGAACATATGAGATGTTTCGAGGGCTGAAATTGGGATTTCAGCTCGTGCCCACGCCAAGAGGTATAAGACCTCCGACGATTTTCTTATTTTTGAATCGAGGGGAGTTGATCTTCCGATGAGATAGTATATTTTTCCGGCACACTATGAATTTCTATGATGATCCTTGAAGTGTTCGCGATGTTTGACACCGCGAAAGTAGAAATATTTCTAGTTTCAAGAAGGGCAAGGGCAAGAACGAATAAGTTGCTGCTCCAAAGGAAGAAACCCAAGGTCGAACCCAAACCCGAGACTAAGTGCTTCCGTAATAAGGGGAACAACCAATCGAACAGAATTACCTCCACACGCACTCATCGGCAGGGCCATCATGCTCGCAAGTTTTCATATCATTATGTTAATGTGTACTTTACTAGTACTCCTAGTAGCACCTGTGGTATTAGATACCGTTCGTTGCTAAGTGTTAGTATTTCAAGCATCGCACGCTCCCTCTACCATCGATTGGTGTTTACGTTGAGCATAGACATGATTTCAATCATGTCTATCGCAATACAATTATTCATGAATCTCGATCGTAGTGATACGCATTTTCATGCACGCGTACCACTTACTTGTGGCATCACATGTAAGTCATAAACGCATGAAGAAGCTAATTTCCTATGGTTTCTCCGTGAAACACTCACTCGCTTTTTGAAAAGTTTGAGACATGCTAACCATGTCTATTATGCAGATGGATCGCTTGCACTTGCATGATATTTTCCGCACACTATGAATTTCCTTGTGTGCAGTCCAATGAGTGCCGAGGCATGCAAAGGAATATCGTTTCACAATTAATACCGCTCGAACACCATAGTGTGATGGTGTGTCCGAACATCATAGTTCATATTTTTCCGGCACACTATGAATTTCCTATGGTTTCTCATATGGTGCGCACATGATGTCTCTTATCGAATTACCACTATCGCTTTGAAACCTAAGCTGTCATTTCTTAAAAATTTGGGGCTGCGACGCTTATGTGGAAAAAGTTTCAGGTTGATAAGCTCGAACCCAAAGCGGATCCACACGCACTCATCGGCCATCATGCCGCAAGTTTTCATATTGAACCGTCACTTCAACTAGTGAAAAGTTGTTCCCGTGGCACCTACACCAATTGAAGTAGAAGCTTATGATATTTTCCTCAAGTCACTACCGAACCTCGTGGGACGACAAGAACGCGATCGCATCGAGTGGTACGGTGATCCTGTCTTGAAGGTCATGTTGAGAAGCGATGGTGGGCCCAAATTCCGACAAATGGTACTCATCGGCAGGGCGATCATGCCTGCAAGTTTTCATATTTTTCCGCACACTATGAATTTCCTATGGTTTCTCCTGTCACCGTATGAAGCTCGACTTGTGGCGAAGAGTTTTTCACAGCAACCGCACGATCGAAAGTTATGCCGGCTCCAGCGATCCTTTCTAAGGACCGGAGTAAGCATCTCGAGTTGGAACCTAACTTTTTCCACACGCTTAAAGCTCGACCACGGCAGTAACAGTAGAGAAAGGATTTAAGATTGTCCCCTATGCCTTAGACATAGGCTCTACAAGATGCTATGCCGTGGTACCGCACCTAAGTGTGCCAAGCCATGAGTCAGTCAAGGGGTACAAGAATGATCCAGAATGGATCATTGGACAGCGGTCAAAATTGTTCATATTTTTCCGGCACACTATGAATTTCCTTAAGAGAATTGATAGCACACACGGATCTGAAAGGTTCAGACCCGTGCTGACTAAAACCCGTTGACTAAAACCTCTCTCACAAGTTGCACAAAGATCGTAGTTCGTATGCTAAAGCAGTGCAACTCTCGATACCGTGAGGAATGCTTTGGGTGTATCAAACGCCACAATGTGAATCGGGTGACTATAAAGGTGCAATTACAGTATCTCCAAAAGTGTCTCGTTGGGTTAAGTACTTAATCGAGAATCGATTTGTCACTCCGTAGACGGAGAGGTATCTCTGGGCCCACTCGGGGTAGGACATCATCATTAATGTACACAGCAGGTGATTAAGGAGCGATCAATGGATGATGTGTTACTTTAATCTAGTAAAGAGACTTGTCAGTAACGAGATTGAACAAGGTATCGGGATACCGATGATCTAATCTCGCAAGTACAATACCGCTAGACAAAGGGAATTAGAGCAATGGATTGACTGAAATCCTGACATCGTGGGGTTCATCCGATGAGATCATCGTGGGAACATGGGAGCCAAATATGGGTATCCAGATCTCACAGTGCTGGTTATCGGGATCGGAGAACGCCTCGTTGTCATGTCTGCTTGTCTCCCGAACCCGTAGGGTCTACACACTTAAGGTTCTGACGACGCTTAGGGTTATAGGAAGCTGTATGGTTACCGAATGTTGTTCGAGTCCCGGATGAGATCCTCGGACGTCACGAGGAGTTCCGGAATGGTCCGGAGGTAAAGAATTATATAGAAGTGCTGTCGCTTACTCCAGACAAGTTTCTATGATATCGGTATTGTACTGGGACCACCGGAGGGGTCCCGGGGCCCACCGGGTGGGGCCACTCTGCCCTGGGGCCACATGGGCCCTAGGTGGTGCGCGAGGCCTGCATGTGGGGCCAAGGCAACCAGCTATTTTTCCCAAGAGGCCCATGCGCATGAAACACTTGGAGAGAAGAGTCCATAGAGGGAAGGCACACTCCGAGGTGCCTTGGGAGGATGGGACTCCTTTCCCTCTTGGCCGCACCCTCCCTTGGAGGAGGGGGCAAGGCTGCGCCCTCTCCTGGCACCTATATAAAGGGGAGGAGGGGCAGCAGCACCTGAGCCCCGGCGCCTCTCTCCCTCTCCAACACCTCCTTCTCCTCCGTAGTGCTTGGCGGGCCTGGGCAGGATTGCCACGCCTCCACCACCACCACGCCTGCTATGCTGCTGTTGGATGGAGTCTTCTCAACTTCCTCTCTCTCCTCGCTGGATCACATGCGTGAGACGCCACCGGGCTGTACGTGTGTTTTTCCGCACACTATGAATTTCCTATGGTTTTCTCCGTGAAACGCACAAAAACACGAACGCGAGGTGCCGTCTGCTCGCACTAGGATCAAAATCTGAATCACGGCGAAATGACTCCATCAACCTTGCTTCACTTGAACGCCTTCCGCTTATTTATCTACAAGGGTATGTACGATGCACTCTCCTTCCCCTCGCTAGTTGGGGTCTCCATAGATATTTTTCCGCACACTATGAATTTCCTATGGTGATACGGAAAATTTTGAATTTCTGCCACATGCCTTCAACACTTGAGACCAGAATATCCGCCCCGTATAATATTGAGTCTCTTCTAAGCGTGCTCTTTTCCAAATAGCCTCCCCTCATACCCCGGCATTTAGGGAGACCTATCTTATTATTATGCCAGGAAATGAAGTCAACAATAAAACCCGATGATATCCTCTGCTTGATGGCCCATGGAGATGCTTCCTTCCGCCTAGCACGGTTATTTAACATACTTTCTTTAGGACTTATGAACAACCTCTCAAAGGGGTACATATCAAGTTTTCATATTTTTCCGGCACACTATGAATTTCCTATGGTTTCTCCGTGAAACGCACGAAAAACACCGTGTAGAAATATCGGCCCTGTAATGACAATCTCGCCGAATAGATGAACTAGGACGGCGCCATGATATTGAAGAAGATGGTGGAACACCAGCTCGAAACCGACACAAGACATTGCGCCACATCACTCCTTAGCGCTATGATTTTCTGGATCGATCACCTTCTGGAGAGGCTGCATCAGGAATCCGCACACTGTGAATTTCACATGGATGGCTAATCGGACGCTTTTTCGCAGAAGCCCTCTTTCAATGCAACCGCCGTAAGGGCTAAGGCTATAATCACGTTGCGTGGCAGTCATGAGACTTTAGGTTCTGGAACTTTTTCTCCGACATATTTATTATTCCTTTATATTCGATTTTAGGCTGCCGATTTTCATATCGAGCTAGCAGGCATCAAAGAATTCCTATGGTTTCTCCGTCTCTTCTTTCAGAAGAGCGTAGCTGGCAGGACCTTCATACTTCTTCTGGAGGCATGCCCTCTTTTTCGCGTAAGCGTTGCAGGTCCTCTCGCGCCTCGTGTGTATCTTTTGTCTTCCCATATTAACGCCCAAGAAGCCTAGCAGGTTCACGCAAAGGTTCTTCTTCGCCACGCGCATCACGCCGATCAAGAGCCGGACTCAGGTCTTTCCAGTAGGGTAGGTCCCAAAATATAGACTTTTCTTCCATGGGTGATTCTCAAATAATATTCGAACAGCTAGTCCGCCGACCCTTTCCAAAGATTACTTAAATCATCACCATAGCAAGCACGTGATCAATGTAAGACGCATGGCGGGCTTCTTCCGGTGATCTGCCTCAGCTTTGAAATGCTTGCCTTCTTTCGACATTGATGGTTGGTTGAAGAAATCGACGATGGCCCAGGTACACATTCTTCCCGCAACTTCCTGCATATACTATCGGGTGTCAAGTAAACAAAGGCGCATGACGCGTGGTATCCCTTGTTTGTCCGGCCCGAAGTTATCGAGAGCGGCCAATCGTTGATTGTCACGAACAAAGCAACGCCTTCGTGTCATCAAATTCCTCCTTTTGTGCTCATCCCATCGCACGATACATCGCTTTCCATTCCACATTTCCGTAAAGTTCTCAACGTGAATGGCCTAGGTACACTGACCGGGCGATCAATGTCGTTGTCGGGTTGCTTAGGGCCTTGGATGAGAACTGGCATCATAATGAACTTCCGCTTACGCACATCTAAGGAGGAAGGTTATACATACAGAGTCATGGGCTAGGTGCGGTGTGATTGCTGCTCTGCTTCCCGTAAAGGATTAATGCCATCCGCCGCTTAAAGCAAACCATACGCTCCTTGGGTCCTTTGCAAACTCATCCCAAAGATTTTCTCCTCTCGATTTTTCTCCATCACAATCTGCCGCCGGGTGCTCTCAACTTCCGCTCTTTCTTACGGGTCCTCACTGTGCCATCGTACATATTTTTCCAGCACACGATCAACTTCCTACGGTTTTCTCCGATGCTCTCCGCTTCTCAACAGACGCTTCAACCGTGGTATTATAGGAGCATACCACATCACCTTCGCAGAACCTTCTTCCGGAGGCTCACCAACATCAACACTGTGGTCATCTTGCCCCGATCTTATAACGCAATGCACCAAGACACCGGGCATGCATTCAGATTTCCTGTAGGCACCACGGTAGAGGATGCAAATAGTTAGCATGCATGAATCTTCTCCACTTCAACTTCAGAGGGCATACTATCTTCTTTTGCTGCGTATTGTACCGTCGGCAATTCGTTATCCTTTGGAATGCTTTCTTCTTTATTATTTCAGTAGCTTCTCAACCTTTATCAGGCACATCATTCTTCGCCCATCAAAGAATTCGAGTACGGTACCGAGCTTTGTGTTGCTATCTTCGCAATTGGGGTACAATCTTTTAGATCCCAATACGCGACGAATCACTTTCTCCTTTTTGACTTTCAGATTGTGATCCTTGCATCGATAACGACCAAGCGGAGACCATCATCATGGGGCACATCGCCTGGTTCCATCTTTGGATCTTCAGCAGCTTCGCCTGCTGCAGCAATTCACATCGCACATCGTCTGTGCAACTTGATGTTCAAGAGTATCACCGTATTCAGGGGGCACATAGCTGTCATCGTACTCTTCTTCCTCGCCGCTTCCATCAATAACCTCCCGCACACTATGAATTTCCTATGGTTTTCTCCGTGAAACGCATATTTCTCTCACAGGCTCGTCCCAAACATTATAGTGTGGCATGAAGCCCTTGTAAAGCAGGTGGGTGTGAAGGATTTTCCGTCAGAGTAAGACTTCAGATTCTATATAGGGCATGGACAACACTATAAACCATTCCTATGCTTGTTTTCCGTTCAGCCACTTCGAGAAAAGCATGCACGCTTCCTTAATGTACTGGGAGGTGTGTTCCACACCGTGACATCTATTAATGTTCATCTCAAGGTATTATATAATTAAGTGTGTCAAAAATCATTACAGAGCAATGAATAGATAATTAAATGACCAAATTAATAGAAGTTCATCATCACATAAAAACCAAAGTATACATAGTTCATCTAACAACATAAAGCTCGCAGAGCATCTAAATTAATTAAACCACATTGAAACGGCGTAAAACATTTCAATGTGAAAACAACACGATCATAATCGCGAACTAAGGTAATAACCGATCTAACGGTAGCAATGATAACAAGCCCGGTAAGAAATGGCATATTTTCTAATCTTCTTCATCTTCAAGCGACAGCATCCATCTTGATCTTGTGATCATCGATGCATATCCGCAACACGCAACTCCAACATCATCTTCCTCCTCAAGTTTTTTATTTTTCCTTCAAGAAATTGTTTTCTTCAACTATGAATTTAACCTCTAATAATAGGGTCGGTTGAATTTCTCCGTTCAACAACCTCTAGATAACAAAAAATCTATGTCACGCTATTCATTAATTTTCATAAATAATAAATGAACCAATAGTTATGAAAGGATAATATATACCACACATCCGCGAATCATAGACAGGACGAGGGCCGACGGGGCGGATACCAAACCATCACTATATAAGATGCAATAATAAAAGCAAGAAAATAATACAAGTAAGAATATTCCTTTCGTAAAGAAGATAAGAACAAGAGGCTCACTACGGTGGTGTCAAGGATGATCAGCCATGCAGATCGATTTCCAAGCAGAAGACGGGGATCAGCGTGACGGACCGCTAAACTCAGACAACATTGAGGAAATGGAGGTTAGAGGTCGAGCTAAGAGGAGAAAGCTATAGTGTGGCTCGGGTATCCATCGAACACCTTGTGTGTATAGAGGCGAGCTAGAGCACTACCAAGCCCCTCCCTGGGCCAGAAAAAATAGAGAAAGGTGTGCTTCGCGCTCTGGCGCGAGGGGCTATATATAGGCAGCACCAGGTTATTTTGCCCCTTGGTGGCACATGAGCCGGGAAGGAAGCCTTTTGGTCCTCGGTTCATGCCACCAACTTCTGGGACCAATAGTGGTGGGTCAGAGCCAGGATCATTGGTCCCGCTTCGCTCCCACCAACCGGGACCAAAAGGTCTGCATTTAACCGGGACCAATGGTTCATCGTGGCCCCGGGCCGCCCCTCGGGCTCACGAATCGGATAAATGTTTCAGATTAGTCCCGGTTCTGGATTGAACCGGACTATTGGGCACAGGTATGTTCTCTTTTCACTAGTGCATGTTTTTCGAGGACCTCCTTCATCATGATTCAACAATCAGATGCTGGGGATGTGATATAATTCAGTTTGGTGTCGGCGATCTAGGGACATTTCCCAGATTCTTCATTTCATTGTAGAACATCGGCAACAGTAATTTTTCTACTAGTGCATGCCGAGGACCTTCATCATGATTTGAACAATCAAGATGCTAGATGTGATAATTCAGTTTGCGTCGATGATCTAGGACATTTCCTCAGATTCTTTGCCCATTGTGAACATCGCACGCCAGATCTAGGTGACATGCGAAGCGTTCTTGTGATCCCGCCTATACCTGGTGGATGTGTGTGGATATTACAGAATCCATCATCGATGAGTACCTCTCGGTTGGCTGTTGATGCAGCACAAGTCGGTCTTATGCCCGAAGCAGGTGTGGTCTGGTCTTTGAATGTGATCTCTCTTGAATGATCTCCCCCGTGGCTCTGAAGCTTAATATAGCAATCGTCGAAAGAACATACTTGATGTGGGTGTAATCATGGTGTAACTTTCTTTCTTCTTCGCATGTTCAACGAGCCCAAGTAAAGAGCAAGAGTACGTGAATCTGGGGTAAAGGATGACGAGGACGATTCGCGCTTGCTGGTCAGCTGCGTTAAAAATAAGTACAATCAATTAGCCTCCACGCGCGTAAAATGAATGATTGAAATCGAAGCGAAGGGATATCCACGGATGAGTTACATACAGATGATAAGCAGACTTCCTTGTCCTATTGGTCTTGTCCAAGAAATTGATGCCAGTTCCTCGCTCACTGCGTGCTTTGGCAGACTGCCGAAGAAGCTCCTCGCATGCTGAAGTACGCGTCAACGAAGTATAGAAATAAGGTATTTCATCCTGGATGATGTGTTCATGTACTAGGGCAAACAGATCTTAACAAACCTAAAATCAGCCTCCAGCTTTTCAAGTGAAACTATGAAGATGTAATCGAATGAAGGAATCGAATGAAGAAGAACTTTTCCGCTGGGAATGTGTCAACGAAACCTTTGCTGCGGCACGCTAACCACGTGAAAGAGCGGTATCCTGAATTTTTCAAGATGATCGCTTTTCTTCCGCAGCACATCATCATGAAGTCTCCCAGATCTCCGTGATATGGGTTCTACCGCTGCCTTATAGGTAGGATCGATCAATGGGGATATGCTATTTCACCGCACCTATGATAGGTATACGCTTCACCCAAGCTTTCTGCGAGGAGGCGCAAGCTGCCGGTCATAGAAGCAGCTTTGCCTTTCTTCCGGTCTCTTCCTATGCTTCATTCATGTTTCTTTTGCTTTGCCATCAAGTATCATCATACGCTCATCCTCCGCACTGGAAGTGAGGCCTATCATACATTCATCCTCCGGCAATACGGCACCAAATCATCGCTCAAACCCTGAGTACTTGGCACACCGCTGAGCCATCAATCGCTTCGTCATCATCGGCGCCCGCATTTGAGATATCAGAGGGTCATCATCTCGTCCAATGGCATCATGCATTAGCCTTCTATGACGGCGGCTACGCCGTTAGCTACTCAATGGAGCTCTCTTCTCACGTCCTACGCTCCGCTGTCCGCTAACACTGCACTTTCGGCAAAATGACGCTTAATTGGGTAGAGTGGGCAAGTGTTGGTAAAGTTCATACCTTGCTTTGAGGCTGCTTGGTTGTGTGTGCGCGCCCCAGCCGCCTCGCACAAAGCAGCAACTTCTTCGCCAGAAGCTGGACCCAACTCTTGCAATCGCCAAGGCCGTCAGGTCTCGTTGCCGTCATCTCCCCTAATGCTTCCTCGTGAGGAGCCAAATTCTCGTGCCCCGGTCTTGCCGACATCGCCACGTAAACCTTTGAAGATGTCGGGGATCGGCCGGTTGCCAGGGGAACAATTGTTCCTTGATTCACTATCGTTGGTTTCCTTCCGATGTCACCTTCCAGGCTGCTGATGTTGTACAGAAGTATGGTTCACCGCAGGTTCCCATCGCCGCCTGCGAAGACATGTCTCGCAACGCGTGAGTACATCCGGAAGGCATGGCAACGGGAGATTATACATCCGAAAACCGTAGCGGAGATTATACATATATTGAAGAGGGTTGCCGGTGTGACAGGTACCGTTGGAGGGCGCCAGATTAGCGGATAAGAAGCCTTGCTGAGCACGGCGCAACACGGAGGACGGGCTGCTATGGAGTAGATGCAGGGGAGCAGAGTGCAGAACAAAATGCGCGGAGTAGGTGTGGTTGCATGAGCAGGTGCTGGTTACCAACGCTAAAATGAGCTGCTCCCAGAAGAAGTTGTAAAGGGAAAGTTCGCTTTTACGCCTCTTTATCTGGATTTTGCTTGGTCCAATCCCCAGCGCAGCCACTTGAAATCAAGACACTATACGAAGACTTGCCATTTCCTTTCTTGCGTAACTACCGGGCTGCTTGATCGTCTTCGTCCTGGCATTTGACTTTCTTATCAACGCCAATCAACCAACCTTCTGCGTTCGATGATTTTCAAGTTTTCATACGTCTTTGCTAATCCTCTCCTCGGCGTTCTCTCCTCATGGTGCTTCTTCCATGTATGTTGCCGCTCTCGACTTATCGTGGCACGCGGCGTCCATGTCTGACGATTTCCGATCGAGTGTTCACCGCAAAGTCCTCTCAATATTCAAGGCGGATCCTGGTTGAATAGGGTGTCCCACTTGGGCCTCAACAGAACGCCTCGACATTTGGGCGCAGTCGTGGTTTCAGCCAATCCTGCGCTAGTCTTTACTGCAAAAAAGCGTGGATCATTTACAAATGTGGATCATTTACAACAAAAGATCAAACGTGCAAATGAATTGACCAGAAGTTAAAATTAGGGGTAAAATTAATAAGTACCAACATTCATGCATCCTTAAATGATACGTGACCACTGTCTGTCGAAAACCTTGTTGACCCCGGGTCCCAATGGTACCAAGCCTAGATGATATCACGGCTCCTGCAAGGGATGGTGAACTTCGCCAAGGGGTCTGGATCCCTGCAGTTCATTCGCAAGGCTTCGCCCTTCTTGGCCCATGGGACTCTTCTTCCCCAGTAACCATGGCTTTTCTTCGAGGTGGTGGCACCCATGTTCTCTCTTCAAGCCCCTTCATGTACCTCTCTCTCTCTTCAAGCCCTCTTCATGCACCGACTTTCCTTTTGGCAGCTTTCGACAATGCAAGCCCCTATATATTGAACTGCTCTTCGAATCGCTTCTTCCGTAATTGCTCGAATTATCCTCACAATATCTGAGTAGGGTTCGTGGTGTCAGTTATCCTTTACAATATTCGTCGAATGGTATCTTACAATATCGGAGTAGGGTTCCCTCGTCATGATGATCCTCGGTAGAGATATTCCGATTACCCTTACTTTTCAGTGACAACGCCGCTTAAAACTTGCTTCCATCGTGGCATACATTTATCTTCTTCTATTGCCGGGTTTTACCCACGGTCCGAAGTATATATTGATGAAATTTCATCCCAGCCCTCGGGAACAAGAATCCTTGGTGCATCTTCGTTAGGAGGTGATCCAAGTTTGGTATCCATGTTGGTATTTTTCTTTAATTTCTCATTGTTTTCTTAATTTTCATTGTGGCCCTTATGGTCCCGTGAGATACACCATTACAACACCTATTTGATTCTTGGGCCGAGCACATGCAGCGCCTCGCTTGAGCGCTCTTTTGGGTTGAAATTGGCTTTGAGGGTCCACCTCGCGTGGACTCACCAGCTTTAGTAGTGTTGAGCTTGTTTGAAGTGTAGTATCCTCTTGGTTTTGGTTCTATATCTGACTAATTCGCCAGTCTCGCGTGGGCCTTACGTTCGCACGGATGTCGGCCTCGGTAGCCGGGTCTCGATGTCGGTCTCAGTTTGGATGTGGACAGATGGAGCACTTGCAAAAAATTGCACTGCTCTCGAGATAGCTTTCGAGATAGACGCCTGTCACGCCTCGTCAGAGACGTTGGGTAATCACCGGAACCCTGTCGCTCATCTTGCTAGCCATGTTTTCTATGATTAAATCTAATTAATTAATTCAATACCTAATAAAATGAATAATCACTTAAAAAGGCTCTATGTTTTGCAGGCTTGTAGATTAATTCCGTGCTTGGCAAATCCCGGAGCACTCGAGGTATGTCCTAGTTGTAGCAGTAATAAGTCATGCCGAAATTCATGGGGTATGCATGACCTTTGCTACTAAGTGGAAAAATAAAGCGCCTGAAATTTTACCCGGTGAAATGAACTCAACATTCGACAAAAACATAGGCCACTTTCAAATCATTCCCTGCAAAGCAACAAAAGGCCACCAAAGTCGAACATCGAAACATGTACATGGGCAACTAATAAAATATATGTCCTAATAAAATTATGAACCCTAAAACTCAATTTCTATCCTAGAATTTCAGATTATGAACCCTAGAACTCAATTCAAATTATGTTTCTAAATTTTAGGTCATAATAAAAATTAGTAAAATTAAGAACCTACTAGACTTGCAGCACTAATAGAAATTTATATTTTATATTTTTTCTCTAAACTAAACCCTAGTGCCCTAAATTAACATCTAATTCAAGAACATGGCCAGGCAACTAATAAAATATATGTCCCAATAAAAAATTATGAACCCTAAACTCAATTTCTATCCTAAATTTAATTATGAACCTAGAACTCAATTCAAATTATGTTCTAAATTTCGTCATAATAAAAATTATTAGTAAAATTAAGAACCTAATAGACTTGGTAGCACTAATAGAAATTTATATTTTATATTTTTCTCTAAACTAAACCCTAGTGCCCTAATTAACATCTAATTCAAAATCATAGAAGAAAATTCAGTTAAAGTACTATTAGAAAGGGCAACTAATAAAATATATGTCCCAATAAAAATTATGAACCCTATTCAGTTAAGTACTAATAGACAC